>JARHVA010001299.1:2375000-2785000 GCA_037957365.1 Torreya grandis | reverse complement strand
CTATAAGGGCTTAGTTCATGTATCTCACCCTTCTCAACCCCAATCTTCCTTTTGAAGTTGGAAGACAATATTTATTCTAGGAAATAAGTGGGAATCTGAATCTATCCTCTGAACCTCTCTAAAGAAAATTCTTATGAATTTACTTGATCTAGTCTACCACTTTGTGATGGATGAAAAATAAGGATATGAAATATATTTGGATACTTTACAATGATCTCTTGACAAGTTTTAATTTTCCAGCTTGTGATAACAAATTTGCCTTTCCACCTAGATAAATTCCTCTAAATCCTATCTATCAGAGGGTTCCAAAATTTAGTTTTCATAGGGCCAACAAAAGGAGGAATACCTAGATAAAAAGAGAGAATATTATTAATTATGCATACCAAAATCTTAGATATATTTTCTTGAAAAGTAATCAGAGTATTAATAAATAACAACAAACTTTTGAGGAAATTGACATTCTGACTAGAAATAGTCTCATAGATTTTTAGGATTTTTTTGAAACATAGCCTATAAAACTAATGATTCTCCCATCATCAATGTATAATCCATAAATTTATAGTAAGTCATGGGTCTGGTGTTAGGGGATGCTATGATGCCTTTGATATTGTTGGAACTTTAGCCTTTTTAATAATTTTTCTTAGAGATTCAATCATAATGATGAACAAGTATGGGGAAAAGGGATCTCCTTATTTAAGCCCTCTTATTATCAATAATAAATTACTGGGAACACCATTAATGAAAAAAAAAACATTGGGGCTGATATGAAAGAGGTAATCAATTTTATAAAAGCCTGATCAAATCCAAGCCTAATGAGGATTTTATCCAAGAATTTCTAGGAGACCTGATCAGAAGCCTTCTTCATATCTAGCTTGAGGAACCTTCCTTATCTAGAGTAATTAGACACCAAGTGGATGGTTTCATGGGAAATTATAATTCCATCTAAAATATTTCTACCAAATATGAAGTCTCCTTGATGTTCCATGATCATTCTATCTAGCAATAATTAGATTTTTAAAGACTAGCTTTTTGTACAAATTTTGTAGAAGGTAGAGCACAAGCTAATGGGTATAAAGTCTATTAGTTGAATGCCCCCATGTTTCTTTGGGATGACAACTTATAAGGTGTTATTTAAGTCTTGTAACATAGTACCATCTTTAAATAACCATAAAACTTCTAGATAGACTTCATTTTGAATAATATCCATAAAACCTAAAAAAAGAATGGAGGGAAACCATTAGGTATAGGGGCTTTGTCCCCTTATAATGAAAAAAATGGATTTGATATCATAATATGAATGAGGGGAAAGGATGGATGCATTTTTATTCCTATTAAATAATCCCTTGTATGAGGTTAACCACCTGATCTTTTATCTGAACATCCTAGGAGAGGATAAATGCTACCAGATTTTTCTAAAATTTTATGATTTAGGTTTCAATGTCTTTTTCCTCCTTGTAAAAGGATTTTTCTTCCTAATTTATTTCTAAAATGAATGAATTTTTATTATTCTTGTACATATACATGTATAAGTACTTAGTATTTATATCATTAGTAAATTTCCTCTTTGGCTTTAAAGTTGTGGAAAATACTTAGAAGCTCCTTTTCTTTAGCTTATAGGTATGGGGTGAAACCAAAAGCATTAGTTTCTAATTCAATTATATTAAGTTCCTCCTCAATGACACATTATTTAAGGAATATATTCCCAAATACTTCTTTATTCCAAAATTTGAGTCTATTCTTGACATGTCTGAGCTTCATGGCTAGAATGTACATGGCAGGTCCTTGGATTAAAAAACTACACCATTCCTTAATATAATTTTCCATGGTCTAATTGGTGAGCCACATTTTCTTGAATATGAAAGGAATACTTTTGGATTTGGACATATTTTTAATTTTGAATAGAATTATGTTATGATTAGATTTTATTCTGGGGAGAGAATAAAGTGAAGTGGTAGAATCAAGCTTCCAATTTGAATATATCAAGAGCTTGTCTAGTCTGACTTGGATGATATTTTCACCCAATATCCTATTAGACCACATGAAAGGATTAACATTTAAGTCCACATCAATTAACCCTGCTCTAGTGATAAACTCACTTATCTCCAACATGGTATCATTAAGGGAATAGATTCCCCCTTTCTTTTCACCACAGGTCAAAGGAGAATTAAAATCCCTTACCACCATCCAACACTAATTTTTAAAAATATTTATAATATATTTTAAATTCTTCCATAATTTACACATATCATTCATAAAGTTTGGATAATACACGTAGGTAAAGACCTAGTTACTTTTGTTATGGATATCATGGGAAAAAACTATGATATGGGAGTTGGTTTCCATAAGGGGGTTTCTAAAAAAAATTGAGGGGTCTCAAAACACTGTCAAACATCCTGAAGTCCCTCTAGAATTTATAAAACAACAAAATGTTTTTTCCCAAATGTTATATTTAATAGTCAATATTTTCTCCATGAACATTTTAGATTCTTTAATAAATAAAATATCAATTTTATGTTTCATAATTAATTTCCTTTCTAACCTCTATTTCCTAGGATTGTTCAACCCCCTTATATTCCAAGAGAGGATTTTCATTTCTTATTGTTTGGGAAGTGTCTAAGGGTCATCTGGGTCCTTTGCTACCTACCTATCTATTTATTCTTTATTTTAGCTTTGAGATGATAGTCTACCTATAGATTTATGATCTTCTCTAACTTTTATTGTTTTCCTACCTCTTTTATTTTGGACTTATTTCCACTATTCCTCATTTGAATCCTTGGAAAGTGTACAAATTTCCATTTTATTTATAGAGGAACATTGGCCTTCAATAGGAGAGAAAGGTTTATAATCCAATAAGCATTTTATTGGTATTAGAAAGATATGATAAGGATTAATATATTATATAAATAACTCCTTATCCAATAGAGTAGAGATACAATCAAAGATACATGGTGAGTTAGGGTTGGGAATGCCTTGAATGCCCTTGAGTCGTGGAGAGGGAGCAACTAGGGACGTAAGCACTACCTCTATTAAAATGTCCCTTAGAGGGGAAGAAGCTTTAGTTACTGATTTTTTTAACTTACATGTAGGGTAAACTAAATTATGGGCCTCCCACATGGTTAAAATCCCTCAAAATGATGATCTGGATGATTTCTATATCTCCAAAAACATGGATGCCAATACCATTTATACTCTTAACATGAATGGTACTTTATACAAACTTCCCTAATTCACAATTATAGAAATTGATGATGAAAATACCATTTATACTCCTAAAATGAATGACACTTTATCTAAAAAGAATTAATTCACCATTGGAGAAATTGATACTAACCTTGGAAACCCCTATAGGGAATCCCCTTATCACTATTCTTGGGATCACCCTTTTAAAAAATACAAAGACTCCACCTCCTCCTAATAATCAAAATCCACCTATTGATATAACTCAAATTATTTCTCAAATGATTTTATAAATGCATGTTATTCGAACAACTAATATTTCCCAAATTATCCAAATGCAAAATCATATATTACAAATGGCAAGTCAACTTGCCATCATCTTTTCTTAACATAATCAGAATTTTCCCCCTTATTATTCAATATTACAATGGTAACATCATTCCTTAACCTATTATGAATATAGAATGATTCAAAATCTTCAAAATTAACCTTTATCTCCCTTTATTATAACTATAGATATTTAAAATATTTCTCCAACTATTACATATGATGGGACTAAGGATCTAACTATTTTCTTTAAATGTTTTGGTAATATTTACAATTAATTTTTCCAAACTAATACTATCACTAATAATAAACTTTTTGTCAAAACATTTATGAAATATGATTTATAATGGTATCAACATTCCATTTTACAACTAAAATATTTATCCAATGTTCTAGTTAAGGAATTTCAACAGACTGATCTCACAAAAAATAACCTCAGGCATTTCATCAATGCTAAGTAATTAATTAATAAACTCACTCATACCTTTATAAAATTATGTAAATTATTATCTCACAAAGGTTATCATAACATGAGTAATGATAACATTTTAAAACTCTTTATCGCTTCCCTTCCAAACTCTAGAAGATGCTTTTGATTGGCCAAAAGATAATATTTTTTCATGACTCAATTTGAACCTTATCATATCCATGCCAAGGATTATTTCCAAAATTCAAATATTGAAATATCCATTACCAAATCTAATTCAATGCCTCTTCACACCAAAATAGGAGTAACCAGATTTGATATTCAAAATCCTTCCTACCCACCTTTGAACATGTCATAAATTAGGAAGCTATTACGTACATTAAAACCTTTCATTCACACTATCAACACTCCTCACTCATGTTATGATTGTAACAATAAAATGGTTTCATGTCAATGTTGGTAACTCTTATTAAACATGTCATGCCTTTACAGAATTTGTGGTTTCCTTCATTTTAAGATATTTTTTTGATCATGATGTTATGATCAAAACTCATCACTCTGAGTATCTTAAAGCTTCTCAAAAGATTTTTTTTTTCTAAATCCACCAATTAGAAATCTCAAAAATTATCTTCTAATTCTAATACACAACATCCAAGTGAAAATGCTTGTGTTATTTATTCTAACTATGATCAATACTATACTACTCAATATGTGAATGCATTAAAGTAAATTATCATCATAATACCACTCAAAAAGAACTTGTCACCAAACCTAAGAATCCCTCCACTAATTAAAAACTTCTTAAAGATACTAAAAATACTCCCCCATCATATTTAGAAACAACCACTAGTCATGATTCATCCCCACACATGTAACCTTAACTTAATTCATCCATTCCTATAAAGAACACCATTTTTAATCAACTTGTAGTCACCAAATCTCTCACCTTAGAAGAAGTTCAAGCTTCTTCCATATTTGGGCAATATGGGAACATTTATAGGTATGTCAGTGTAACTATAATGGAAATGAGACTCTAGATTTTAGGGATAGCTACCTAGATATATTTTGAAATGCTCTTGTCTATATTAACTAATTACTTATGGGAAAAGGATTAGATATTTCAAGATTTTAACCTACTTTAAAGGAAGGTGATGCACCAATATGTTTTCCACAAGACTATCATACTCCATCATAAAACACAAGGCATAAAACACTAGTCTTAAGAGTCCTAGAATGTACTAGAATTAGTGTTTTGATATGAAGGTGACATACATGAAGGCTATCCAAAGTAAGTGAACCATAGATTAGTTTAAGATACCAAGGCTCATTATACACTTAAAGACAGATCCATACACTTAACAATACTTCATATGACCTGTTAGGCTAGAATAATTTACATCAAACATGGAAAAACTAAGAGAAAGCAAGGATACATGAATATATATTGACCATTCACTATATATCTCTTCACATGCTTTGACAAGATGATACATGAACTAAAAAAAAATTGCATTTATTTTTTACGTAAAAGTAAAATGTTAAAACTATTAGGGCTTCACCATACATGGGGTGGTATTATTTTGCAAGGGCCAAAATGGTAGCTACTTATAGAACCTCAAAGAGAGTAGAAAAAATGAAGTTCAAGAGTCAATAGAACATATGTACAGACATGATAAATAGTTATGTTATAGGTGAAAATGAGTGTGAAATAGACCATGAATGCCTCTTAAGATAATTGTCCATATAAATCATGATAAACTCTCCAAAACAATGTAGAGATTCTTCAACTATCTTTTGTGAAACTATTTTCATCATGGATCATTTTTTTAGCATTAAAACTAGGATAGGGGAGTCAACACATGTTATAATAGTTGTAGACATTTTCCAAGCTACTAACTATCTTCTAAACACATGTATTCATTGTCTATAGTTGTTCATTACCTTCTTGGACCTCACATTTTACATCTAGTAGTCATTCATCTCAAAACTTGACTAGGGTTTTAAGGTGGCATATGAGATCAAAGAGATTTATCTACTTTTGAATGTTTGATCCTACATATTTTTCTAGGTGGTACTCTCTTGTCATGTTGCTCATTTTGTTCTAAATTATGTCAGCAATACTTGTTTGCTCTGGTCAAAAATGTCTCTTTAGTTTGACATTTGTCTTAAGTTCAATCTCGAGGAAGTCCCTTAGCTTATAAAATTTTAATTTAATTTGTCATCGATATCTAACCCAAATAATTGACTCATTAAACCATCTGAAAACATTGATCCTTCTTAATACAAATGATCAGACTCATTTATCTTACCCTTGACTTATTGACTCTATCAAAGCTTACACTATGTAACAACACTACATTTTATTTTAGGATCCACTATCAATTTTTCATATTCATCACTTATGCCATATGTAAATCTATCTAACTCTTTAATTATTTGACTCATCTTTCACCATTAGATTTTGTGGGACCCACTATTTGAAAACTAACAAGTACTTTATGAGCTTAAATTTGGCATCCACTCTCCCATAAAATGACATTTTCATGATTATCATTTACATTCATGAAATCATCAAATTTAAGATTAAAATTATTTATTTTAATTGATGATGTTAGTGTGAATGTCTTATGTTTCAATTCCATCTTTAAAAGCTTATAATTTTAGCTAAAAACTTGTTTGGACTTGAATCTTTCATAGCATGTTCCCAGTATGAAGAACTACCTAGAGATATAATCCTTTGGATTTTTTAGGCTTATTAAGTGAAGATAAAAATTACACAAATGAGCTGATTCATTCATTTTTAGATGATGTCCTAGATGGCCTAGCTCCTTAGACTCAACAGTCTAAACTTTGAAGGCTTAGATCTCAAGATAGAAGGCTCATCAAGATACAAAACTTGTATAATATGATCTTGGTACTAAGGAAATTAATTATGCATGGTTTTATGTTCATTCAAGGCCTTTTACTCATATTTATAAATTACATAATTAAGCTATTCCATTCTAGTTTCTATGTGATGTCCTAATGATGGTCTGGTTTCACAAAGCTTATTCTTGAGTTTTTTGTGGATTTGAATGATTTTATAAGGAATATGTGGACTTATCCCTGATCTTGAATTATGTTGATCACCATGAAGACCTGTTTGGATCCTTAAAAAACTTTCACTTACATAGATGGATCTAAAATGACTGCTAGGACACCAAATGACACAAGGACTAATCTAAATTATGACAAAAGCTAGAATGGAATATGAAATGACATCAAATAAACTATAATAATACCTTAAAACATTAATAAATTCCCCTATATGGGATCTTAACTATAGAGGGTTGATCCAGTTTAACCTATTGTAAAAATGGTTGACATTCTTAGCGATTTCCCAAGGGTGGTATGTTTACTATGCCATGACTAGTTGCCTAATCTTGTCTATTGGGTTACAGAGTCACTTGTATACAATTTTGACACATGAATTACCTTTTAAAACACATAACAATAGGAAAAAACAAGGAGAAAACATAAAGGAGAAAAAACATATGTCTAACTAGAACATTTAAGGAACATAACACACAATAGAAATAAAACACACACCTAATCTACTATTTACAAAACTAAACTTTACCACTCAATATCAAGGCTTTAAATATATCCCATTCACAGGGATAGGAAGGTATTCTCCATTCATCCTTGCTAACTAAAAATATATTTTTTATTTACACTTGATGATGATATATGGTCCACTCCATAGGGTATCAAATTTGGTGTGTCTCCTTGATTTTACTCTATCTTCATCCCATTTCAATACTATGTCACCTTCTTGAAATGATCTTGGATTTTCCTACTTTTCAAAATACCACTTTATCATCACTTGGTGATGATCCATAACTTGATGAGATTTATCTCTAGTAGCTTGCAACTACATTAATTATGTTAATATCACCTCCATTGGAGTGTTATCAAGAAATTCTAGTTGATGCACTAATTATAAAGTAGGAAAATATTGAGAGATAGATAGCCTAGCTTCCCTTATATAGATGATCATAAAAGGATAATTCCCTATTGACCTCTTGGGATTTATCTTGTTAACCCATAATTTTATCTTCAATTTGGTGTGCCAAGTCCTCTGGTTATGCTCCAAGGTTATCTTAATGATTTTGATCAGATTCTTATTAATAGATTCAACCAACCCATTAACTTGAGGGTAATAGTTATATGTACTCATAAATATGCCATTATTATTTGCCCAATCAGCTATATTAGCATCCATAAAAGTAGGAGCATTATCTAAAATAATAATTGGAGTGTCAAACCTTGTTATGATTCTCTCATAGAACTTCAAGATAGTATTTTCATTAATTTCTTTTATTATTACTACCTCAACCCATCTTGCAAAATAGTCAGTTGGTGTGAGTATAAATTTATGACCATTACTTGATGGGGGGTTTACCATACTAATAAAATCAATACCCCATTGTATGAAAGGTTATTTTAACTGGATAGGCTTCAAAGGAAGACCTGAAAGCTTCTATATTTATACAAAGAGAGAACATTTTCCACACCTTCTCACCCAAGCATGGAAATACTTAAAGAGGCTAGGCTAATAGTATCCTACCCTCATGATCTTGGTAGCTATGATTCTTAGAGAGAAATGACCTCCTACTATCCCATCATGAAAATTCTCAAGTAATACTCTAAACTAATCATTATCAATACATCTCAATAGCACACCATTAATTCCTCTTATAAATATCACACCATTCACAAGACAAAAGGGAATAGATTGAAACCAAAAATGTCTCCTTTGTGACCTACTCATATCATTAGGATACTCCCCATTCTGAATAAATATGATCACATCTTGTGTCTAACTTTGTGAAAGAAAGGAACCAACTGATTAGGAATAGTCATGATTGACTAAAGTCTCTTCTTTTGGCTCATGAATATAAAAATCCAAATGTTCACAAAGGCCTCTACCCCTTATTATTTTTTTCACATTTATATCAACATCATATTTCATTACTTTGATGATCCACCCAACCCTCTTTTCACTAAGATCTTTTCTCAAGTTAAAGTCTTTGGTACTAGGATGAGAAACCATAACATGAATTTTATTATTTGAAACCATATACCTAGATTTTTTTAACCCCCTTACAATATCAAGGGCTTGTTTCTCCATAAATATGTACTTGACTTCATAATCTTATAAACCTTGACTAAAGATTGTAATAGGCTATTCCAAACACTCATTATTATTTTGAATTAACATGGATGAGATACTATCAAGGTTAGAAAATGAATACAACATGAATTTTTAAAAAAAAAAGGGTTCAAAAGAGTAGGAGGTTGTGCAATTGCCTTCTTAATGGCTTCAAAACTACTCTTATCCTCTTTGGTATAGGAATAGACCTGATTCTTTATAAGCATGGCTATGATAGGTTTCACTAAAGATGCAAACCCAGGTATGAACCTTCTTAAAAAAATTATCTTGCCTAAGAAAATTTGGAGACCTTTCTTATGGAAGGGAAATTATAGGCCAAGAATAGCCTCTATCCTTTCAGGATCAATAGCCAAACCATATTTCAAAATAATGTGTCCTAAGATGGAAATGATGGACAACAAAGATGTATTTCTTTGGATTAATAGATAATCCATACTACCTACATCATTTAAATGTTTGTCTAAAGTGTTGAATATGTTCATTAAAATCTTTATAAAATAATTTTATATCATCTATATAAACTAAGAGCATCTCATTAATCAAACCTTTGAAGGGCATGTCCATTGCTCTTTAGAATGTAGCACCAACATTTGACAAACCAAATCGTATATTCCTATAAGAAAAATACCCTCATTTAGTGGTAATTTTTTTCTTAAACTGATCATATTCATTCATAATAAAATGATTATAAATTAAGTATCCATCTATAAGAGAGAAACATTGAGAACCTAAGACAATCTACAAGATATACTTCCATTGAGGGTAAAGGATAAAGATATTTGAGTGATACCCTATTAAGATCCCTAAATTCTACACAAATTCTTATCTCCACATTATTCTTTTTAACAAGATAAATATTAGCTACCCCTATTGAATGTTTGATGGTAAAGATTATTTTAGATTCAAGGAGTTTAGTGAGATCTAACCTCATGAGTTGATCAACCTTGGGATTAATGTGTCTTTATTTCTATCTGATTAGTTTAACTCTAGGTTCCAACTCAATAGTATGGTGTGATAGTATAGGATCAAATCCTTTTAGTTTTTTATGTTCTTAGGAAAAAATATCATGAAACTCTATACATAACTTAGTGAATGCTTTCTTCTCTAAATTATAACATGTCTTGCCTATTTTGAGGAGTTTGTCCTTGAAAATCAAGACCCTTTCATAATTCTCCTCTTTTGTAGATATACTCACTTTTTCCTTCTTATTTTGATCATTCTCATTAAATATAATTTCTAAGGTCACAAAACCCTTAGGTATCTTATTGGTTCTTAGCTACACAATCTGATCACCTAATTACTCTTGGAGTCTCCTTTGATTCCTTGAGGATAACTCATCTTAATTTTGTAGGAAGCATACAATGTGTTTATCACTATCAAAAACCTACCAAGACAATTCATTATCATGTACATAAGGTCTGATAATGATCTTAATGTGAGATTTCTTCCCCTCTTCTTTTATGGTAGTTGGAGTATCCAATTGAGCTCTAATGGCAGTTAGTCTATCAACATAATTATGATGCTCCCTTGAGATTGATTATATGTTGAATACATTGAAGTCTTCAAGAAAATACCATACCCTATGCTTATATGACTTGAGCAAAGGTTTCTTGGTATCAAGCACATTCTTCACTTGATTCACAACCAATTCACTATATCCACATTATTACAGTTTTTTATTCCTTTTCTCTTTGCCCATTGAAGGCCATGAATCAAACCTTCATACTCTACCACATTCCAAGTACAACTAAAATGGAATATATATGAAGCATAATATTGATATTTGTATGGGGAGACCAACATAACACTATCTCCTACATAAATTTTACTTCTTGAACCATCAAAAAACATTTTACGTGTCTCATCTTCTTCACCCTCTTCTTTGGCAAGTAGAGATGTCAGTATTCCTTCTTCATGTATATAATACACTGCTAAATCAATTTCCTCTGTGAGAGCATAAGTATCATGCTCATTAGTGTTAGTAACATATTCATCAATAAAAAAATCTATAATTCCTTCAATCTTGTATTAGGTTTTATCATCTATAATAGAATACTTTTCCTCATGAATAACATAATTCAAATTAGAACTTGTCTCAATGTAAGGTTCAATATGAAACCTTGCAAGAGGTTGTGTCCTAATTATCACCTTTTCCACAAAACTATTTTTAAGGCCAAGAATGACCAGTCAATTAAGAGGTAGCCACCTATCTTGGTTGTGAATTACCTTGATAGGTAGATTGCAAAGTCAGGTGGGAGATCAACAATAACTATGTGTTACAAGATGCCAAAACTAGGACAATCATGCAAAAAAACTTTCATGCTATCTATCATCCCCACTATCTAGGTAGGTGTACCATCTAATTGAATCACCCCATTATTATTTAGATCATATTTCAAGCCTAGCTTATTAGCCACAACTTTGGGTATGATAGAAGTTGAAGCGCCACTACCAACTATGCAGTTATGGACCAACTTGTCACCCACTATGAGAGTGAGATAGAATGGACGAGGTTTTCAGGTCTAGTGTATGGTTCAACAATGGTATTAGGGAAATTTTTAAAGGATAACATGACTTTGACTTTGATTTTAAGGAGAGACACTAGTAGGGATAGTCAATAACTATTTTTTTAGGAGCTCTTTCTGACCAAGCATATGCACCACATCCCAAAGGGAAATGGATGTTTTAGTACTCTTAAATAAATTTAAAATGTTTAAATAATCCATACCTAATTTATCATAAATTATTTGAGGAAATGAAGTACTCATAACTTGAGGAGTTTGGGTGTCTTGAATAGTCCTTCTAACATTCTGGTTTGAAAGATCTATAGAGTTGTTTGAGGCTACTACACCTATAGCCATACCTTATTACTTTGTATGAGGATTTAATGAGTATACAAGAACATTATTTTGACCACCTAAATCCTTTTTCTTGGATCTAATGTTTTCTTCAACTAAGGTTCTCTGGTTGAGCATAAAAGTGTCCTTAACTAGGAAATTTGTGAAGATCTCTTCTTAAGGCTATCATCTTTAGATAATAAGAGAAAATTAACCTCTCCTTAAGAAAAAAGATCCTTCTCTCTAATTTTATTAGCATCCATAAATTATCCTTGATGCCAATTCTCACCTTGAACCAAGTTGCTATGCACAAGTACCATTTCCCTTGCATTGGTGATAGAGTTAGGACTGTATACATTGGTAGACCTATTAAGGTTAGGTTACTATTAGCCTCTTCCTCTTCCATATTATTTTTAAAAAAATTGTTGTTGATTAGGTCATGGATTATGATGGACACCTTATTGTATATTTCATCTCCCAAGATTGTCTTCTAATTATTAAATATATGCATCTTTTTCCATGGAATTATTTTCCTTCTTAGGAGTAGCTTTAAGCTTGGTATTGGCATTAAGCGTTTGAGCCACATCTAGAGCATTAGAAAAAGCATGAGATAATATAGGCATAAATACTTTAGGTGGAAATCTTACATCTTGGATGAGATTATTTTTATCTTTGATAGCAAGCTCATATTCTTTAAGGAGGGTGTAACCACCTATGGATTAAATCATGATAGTAATATTAGTACCAATAACTCTCAAATAGGTTAGGAATAAAAATCTAGGAGGTGGCCTCATAGGATGAGGCAGTCTATTCCAAGTTTTTTGGAACCTCTCATTAAAATCATGCATTATTTATTTGGGTCCTCTTTTGATTACATTATCTTGATGTATGAGAGAGGCATGGTCACTCTCATTTACAAATCTTGAGGTAAATAACACTCCAAATTCAACCCATGACATGATACATCCACCTTCTAGAGTCCTATATCAATCTAGATCCTTCCCTCTAAGTAACATGGTAAGGAGTCTAATGACAATGTTTTCTTGAGTGATATAATGGAAACTATAAAAGTTAGATACATCTCTAATATTCTCATTGGGTGTAACATGACTCTCACCATTGAATAAGAGTAAAAATTTTATAACATTAAGATAAATGGCATCATATGCCTAAAGGCAAATTGGATTTTATATATTTAATGTCGAGAAATCATGAGGTCTAGCCATTTCTTCTTCAATATCTTTAATTTATTTAACTTTTTCACTCTCTTGATTTCCCTCAATAGAAAAACCCTCTTGATCTTCAAAGTGTAAACTAGGAGGAGGATATTAAACTCCAAGGGAAAGTTCAAGTTGAATGAGTAGGTCAATGAGATTATAAATCCTCTAGATAATTACCTAGTGAGAACCATAAATTATGAGAGTAAGTTTATAACAATAAAATGGCCTTGAACTAGATTTATATTGATGGAGTCACCAAATGCTAAGTAGCACACCAATTTGTAGCTGATGATGTTACTGCCAACATTAACCTTGACAAGTTGTCTTGAAAAAAAGTCCCACTAGGCATGATATAACTATTGTCACCAAATCTAGTACTCTATAAGATGTTGTTCAAGATTATTCTAAATTTAGGAAACATGGGAACATTTCTAGGTATGTGTTTGTACCTATAATGGAAATGAGCCTCTAGATTTAAGGGCTAGCTCCCTAGATGTATTTTTAAATGATCTTATCTATGTTAGCTAATTAATTATGGGGAAATGGTTATATATTTCAATAATTTAACCTATTCTAAAGGAATATGATGCACCAAGATGTTTTCCACAAGATTATCATACTCTATCACAAAGAGATAAGGCATACAACACTAGTCTTAAGAGTCCTAAAATGTACTAGCATTAATGTTTCAATATGAAGCTGACATAGATTAGGGATATCCAAGGTAAGTGAAACCATAGATAACTTATAGATAATAAGGTTCATTATACACTTAAGGATAGATCTATACACTTAAAAATAATTCATATGACTTGTTAGGCTAGAATCACTTACATCAAACATGGAAGGATTGAGAGAAAATAGGGATAGATGAATATCTCTTGACCATTCAATATATATCTCTTCAAATAATTTAATAAGATGATATATTAACTCAAAGTAGATTGAATTTATTTTTCTAAGGAAAAATACAATGTCAAAACTAGGAGGGATTCACCTTACATGGGGTGGTATTATTTTACAAGTACCAAAATGGCATCTACTTAAATAACTTTAGAGAGAAGAGAAAATAAAGAAGTTCAAGAGTCACTAGAACACATTTCCAAGAATGAGAACTAGTTACCTTGCTAGTTTAAATGAGTGTGAAATGGAACATGGATGCCTCTTAAGATAATTGTCCATATAAATCATGACAAACTCTCCAAAATAATGTAGAGATTATTCAACTAGATTTCATGAAACTATTTTCATCATGGATCATTTATTAGGCATTTGAAACTAGTCTAAGGGATTTAACACATATGTTATGATAGTCATAGACATTTTACAAGATGATAACTATCTTATATATACCTATATTCACTATTTACAGTTGTTCATTACTTTCCTAGACCTCATTTTTTACATATGGTAGTTATTGTTCATCTTAGACCTTGATTGGCTTTTTATGGTGGCATATGAGTTCTAAGAGATTAATCTAATTTTTAATTCTTTATCCTATATAGTTATATAAGAGGCACTCTCTTTCCACATTTCTCATTTCATTCTAAATTATGTCTACAATACTTGCTTTCTTTGGTTGAAAATGATTCTTTGGTTTGATATTTATCCTATGCTTGATCTCTAGAAATTCCCTTAGCTTCTCAAAATTTATTTTCATTAGTAATTGATATATAACCTATATCATTGGCTCATTAACCCATCTCACACCGTTTATCCTACTTGGTATTAATTAACATGAGTCATTGATCTTTCCCTTAACTTGTCAACTCTATCCAAGATTACACTATGTAGTAGCCCCACATTTGATTTCAAGATCCACTGTCAATCTATCAAATTTCATGCTTATTCCATATGTTAATCTCAAAATATCCTTTATTTTTCAACTCATCTTTCACCATTGGATCAAGATGTATGATGCAATGTGGACTACTACATCTACTAGGACCCACTATTTGAAAACTAATGGTTATTTCATGAGCTTAACTTTGACTTTTGTACTCTTATCAAATGACATTTTCATGTCCATCATTGACATTTGTGTAATCATAAAATTTAATCTCAAAAGGATTTATTATAATTCATCTTAAACTTGATGTTAGCATGAACATCCTATGTTATAGGTCTATCTTTAGAAGCTTATAACTTGAGCCAAAAATCTCATGCAAACTTAAAACTTTTAGAGCATGTTCTCAGCATGAATAAATACCTAGTGATATAATCATGTGGTTCATGGGGTATTTTTGAGTGCATATAAAAATTACACAAATGAGATAGTTCATTAATTTTTAGATGATATCTTGGATGGCCTAGCTCCTTAGACATGGCAATCTAAACTTTGAAGGCTTAGATCTTGAGATAGAAGGCTCATCTAGATACAAAAATTGTGGAGAATGATATTAGAACTAAGTAAATTTATTTCACATGGTTTTATGGTCACATGAGGCCTTCTAAGCATATTTATAAATTTCATAAGCAAGTTGTTCTATTTTGGTTTCCATGTGACATCCTGATGATGGTCAAGCTTCACAAAGCTTGTTCTTGAGTTTTTTGTAGCTCCAAGTGACTTTTTGAGGAATATTTGGACTTATAAATAATATCAAATTGTTTTTATCACCATGAATACTTTTTTGGATCCTTGAAAACCTTCCACTTGAATATATGGCTCTAAAATGACAACTAAGACACAAAATGACACAAGGATTAAGCTAAACTAT
The DNA here is from genome assembly GCA_037957365.1 of Torreya grandis. Taxonomy (NCBI): domain Eukaryota; kingdom Viridiplantae; phylum Streptophyta; class Pinopsida; order Cupressales; family Taxaceae; genus Torreya; species Torreya grandis. The sequence goes on along the minus strand of JARHVA010001299.1, from coordinate 2,769,080 downwards.
GACTAAATCTAGAATGGCATATGAATTGGCATTAAATAAACTAAAATAATACCATATAAAATTATAAAATTCCCATATATGAGATACTAATGATATGGGTTGACCTATTTTGACTTTTTTTAAAAATGGTCAACACAATGTAAGCTTCATGTTAATTCCTCTTCCAAACATCATTAGATTTTTTTAGATGAACTTAACTCCATGCCTTGTGAAATTACACTCGTTGAATTATTCATAACTTATGATTATCATCATAAATTCTTTATTCAATAGCTTTAATACATCAAATATCCCCCATCTAATGATTATGAGATACCTAATTATCTTTTTATGGTCCCCCACCCACATAAGTTCATGCTATTGAAATAATTCTTCTGCCATAAAACCCACCATAGAATTCCATAAATATGATATGATTAATGATGAAATACTTTTTTGAGTTGATGATCTACCACTCTTTATTAAAATTGGAATCAATAATACTTTAATTAGAAAAGTCTTGATAGATTAAGGTTCACACATTAATTTTACATCTCTCTCGCTCATACAATAAATTAGATACTCAAAAGAAAACCTTAAAAAAACTCACCTTAATTTTCATGAATTTAATAATACCAACCAGAAACCAATTGCTTGTATTGTTTCCCCTCATAATTTGATCCAAAATAATTTGAACCAAACATATGATCCTTGATCTTCTTTTATATTATAAACATTATTTTAAAACGTCCATGGACTCATCATATGAGAGTTATTGCATCTTACAATAGCCAATGTATCAAAATCATCTATAATGGAAATTGTTATAAATATTAAGTAGATATAAACCCTTGGATAATCAAACTTCCAAGTCTTAAATCTCAATACTGCATTCCTATGATTACTCATATTAATAGTCTTACTCTACTTGAATTTATCAACTTGGGTCACTCTCATAGGATTTGATAATGATGAACAAAATTAATTTTAAACCATTTTTAATACCACTAAATTAGCTCCCTATATATTCAAATGGATCTCTCCTTCTCTACTTCCATGAGATTTCACCATTCCTTTAATTGATGATATTTCTGATAATCCTCCCCGATGCAACACATATGAAGAATATTATACATAATTTAATTTCAATTATAATGAATATGAGGTAGAAAAACTCATTCAAGATTATTTAACTATGTCTTTTTGTATATTTAGTAATAGAGGTGTATCCATTATTGATATCCCTACTAAAATTAATTGATGTAGTATTTATCCATCTTATGATGATGTGTATATTAGGGCCTAAGCCCAATCATGAGACCTGGATGTGATGCATTATCAAAATACCTTATTTAAAATACATACCTTCAAATGTGATTTTCATGTCATTCATATATCATCTGATATTGAATAAAAATTTAAAGTTTATGTACCCCTACCAATCCACCTTAATAAATACTTCATGGGGTGTCTAAAAAAATTCAATATTACAACCTTTGATGGTATTGATCAACTCAATACCATGTAATCCAATTTTTTAGATACACGCAATGTTGACTAAATTTATAGTGTTCAAAACATTTCTCATTTTTTTACTAGGTCAACTAATCTAACGTAGTTTCATTATTAGTCTCTAACTACATCAGCCACAATTAATACTTGGCTGATATAATTATTTTTTATTCATTAATTTTAGCAGTCTCTCTTCACCAATTTTATATAATTGATCATGTTCTTATTATTTATCAACCCATAAAATTTTCACCTTACATCATTATATCTAACTATAACGATTAGATCTATATAATAAACTTAAAATTTCTACCTTCTACTCAACATCTTGACATTACCTTAGATGTTAAGGCTACTTCTATCAAATAAATACATTTTTGGTTTGATAGCCAAGGTAATCAAATTTTGGATCTTGAGGTCAATGTTGAATATTATGGACCTCTACCCATGATTCATAGTGTTTAATCTATATTAAAATTAATCCATGCTCGTGAACCTTAAATTCTAGACCCACATCACAAGTTTGGCCATTTTTATAAAATGGATGCTTGTTTCAATATTTTTTTTACTAGTAGTGATCCTAAAATGCATCCTATATCCAAGCTTCCTCTAGTTCCATATCATTTTCAAGATGAAATAATCATGCATATTGAATAAATTAATATAATTAATTATGGTACTATAGACACTCCTTGACCTCTTTTTGTTTCTAACTAACTTCATCTTGATGAATGTGATAACTATAGTTCTTATTCAAAAAAAATCATGAAGATTTTACTTGGTCTTATGAAGACATGTCTAGTATTGATCCTAGTCTTTTGGTCCTTAAAATCATCACTTATCCTGATTCAAAACCCATGCATCAAAAACATTGTAAATTCCCTCTCGATATGTCTACCCTATGTCAAAAATAAATCATCAAGTTTATGGATACTAAATTCATCAAACCCATATATTAATTGAAATGGGTTTCTAAATAAACTATTATTTGTAATAAATTCCCTATGGTAATTCACATATGTATAGAATTTTGTAATCCTAACTTTGCATGTCCCAAAGATAACTTTCCTTTACCATCAATCGATGTCATTATTGATTCTATGGTTAGCTATGAAATTTTATCTCTAATTGAAATTTTTAGGATATAATTAGATATATATCACTCTATAAGATCAACATAAAACTACTTTCACCACTAATTAAGGAACTTATTGTCACATAAAATGCCCTTCCATATCAAAAATTCTAGAGATACTTATAAGTGTAATGACCCATATTTTTCATGACCTCATTAATAAAATAATTTAAACTTATGTGTATGATATTATTTCTAAATCAAAGAATCATAAAAATTATATTCATGATTGATTTATCACATCTATTCGGTAAATTCACTCCTTAAAAAGGCTATTTCTCTTCAATGGACTAAAACATGTAAAAATTATTTTGATAACATGAAGGAATAATTAATTCATACTATTACTCTTTTATAACCTTTCAATGATCTCCTACTCATCTTGTATAGTACATCACCCATATATTAGTAAGAGCAATGCTCACATAATAAGATGAAACAAACTATGAGTACACCATATATTATATCAGTCATGCTTTAATATATTATGAAACATGTTATCAAAATTTCAAACATGATTTTTTATCTATCTATTTTACCACCAAAAATCTTTGACATTATATGTTTTATAAAACTACTTATGCTATTGTACATTTTGATCCATGTCACCATTTCTTCTCCAAAGTTTTCTTACCCAAAGATAGAATTGTAAAATTGATGGTTATCTTAATGTAATTTGACTTAAGAATTATCATGTAAAAATAAATTTAAGGACAAGTTATTATACATCAACTTGATACCATAAATACACTAGATACTAATCACCTTCAGGATATTCTTTGTAGCCAAGAGATCCCTAATATTGAGGGTCTCAACCAAGATCTTCTCTTAAATACTATTTTCATAATTTTGACACTGATCTTGAAGCAAAAAATTTAGAATAAACTAATACTTATATTTATAAACTTAAATCCAATGTCATCTTAATTTAATTACCTGAAGTTACAATTTAATTACATGAAGAAACTTGGACAATTCATTTTAATGGTGAAAAATGTCTTCTACAAGCTGGGGCAAGTTGTGTCTTATCTGACCCCTATGGTAAAATCATACCTCTAGATTTTTTATTAAACTTTAAAGTCTTTAATAAAATGGATAAATATTAATCTCTCATCTTAGGGATGCATGCAACTATCAATTTAGACATCCCATATTTACATTCCCTAGGAGATTCACAACTCATATGTCATAGATTTAGTGATGATTTTAAATACAAAATTGAAAATATTATTGAAATTCATCAACTTGATACCAATATTTCCAAATAATTTACTATTGAAAAATCCCACAAGAGCAAAACAAGATCATTAATTCTCTTGCTTCATTATCTTCTCTCTTTCATCCTCATCTAGAACTTAATGTTCCATAATTTTTCATTCACATAATGAAGTCACCCTTAATTTATAATCTAATGATGATTATATTATCTTCCACATCATGTTTGTCCCTACTCAATAAATATAATGGTATAAAATCATCATAAAATTCATTGAGGATCATAATTAACTCTAGAGATTGATTCTCATGAAAAGACTTGAATTCACAAGAAATCATGCAAATATGTCCCTAGATATGATATTTTTTATTCTCACAATATTTATAGTACCTTATTTTGTTGTGTTACTTAATATTTATTTCATGCCCTTCTTGGGAAAAAACATGGGGGCATTAGTGGTGATAACTATAAAGGACACACTACAGCCTACGAATTCCTACACATGGGATAATTTTAGCCTAATCTTAAAAACCATACCATTACATTAACTAAAAATTATAATCCTTTCCAAATTCATGATGATCTCATTCATTCTCCTCCATTTAAAGTTTAAACCTTGGAGTCTTCTTAGACATTTTATATGTAGGTATTAGATATCACTAAAAAATTACCTAGATTTATTTTTGTGGTTTTTATGTACATCAACTCATAACTAGGTAGCCTCTAACATTTTATGATCTCAATGGAGGTGAACTCCACTCCAGATCATGAGTTACATGTATGTAATTTTAATAACCAGGTGATGGAATAGTAGGTAGGGCATGAAGGTTGTTAACAAGGGTGATGAATGGAAGAATGGTCTCTAAAATAAAGTTGAAATTTAGATGAGTTGGTGTATGGATGGTTTCTAATCTAGAGTGGGAAGGTCTCAAAAATAAACTCAAAAAGGAGGGAAGGGTAGAGTAGGAAAGAAAGACTATATGGCTTCAATGATCACCTATTAGGCTAGTTTCTAAGTGGACAAGGGCTATCAAAACCAATGTTTATTGTTATCAGCTATTTCACACACACAGTCAAACATGGTCAAGTAGTCTAGGATAATTTTTATATAGGAATATCATAGGGTTCACTCAAAGGTTACTCCCTTTAGAGAAGTTTTTACGCACTCTTACTCATGAGATTATGACTTAGGCCATTAAGGTATCTAATATATATATTGCACATACATATAAAACAACATCAATGAAATCACCTCTACACACTTATAAATATGAATCAATAAAATTAATTTCTAATGATCAATATAATTTGCTAATTAGTCAATAGCTATTGCACATATGAAAATAGCATATCAATCATGAAAATAAAGAATTATTCATATATTTTTCACACTAAGAATTATGTAATCATAAAATCAAAATAAGATAAGCCTAATTACACAAAGATTGGAAAGAAAATAATAAACACATTTGGTGACAATCAAAATCTATTATGCTCTTGTATATTGAAATTCTCTAACCCTTTATAATTATGGGTTACATATTATTGAATATACTTAGGGAGGGGTCACCTCATCCTCCAAGTACTTGTAAAATTTAGTTATGTGATGCATTTAAAACCACATTTCTAACTATAGTTACAAGACAATATAGAGTTATCTTACATGTGTCAATTAGTTAAAGTCAACCTATACATTATCATGAAATGTGTGCATGTTTACAAAATAAAAAGGAATCTTTTACATCAAGTTTGAATCATAAGAAAAATATAAGTACAAAATTGATGTTGTTATTTTAATTTATATACAAAAAATTAGCCCTTAATGATGAGTAGACGTCTGCATGGATGCATTGACATTAGTGAGAGTGGTGACTATAGACATTAGTATTTAATTGGATGTAGTTACTCCAGCTTGCTTCTTCTTCATTTATAACTCAATAAAATATTTATGTACTACATCATGCTACTTTTGTATAATATCTAAGTTTAATAGTGAGTTTTTATGTACCCTATTATCTTCCCTAATAGTTTTGCATGTTCACCCTTTATATTCTAAAAGTTAGTTTTTAAAATTTCAACTTTAGTTACCTTTTTCCTTGAAAAACTTAGTTCAACTTAGATGTATTTCAATGTTATCCCTCATAAAATCTATTTAAAATCATTCGAATCTTCTTTAAATTCCACTTATTAACTTACCTATATCATATTTTTCCTTTGATAACTTTAAATCATTCAAAATTTGCAATGAGTGCTTAGTGTTCTTAATATTTGGGCATCAATGCCCCAACTATTGTCACCCACTCTCTATCTTATTGCATTCTAATGACCACTATATTGAGGTAATTTTATGCCTCTAATGGTGTCATTAGGTCTAGATGGATATATGCCTTATTAGTTATATATAAAATCAAAATATTTAATTTATTTTCATTTAAATTCAAAGAATTAAATAATTGGTGTGTTTGATAAATATGAGGGGCTAATTCAGCTTGCATTACTTCTAGTGCCTCTAAATAATTAAATCATTTTGAAGCAACCTCTTGCACTTCATTTTCAATACCTACTAGAATGTGAAATATATGTTGTTGTTCCTTTATCTGTTATAGTTCTACTTCTAACTCTTATCTTTCCATTTCCATCCCTTCATGTATTACTACCATAACATCTTTATGGGCCTCAACTAGGGATATGAAATATTCATTTTATGGATATTGCCCCAACTATATATTCTACCTTTTAAACAAGGCATAAACCTCCGACCTTTCTTTTAGAATGATCTCCCTACCAACTTCATCCTCTAACTTCCTCTTTCTCACCCTTTGAATACTTCAGAGGGCTTGTCAAATAGGGTTGTTATTGATGGGAGATTTGTAATCTTGAAATTGGGCATTTAGGAAGCCTGAGATGTCAAATAAATTACCCATAAAGGAATCACTAGCTGGTTAGGGCTTATTTCTTGTGTGTCTTTACCCAAAAATTTCACCTCAAGATTTTTTTATTGTTACTTTTTAGCTCCCTTGAGGATTGTGTCATTAAGGGAGGGCCAAATGATCTTAGACTAATCCACACCTCCATATTGGGGGAGTGGATGGACCATGATGACTTTCTTTCCCCATTTTCTTTTGCTTAAGGACACAATAATGGTTTATTAGAATGGAATGGCGGATGGCATTGGCAAAGAAATTTGTGTAAAAGAGACATGGAGTTGAGGAGTGATCATGGATGTTTCAATTTGTTAGCTACCCTTTTCTTCTTTAAGGTTCTAACTATGGTAGTCCCAATGGGAATACTAGTAGTGGCAATAATGGATTTGGGTGGCACTATAGGGGGAGATGAATCAATGGTAGTGGCAAAATCCTTTTCCACCTTAGGAGTGAGCAAACAAATGTGAAATATAAAAGAAGAAGTCAGTAATAATCAAGGGTAGAAGTGATCTATTATACCTTGGGAGTTTTTAAAATAGATTAAATTAGAACTAAACTAAAAATAATAATACATGAATAAATTTAGGAAATGGGGTCTGAAGGCTAAGCCTTCTTACCTATTGAGTCATCTATAGTTGGTGACTTCTATTTATCAACTATAAGTCTAAATGCCTTGGCTCTTTCTAATTCTTCTTCTTCATCAAGTTATTTCTCTTCCTCTAACTATTATTGAGGAATTAGGGGCAGACTTTATGGTTGATCCACTATTAGACTACTTATGGAAGGAGCCCTTTGTTTCCTCCTATAAAAAATGGTGGTACTTTCCTCCAAGGAGGAGCCTTGTTGAGTTGAGGTAGTATATTCTTCCATTGCTACTACTTGTATTATATAATCCTACATTTTTGATGTAGTTATAGGTTTTTGAAATGTAGTTGTATTTAGGTGCTCTTTGTATTCTTCATCATAGGAATCTAGGTTAATTGGATACCCTGAAGCTCCTATGGGATCAAGCTCAGTCAACCCAGGCTCTTTCTTAACAAATTTAAAAATAAAGGGAATTTCTTATGAATGTTCCCCTTATACCTCTATCTATTATGGGGGATGCCTATTCTAAAAATCTAAAGTGGTCCATCTAGTAGCAGGTGATAACCTAGTGTGCATTTCCTTCCCTAAAATTGAAGGCTCTTACTAAATTATCATCAAATGATATTATTTGAGGCCTATAAATTATGTCCTTTCTAATACATGAGCATCATCCTTTGCATTCAAAAATTTAAAATCATGGTCATAAGTTACATGTTGGTATGGGATACCAAAGTGCTAAATATGTCTTTGTATATGACCATGTAGATCTTAGTCCCTATGTGGCATAGTGGGCAAGCGGTATCTCTTTATCTTATTGCCTACCTCTCAAAAATAATTCCTCTAAAAGTAAAATAGTCTACCAATGATCATGTGTGACCCATATAATGTGCTCTTCTTGTTCTTTATCAAGTCCTCCTTAACACTCCACCAGAGTTTATAAGCAATTTCTTGCTTTGCTAACTTATCTGGTAAATATTTTGGGAGGCACAAGGGGTGGACCTTATGATAGATAATCATGATTTCCATATAATAAGGATACAACCATTATTCACCCTTGGAATCTAGTGTTTTTGTTATGCTTTCTCCAATTTTGGGTAGTGGATTCCATGAATTTCCTGCCATACTTGAGGATATACATCCTTGGCAATTCAGACCATGTGATTTGTATTTGCATAAATATGAATGAACTAAAAATAATCATAAATGTGATTCTTGACATAATCTATGGCCAAGATCCAAAATTTTCTAATGACCTTATATATCATGCCCATTATAACATCTATAAGATAGGACATTATGTAGAAGTGGCCAGATAAAGTGGGCCACTTGCTCTTATGTAGAATTTGTTCTCTTAGTTGGAAGCTGATAATTTCACCTAGATTGAAAGTAACATCATTATGTCACCTAATCTAAATTGAGAAAATGGTTGCTAGGCATGCTATACACCCTATTAAATAATTCCATCCCAATTCACACTCCCATTCTAAATTTATTAATAGAGGTGGGATTATTTATTTTATAGGTCATTATCTCTTCAGGGAGGAGCCATGAGATCAACACTTTATCCATTGATTTTTTTGGTTTCATAAAACTAGTCTATGTTTATCAAAAAATACATCTAAAGATGGTAGTGATAAATACCTTTGAAATTTCACTCTGATGATGTATGCCATGACTGTCTAATTATTCATGTGGTTTAAAAATGCATCTTGTGTAATTTTCCATTAAATAATATATCCTATAAAACGTCAACATAGGGTATCACCTCATGCTTGGCTGCTTCTGAGTGTAGTGCTTATCTCTTGAGGGAAAACAAGTCAATAATAAATTGGTATTCTATGGTGGATAGATTTATTTCTAGTGAAAATATGTCAATAGCATCTACAACATCCCATAATTTTAATTAGTTTCCATACTTATTATTGAAGATAGTTTCATCATATACTATGTATATGAACTCAATTGAATCCTTGGTAGTGAATAGGGATGGTGGAAGTGTTCCTCTAAAGTTATCAGAGGATAATTCCATTGCTATTATTATGTAGTACCCACAATCTATTTATGTTCTCTATGAAAGAAACCCTCTCCACTAGTCACTTGTTTTCTTGTAATGGATTCATAGGTAGTTAGGGTTTTCATTCATATAATAAAAATTGAGTTTGAATTGTTTATGATAAATGAATATGTTGATAGTTGTAATTCATGTATATAATATTTATCATTTAATTCTAGCTTATATGTTATAAATGTCCAACATTGATATATTTATTTTTATTTTACATTTTAAATATCATTTGTTTAGTTGGTGGGTGCTCTTAGCAAGTATCATGAAGCATTTTTGCTTTATTGGATAAGTCTAGCAAGCTTTCAGTAGTGGGGAATTAGGAGTCAGGTTTTGTGTTGGGACTAGACCAAAAAATTATCCAAATAAAAAGTATAAACAAAAATCCTAAAGACCAAAATCCATAAAAAAAATTGAACAAAATGTCCAAACAAAAGCTCTGAGAAAATATCCTAAATCGCATAAAGCCGATGATGACTATTTCATATAATTTTTTCGATCAAAAATCTTAAACACAATCTCTAATAAAAGGGTTAAAAACCTGATACAAAATTTCCAATGTAAGACAAGTCATTTGGAATAATTTTTTGGACAAAATGTTTGATATAGAAACTTTGAATAAAAACTATGTTACAAAAACCCTAATGATCAAAATTTGAATAAGTCTTCCAAATATAAAGTCAAATGAATAAAATTCCTAATAAGAAGGCTTGAGAAAAATGTTTGAATACCAAGTCCTAAGAAACTGGCATAGTTAAAAAAAAAATCCCAAAAGGCATTAGTATGTCAGTCCATAGAATGTATAATATCAATTCTTTATTATTCAAGTGTAAATACTAAGGAGAATTCAATAGAACTTACACAATTCCTTGAAGAGGGGATTAACAAACATGGACAAATTCCAAAAAAAGTGGGTCCCCTTTCTTCTTGAAGAAGAGGGGAATGTTGGGTACAAAAAATGGTGACTTATAGGGGGAATACTTATGAGTATTCAAGAACCTAAAACTTTGGTTATTAATTTTAAATTAGAGATGAATTATGCCACATAAAAATATTTGAATTGGAGATATGAAATTGACTCCTAACTACAATCACACAACATACTTTCCCTCTTATCCATGTATCTATGTGTGTTAAAAGTGAGTTTTATTGAACCTTTATTGCTATTATCTTTTTAAAGGCTTAGAGAGATTATAGTATTTATTTTGATTTCTTTTAAAGATTATTAAATCAAGGGAAGCTCATGCATTGCTCTGCTTCCATCCAGGTGTGCATAGCCCTAATAGAGATACCTTAGGTTCCCTATCTCCCATTCCTCTTTTTCTTTATCATGATGCATGGTATATTGACCTTATTTCATCATGTGAGCATTTGATCTTCCTTATATGTTATTTTTAACTTTATTGGTTATTCTTTTAAACTCACTAGTTCTTTTTTTTTAAATTTTTAATGGAAGGATGAGAGATTAAACCCATGTGAGTTAGTTTAGTTATAAAACAAATCATTACTAGAATGTCTCTTCTAGTTACATCTACACCAGTGATCATCACTTTCAAATAAGTACTTTTGTGAAAAATGTGTTTAATCAAATAAAATAATAAAACTTTCTAAATTCATGTGAAGTATTCAAGAGCAACTTTAGCATACCTAGTAGAAATATTCAATTATGACACAAACCAAAAATATTATGATTACATACCTAAATCCTAAAGACTCTAAACATAGAAGTATACCTAGTTTATCAATAGGCCCCAAGTCATGAATCTCTTTATAATTTTTCATTTTTGTTATATGTCTATCTAAGAATAAAATAGGGGACTTATATGGTTGGATATTATCTTGGTAATGTTAGATTAAAACAATTCATATTATCATAAGAAACAACAAAATGCCTAATCTAGAAAGATGGAAAACTAAACTAAGAAAATAAGAAACTACACTAGGAAAGTAATAAACTAAACTAGAAAGTAGTAAAATACACTATAAAAGTAATAAAATAAACTAATAAAGTAGTAAAATACACTAAAAAATCAATAAACTAAACTAAGAAATCAATAAACTACCCTAATCCTACATCTACCATGCTCCTTCATCAATCAAGGGTGTCTTCAAATGGCACAACCATGAAGTAATGCTTCATAAACTATTCATTGATTGGATATGTGAGTTCATTACCTTACAAGTCTCTTAAATAGAATATATTATTGCTCAATATTTCTAAAATCTGATATGGTCTAGTCCATAGTGGGGCAAATTTATCATGTTGTCCTTTCTTTTCATTGGATTTATCCCAAAGAAGCACTAGATCTGAGATCCTAAATGCTTTGACCTTTGCTCTTTTTTCAAACCATCTGACTTAATTTATATTATATCTAGTATTTTATATTATTATTTTTCATTTGGTTCCATGTATTCTTTCATGAATTGATAAGTTGGTAATATCAACATGATTGGGAATATTGGCCTGCATCTATACACTAACAGATAGGGTGAGGATTTGAGGGCCTACTTATATCTTATTTGATCTACTCAGAAAGCATACTTTATTAGATTATGTCAGTCCCTAAGATTATCCCCAACTAATTTATTAATTACGTATATTAGTTTCTTATTTGTTGATTAAGCCAATCCATTTCCCTAAGGGTAATGGTTAGAAGATGACCTAATAGTGATCTAGTTGTCATTAGCCCATTTGATGAATTTAGCTGATATGAATGTTATCCCAATATCACAAACTAAATAAATGGGAGTTCTAAATATAGTTAGGATGTGTTCCTCTAAGAATTGAATCATATATTGTTCTCTATAATTATTTGTGTCCACTACCTCAATCGATCAGGTACAGTAGTTTATGATAGTGAGTACAAACTTATGACCTACTAAAGAGTTTGGATTAATAACACAAATGAAGTCTAAAACCCATTTATAAAATGTTCTTACTTCAATAATAGGTTAAAAAGGAATTGTTACATGTACTTCTACTTTTGATAGTGCTTGGCATTCATGACATGTCCTTACATGAGTATGAGCATCCTTGAAAACTATTGGCCAGTATTAACCCATTCTTAGGATCTTATGAGTTGTCATGTTCCTAGATGGAACACCACTGACTATATTCTAGTATAGGTTTTCTAGAATCTCTTTATCTTCTTATATAGATATACAACTAAGATAGATACCTTCATAATTTATCCTATAGATAACTCCTTTATTAATCATGTAGTGAGTAAATTTGAGCCTCAAACCTCTCTTTCTCTCTCTCTTGAGTTATGGGGAGCAAGTACCTATATAAAATATTGGATTATGTTAGTATACCATTCCCCTCTAGAAACTTGGGATTCATATACCTCTTCAACTATAATAGGTTTATTAGGTTTAGTCATGAGTTGGATGATGCCTGAACCTTAAACGGTCTCAATAGGATTGATTTCTATGTCAAACTCTTACAATTTTTCCATCCATTTACCTTTTCATTCTCCTAACTCATTTTTTGATAAGGTGAGCTTGAGAACAGGATCAAACATGATAGTAATAGTCTTATTCCTTAAGATGCAATGTCAAAATTTCTTCATCACTTTAAGAAGAGTGAAGATCTATTTATCAATAATGGAATACTTGAGTTTTGTATCCTTCAAATTTGTGCTCATGAACACAATTAGATGTTTAGTCTCATATTTATTATACTTTGTGATAGTATAAATTATATGTTCTAAAACAAATGAGTACATGTAAAAATCCTTTGTGAAGTCTGGACTAATCAATACTAGGGCCTGAGATATAGCAAATTTAATGTCTTGAAAATACTTTTGGGACTCAATTATCCATTTTATTTTAGCATCTTGTTTAAGCATTGCATTCAAGGGTCTCACACTTTCTACAAATTCAAATATAAACTTTATGAAATTAATCTTCCTAAAGAATAACTTGAGATCTTTCTTGTTTTTTGGGTGGTGAAATCTTTGAAATCTCTTGGATTCTATCTGGATTACTGATAATCCCTTCTTTGGTAATGATGTGTCCTAGAAGCTTGCCCTCAGTAACTCCAAATATGCTCTTATTTGGATTTAGCGAGATGTTAAACCTCTTACATCTTTCAAATATTGACTATATATGGCTTACATGATCATTCATATTCATGGAAAAAACCATAAGATCATCCATATAGATGATTATACATTTACCTAGTAATCATTTAAATGCATGATCTATGGCTCATTGAAAGGTGGCTCTTATGTTTATTAGGTCAAAAGGTATCATCTTATACACATAATTACCCTAGTTCATAGTAAATATAGTCTTCATTTAATCCTCTAATTGTATCAACACCTAGTTATATCTTAAAAATCCATCCAAAAAGGATATTATTTTAGAGCCACTAACTATTTGTATCACCTCATCCAAGTAAGGAAAGGGATATTTATCCTTCTTAGAGGCTTTGTTTAAGTTTTTGAAATCAACACACAACCTGATCTCTCCACTCTTCTTTATTATAGGGATTAAATTAGACACCTAGGTAGAATTTTTTATTAGGAAGGTTATCCTTGAACTTAGTAGACTTTCCACTTCTCTTTGAATAAGAGGCTCCAGGATGAGATTCACTAGTCTATGTCTCTATCTGAATGGATCATGTTCTAGTTTTAATGGAATTATATGAGTGGTGACCTATGGGTCATAAACATTTAAGTCCTCATATGTCCATGTAATCACATCTTTGTATTGGGTGATTAAATCCTTCACCCATTATCTTTCTTCTAGAATACAAATGAAGCTAATGTTGATGTAACATGGGCTATACTCATCACCCAAATTCTCCTTTTCAAATTCAAAATAATTAACTTTGGGTTACATTTTTTATTGATCTTATGGATCTATATCAAATGGTATTTCTAAGGAGACCAAACTAATTGGGAGATAGTTTTATTTTAGCTAGAGTATACCTTCCTTATCTAACTCCTCTTGTAAGAGATGACTAACTTCCTTTTCATCAATGATTTAGGACTCAAATTTTCCATAATTGGTTAGAAAATAAATGGTCTATTGGTCATCATCGAAGACTTGAAAATTTTCTATGTTGTTAGGAATAGAAGGATAAGGTATTAGGTCAATGGAGAATCTCTTTACCTTAGATTCTAGGAGAGGCTCTAAATTGGTAGTAGTAGTAGCTAGAGAATCTACATATTGATTTATCTCTCTATGAACTACTACTATGTTGAAAGATTCAAATATCTCAATCAAATCCCATGTTTTATGTTTATATCTTTTTAGATAAGATGGTTTGTAATAGTATTTTTTTTGGACTTGATTGACTAAAAACTTTGAATCCCCAAATACTAATAACTATTTGACATTGTTCTTAAGTGAAAATTATAATCACAAAATTAATGATTCATATTATACCCTATTTTTGGTGTAAGGGAATTGTAATATTTATGTTGTTAGGAAATTCTTCCCCTATATATTAATGAGTTCAATTCCTATCCCTGATCCTTGTTTAGATATGGAACCATCAAAGTGGAGAGTCTATAATTGATTGGGACCCTTAGATTCTAGCTCTTGCACTTGATTTTTCATAGTAAAAGTATAAATACCAAGGCTAGGGGATTCATATTTTACCTCTTCATTATTAACATTATACTCTGTGATAGTATACTTTATCCTTGGTTCCTTATCAATCTAAATTTGATTATCAATGCCTCTCCATGGTATCTAAATGTGAGATAAGTCTATCAATAAATATTAATTGAGAGTTTTATACTAATCCAAAATCATCAACAATCCATAGCCTTCAGGTATGTCTACTATAAGGATGTCAATAGTCATCTGGAATCATGGCTCAAAAGCTACCTGAATGCATATATTAGTTAGTTCTCCAATCACTGGTACTACCATCCTATCCAATTGTGAAACTATTCTCTTTGAAGGGCTAAGAGTTAGCCCAAGATTTTGACATATAGAAGTAGGCATAATAGTTGTTGAAGCTCTAGAATCAACTAAAAATTATGAATATTCTTACCAAATACCCTGATAGTCAATAGAAAGGGAGGAACCTCTACCTAGATTTTATAGATGACATTGGTGTCACCAACATTTGTTTTCTCTATAGATGCTTTTGTTCTTTCTAGATGGGCCTTTCCTATGATAGAATTCCATAGTAGCTCCTTATTTTTAGTGATCTAAGATAATTATTTAAGGGTAATAGTTTATTTGATTTTCTTCATGTCCTCAATGATGTTGCATCCTCCCTTACTCTGATCCTCTTTATTCTGAGGCCAATCATTCCATTTTGAGGTAAGTGGATTGTTGTCAAATTTTGGATTTGGTAGAATGGTTGTGATATTTTAAGGAATAAAAGTTCTAAAGGGATGCATGTTCCTCAAATTATAACCACATTTTTTTGGAATTGATGAAAAGCATGAATATCATCGATGTTGTCCTCTATTATGTTGTCATATTCACTTAGGAAGGGAAACTCATGAGTCTCAAAGATCATGGCAATGCTTGAAGGGCCAAGGTCCTAATGGGATTATGGTAGATTATGCATATTATCTTGTCTTATCAATTCTCTTTGAAATATTTCAAATGCTACATAAAATTCAACATAATCAAGCTCACCATGCTAAGAAGTATTATGGATTTTGTACCAATTAAGTAGAGCTATCTCTACAATGTTGATTTATGGAATCTTACTTGGATGATATATTTTGTTTTCAAGCCTATTAAATGGTCTATTATACCTCTAAAATCCATAAATGTGATTACCACTTGGGACATTAGCATTGCATATGTTTCTTTGCATGTTGAGGAAGTCATTACTTAACTTTTGCATAATATTTTGAATAGAATTCAACTTTGCTTTTGTAGATTCAATGCCCTAGAAGATATTAATAGATGTATCTGAATGCTGATTATAATAATAACCATTACCTTGTGCATGGTTGTTCAATAAACTAAAATTTGGATGTGTTGTCTATGTCAGAGGAGGCAATGTGTATAACTGATTTTGATTAAATGCATAAATTTTCTACTTCACATGTTGGATTGGATTTAACATTGGGAAGCCATTGTTGATGTTAGGTGTGATAAGCACCTAGGGATTATACTACATATTAATGTTGATGGCCTATTCATATGCCAATGCCAAGGTGGTGATATTAGTATCCCTTCTTAATAAGACTATAATAATTAGATATAGAGCATTTTTATACATTTCTAATGCTAACGCTTCTTATGGTTTATACACTGGGTTCAACCAAGTTTACATATTTTGAAATATTGCATCGAAATCATGAATTGGCTCATTAGGATCCCTCTTCATGCTAGTAAAATGTTGGTACATCAAATTTGGACTGGTGGCCTATCCAAATTGTGCAAGAAAAGTAGCTTGGCATGCATTCCATGAAGTGATGGAATTCTCTATCAAGTTAATATACAATTTATAAGTAGCATTCATAATGTAAAATGAAAAATCCTACATGAAACATCCTCATTAATTAAAATTATTGGTATTAACATGGCTTTGAAATACTTAATGTGTTTTTCTATTATTCTTCCTCCTAAAAGAGATAAGGATGGTAAATACTTTTTAGGATTCTTGGGTAAATCATGCATATCCCCTAGGATGACAATAGAAAATCCAACCAGCCAAGGTAGTTGTTAAGCCATGGGATGATTAAAAAGGTAAGTTTTCTATTGATCGTGGTCAGTGATGGTTGGTTGTCATTAATGTTAAAGAGAGCATGTGGTACTAGTGCATTAATGATAAAGTGATTCAATTGATGATTCAAAAAGTGTTTGATTTAGTGAGGTAATTAATTGATGATATTAATGGTATGTACATTTTTTATAGATCCTATTTGGTGTTATGAGTGTGTGGAGTGCTTATATAAGTGAAAGGAATTCATTAGAGCAATCAATTCAATGTTTAGGTTCAAGTAGTCATCTTGACAGATAAAGTTGAGTAAGCAATTTGATGACATCATATTTCATACATGTGAAGGTTTCAAGAGTGGTTTGATACATGGATGGATTTCCCTATGAAAGGTGATCGTATGGTTCAAATTTTAGGTCTAGACATGAAGCATATCAAAAGTTATTAAGGTGCAAAGATAACTTCTCATATAGAGTTTACCAAATTCCCCTAGCCAAATTTGTGATATCAAAGATCTACAATGAGTTTATAATTGGATCACAGATCTAATGCTAAGTAATTGTCTAATTAGATAAAAATACAATGGCATGGCTCAAAATCAAATACTCAAGATTGTATGCATTAGTTACATGTGTCACAATCACATAGTTTGAGCAATAGATCTAACAGTGAGCATGAAACCTATCAGATAAAGATCAACAGTGAGTGCATTATCATAAAGATTATTATCCAATAGAGTGTAATGAGTCAAATAGTGATGATTGCACATAGGGATACCAAGTGGTATAATTTAATCAAATTTGAATAGTCAATGTGTTCATAAGGCATGTGGGGCTACCAAGTGGTAGAATTTCATTAGAAGACTAACTGCATGGTATGCATAACTGCCAAGAGTACAATCATGGAAGCAAATATCTAAGATCAATGATGAGAGATTATAGGTTAAATACCAAGATATTCCTGAGGATATAGATGGAAAATGTTTTTTCAAATTTATATGAAGCATGAGATGATGACAATAGAAAATGTTGTTTAGCATTTACACAGTGACTATTGGAATTTGAATTTTCAAATTAATGAAGGAAAACTAGTTTGTAGTTATTGACCTATATCATTTGATCCAAGATGAATTTCATGGTTGTTTAAAAATAAAAGTTTAATAAGACTTCAAGGTGCATCCATAAACATTTATTATAAGGTCTAAAGTTTTGTAAAAGTGTATATATGAAGCTTCAAAGTTGACTATTTGTCCATTCATGGCATCATTGTGTATAGAATGTTATTTGAGCAAATTATGATTTAGTAGAAGACTGTTTTGGAAGGATTAATCACTTTTAGATGTATTATAGGTCATATGGATTACACCCATGTATTTTAAAGTTTTATTATGTTCTTAATTTGATTGATTAAGTGCTAAAGGGGTAATAGGTATCGATGAGACCTATAAGGGCTATTAAGTGTGACCCACGGATGTTATGGATGACCTATGAGGATGAATTTTAGCTATGTATTAGCATGCTATAATTCTTAAGGGTGAAGGCAAATATTATGGAAAACTTATAATTTGATATTCATGAAGAATATATAAAGAGTAGAGACTAAGGAAATGGTTTCTAGACTTGGATGTGAATGTGTTAAGAGAAGAGAAGATAGATATGAAGGAAAGAGATCAAAGGGAGTGTGCTCAATGGATGGACTAAAGTACACATAAAATTGAGAATGAGTAAATAAGCCTAGAGTGATCCAAAAGGGTGTTTGGATGAATTTATTATATGATCAAGTTTGAGTGTGTATGAAGAGTTGAAAGAGAGCTATTATACATTGTTTCTCCATTAGATTGAAATACAATGAGAGTTATAGAGTTTTTGATTTCATAAGGTGTTGTGTGGGTGCTTAACATTTAGAACAAGTGGGTGTTTTTTCATACTTAGGGGTGGGTGTTCCTTGTGAAGTGGGTGTTTCACTAAAAGGTCTCATGTGTGTGATCATCTTATAAGACAAGTAGTCCATATGTTTGAAGGCTTGAGAGTGGGTTTCATTCCCCAAGAGGGTTTCCCACATAGATCTTATTTTATGTGTGTGATCTTGCATCATATTTTTTATTCATTATTATGAACATCTTTTATGTTTTGTGAATTTTTGTGGTTATTGATTAAGAATTTGAAATATCTTGCATCATTGATTCAATCCCCCCTTTTAATGATTGTACCTCCAATAATTGGTATCTAAGAAAGACTTTCATTACAATTTTAACCACTTGAATTTGATGAAAAGTATAATATGACAAGTCAATTGATGAATGGTTTATACAAAATGCAAGTACCATTGTTCAATGGGTCAAATTATGGTTTTTGGTTTATAAGGATGAGGACATACATCATGTATCTAGGGTTTGATATTTGTTAATCTATCATGGATGTTTATGCTACACCAATTATGTCTCCAACTAGTCTTATTAATAAGTAGTTGAGTGAGAATAATTCTAAAGCTATGAATGCTATCAATTTTGGTCTATGTGAGGTTGAGTTCACCAAAGTGATCTATTGTAAGTATACCAAGAAAATTTGGGTCAAACTATAGACTATATATGAACGAGACTCTAAGGTAAAACTAGATAAGTTTTAGACCTATCAAAGGTAATTTAAAGGTCTCAAAATAAAGGAAGAAGATACTATGGCATCATATCTTCTAAGGGTTGATGAGGTAGTAAACATGATCATAGGTATTAGAGAGGTGATTGATGAAGATACTATAGTACAGAAGGTATTGAGGACTCTTACACTCAAGTTTGGTTTAAAGGTTTTTTTTGTAGAAGAAATTCATGATCACACTCAGATGAAGATGAATGAATTGCATTGCATCCTTACTACCTATGAGATGAGATTTGATGAGGAAAAACCTCCTAAGAAGGAATAAAACTTCATGGTGATTAAGGAGACAAAAGCCAAGAATAAAAGGTTAAGTCTTGAAGACTTTGATCGTAATGAAGATCAACTTGAAGCCATGCTTGCAAGAAAAATGAATGTAGGTGTTGACCAAATTTGAATTTTTAATCAAATTAGGGAACCTATAGGTAAAAAATTAATTTTTAAAGCCTATATTGGGTTGATATAGATGTTATAAAGTGTTTCATAGATTGTTTAAGGTCAATCAGTGTTGTATTAGCTTTGGTCATTTGTTTCTTAGGTCCATGTATCATTCTAAGTCATTTTGAGGGGTCTAAATGGTGATTTTAATGCTTTGTACGAGTTTATTGGGATATCTATAATTTTAAAATGAATATTTAATGAACCATGTGTCCTATGAGGTCTTTATTAACTATCATTAACTATAAATTTTAGGTTATGCAAAAGAAAGGATAGTTTCTTAGTGAAAGGAGAAGATTTGGGCACTTGTATGGCCTCCTTGGGAAGTGTGCCATGTGGGATGGGTCCAAGTGATGTATTTTAGTTTTATTAAACTAAAATAAACATTTTTTATCTTATTATGTGATTTATATCTCAAAACCGTTCATCTCTTTTTTCCTCCTTGAAATAGTGAAGTCACTAGTAGGTTTTTGCTCAGTACGAATAGCAATGGAAGTTTCACAAAAAATTATTTTGGGAGGTTATTATACACTATAAGACCTTAAAATACATATAATATTTTTTATAAATGGTAAGATATGATTCATGAACCATCCATTTGAAGTGGATTATGCAAATATACTCATCATTTTGTGCACCTACAAATTTTATTTCATTTTGAGCAAATCCATACAAATTGGTTGTTAAGATTGTTTATAGAGGATGTTTCATATGTCACCTTATGATTACCATTATTTTGTTCAAATTTAAAGGTGTTTTAATGGTCTAATGAACTCACTTTGTAGGAGGATATCTCACTTGGTGTCATGTGTAGTTTTCACCTTTCAAAGAGTTCTCATTCTTGATAATTAGTTCTAAGGGATTGTGTTGATTCCTTTAAATTTTTTTCAAGATTATATTGATTTACTTTCAAATTTCATCCTTATATAAGTAAAATTCAATTTTTTCAATCTCATTCCATGTGTACCCAATAATCCTTTGAGACCTTTGTCTGGTCATTCACCTATAGGCAAGTGGTTTTCATACTGAAGTATATGTTTTGAACATGGTTTCAAAGTTTAATTGAGATATATCACTCACTTGAATATTGAATATGTAATTTGGGTAGTTTTGAGCTATTTTACCACCATGTTTTCCTCTATTCCATGATCTTCCCACATATTCCACCCAAAACATACACTTCCAGGCTATTGATGATGTCATGTTTATGTAATAGACAAGTTTTAGCTTGTGCTATGTCTATTTTTATATGAAGGTATAATTAGAGGAGATGAAATAATGCTATAAATATCCTAATTCACTCCTTCCATGCATATTCTAAAATCTCTATACTCCCTATCTACAATATAAAAAATACACCTATGGGCTCCCTTCCAATAGAGGCTTGAAAAGGATATACAAAGAGAATTTCAAGCTATAGAAGGTATTTATGGGTTTGAGAAGGTGATTTTGATGGCTAGGATCTATTGGAAATAAATGAGAGTGAGGTATTACTCCAAATAATAACAAGATTAAATTTAGGGACTGAGTCCCCAAAGGAGCAAAATAGAGCTCCAGGGGTTTTTGGGGAACTTTCAAAAGCATATTTTCATGAGGCTTTAAGTCATATAAAATGATAAACTTAGTATCCTTACCAATAGACAAAAACACTACAAAATTTTAGATGAAAAGGATAAGGGTAGTGTGGTTTTTCAAAGCTTTAAAAGCACTAAAAACACATTGAATTCCCTCAATTTGGTCTACAAGATTGAGCTCAAAGAGTGACCTTTCTTCACCAAATGGAAAATCAGGTATATATTACATATTTAAATGGATCCAAATGTTTAAGGGATATCCTCAACATATTATTTTGTTAAATGGAGGTTATAAGGTATGTTTTAGACCTCCTTTGTGTGTCCCCTATTCATACACAGGGTAGGATCAACACCTACAAGAGAGACAAAGATGGCAATTAATTAGGTTGGAGTATAGATATGGTGGTAAGGAACTTAGAAAATTTTGAAGGATGAAACATGTTTGAAGGATTTATTGGATGCATTAGGAGTCTTTTGGCATTATGATCACTCATGAAAGGTGTGGAGATAACCTATAAGCAAGATTCAAGATAGACTATCTCAGTAATATTGGAGTGACTCAGTCTTGTAGAGCTAGGATAAGTATGAAATAATTCAACAATGGTAGGTATAACCAAACACCTTGTGCCACCTTAGGGGATCCATGTTAGGTATAACCAAGATCATGAACACTTTACTTGACCCCAAATCACCACCTATAGGCCTATATGGACTAAGATAGGTAGTGGACTGAGAAAATGGATTTAGAAGAGGTTTCAAGTCACTTTTAGGTTGAGAAGGTGGTAACATAAAGGCATAATGGATTTTAAGGCTTAAATAGGTTTTTAAAACATAAGTTAAGACCTTATTCATACCCATAATCACCTATAAATACCTATAGGGGTCAAAATAAGGAACAACATAGTCAACTGAGGGTAATTAGGTAGACAGTGAGCTTATTTAGGTTGTGATGATGTTTAAGGATCATTCAAGGCATAAAATAATACAAAAATACATTGTATCACTTGAGAGTATTCAAAGAATTTTTTTCCCTTAACATTAGGGTCTAAAGCATATAAATACCAACCAATAGACAGAGTATACAAAACACTTAGATTTTGATTCCTTCAAAACTTTTGAAGCCAAAACATATGACCAAGAGATAAAAATTGGTAGATATAGTATCTACCACTTATGTAACACCATTAAAGGTTAAATTTTACTAATAAGATAGGGGAGATTTCCTCTATTCTATCTCAAATAGAAGACTCTCCCCTTAGTGTAAAGGCAGGTAGGTTAGAGGAGAAGAGGTGTTAGAGAAGGTTGGAGGTGTTTTAGACCTATAATAAGGTTAATAAAGATTAAAAATTTCCAAAATAATAGGGAGAAATAAGAAATAAATGTGTAAAACAAACATGGCATTATACACTCTTGGGTTTGCAGTCAAACCTATTATGCATGAGCAGGCCTAAAGGTCTAAATGAGAAAACATTGGCATATCCCCTCAAAATAATCTTTACACAATGTTTTATCATGTATATTATATTATATATATATATATATATATGTATATATATATGTATGTATGTATATATATATATATGTATATGTATATGTATATATATATATGTATATGTATACATATATATATATATATATGTATATATATATATATGTATATATATATATATGTATATATATATATATGTATATATATATGTGTGTGTGTGTGTGTGTGTGTGTGTGTGTGTGTGTGTGTGTGTGTGTGTGTATGTATATCTATATATATATGTTTTAAAGCTATTTCAATGAAATAGAACCAACATGAAATCTTAGAGCATAAAAATTTGCATACAAACTTCTAGGCAAGGACTAAACTTAGCATAAAATGAAGATTATTTTTCATTCCCACCATGGAAAATAACTTAAAACATTTTTTATAATTTAAATAGGACCCATACAGTGTTTTTTAAACTCTTAGAGTGCAAAGTAAGTCAAGCAGTAGCCATTTCGGGTCCAAAACTAACTCAGACTGTTAGAAAATTGTGAAAACAAACATGAGAGGCCATTTTTAGTTGTTCATGTCTCTCATGAAACTATGCATGGGATAAAAATGAGTTAGGGGGTTTTATCAAGGGTCTTATAGGCCATATTTTTGAAAACAATTCTCAATTTGGACGTCCTATCTTTATGAACATTCATTAAGACCAAAAATAGGCCTAAAACCCTACTAAAACTTTGCTAAGGACCAGTCTTGGAAAATTGAGTTATAAATATACTCTAAGGACATATTTGGACCAAAATAGATATTTTAACTTGTAGAGGACCTCCCTAGGCTGTTCCACACCCTTTTGATTTTATTTAATTGTACGGATGGAGATAGAAACATGATGTTTCTCACTATTTTGTGTGTTGTGCAGGATATAGGATGAATTAAGAGATGAAACAAATTTTGGTGGAATATTTAAAATTAATATAACTTCAAATATTAATTTAATTTTATTAATAAACCTATAATTTTTCCAACTAGGCCATTAGTTTTAGCCAGTCAAATCTGACATATTGGGCAAGCTAGAGAGAAGGGAAGAAATATTAAAGTGTTTTCAAGGTGCCCTTGGTGATTCCAAGGACATGGATGATATTTAAAAGTGTCATAAACTTCCTCAAATTAATTTTCATGGATAAATAATTCCAATTTTAAGGCCAAGTGTGAAAGGTTCATGGAAGGGCAATTTTTAGGATAGTATATGGTGATGGCTCATTTCCAATTGATTCCAAAAGACTAGGCATGATAAAATACATGGAGAAGCATTTATTATGTCCCTAAATTTCATTAAAATCATTATAAGTTCTCAAAATTAGTTACAATATGTTCAATTAGTCCCAATCATGAAGGTAGTTTTTTATGCAAAGGGAGGAATTTCTTGACACTTTTCTTCAAATTTGTGACTTAGATTGACCCTTATTTCTCCTATCCTTGCATGGTTTGACCCATATCCTCTTATAATGCATGGATAAATAAAATTATTAGCTTTACAAGTGTCCTTATAACCCTTGGACTTTTGTTTCTCTCTCTCCTTCAAACTCTATAAGAATTGGCCTTTTTGCATTATATAGGAGGCTCCACCTGAGTATGCTGAAGCCCTACTCAATTATACACATTTTGATCAATAAAATTACTAATTGTTACCTCTTCCATGACTATACTTAGTGTGTGTACTTTAATTTTTTATTTTTCTTAAGTGATACTCTTCTTTCCTTAGCATGCTAAGTCATTCTTACAACCTATTTGTAGTTGGGAAACTTCTTCTTATAGGGCTTGTGAATTGTTATTGAGATAGTCAAGGACTAAGTGATTTTTTCTCTTATTAGTTGCATTCAAGACCTCTTATCTAGTCTTCCTATCCTAGATGATTATCTCAACTACACAATGTAACATTGATACAAGAAATTGTAGATTATGAAAGTGTATGTTTGGCCCCTGTTACTTGGTATTAAGTGGCATATACATGTGTTTGGATGTCATCAACCTATCTAGTGTATCACCTCCATTTTTATATCTTTACTTTCAATTATTTCTCTCCCTTTTCATCCCCAGCGTTAGTAGTAGTAGTAGTAGTAGTAGTAGTAGTACTAGTAGTAGTAGTAGTAGTAGTAGTAGTAGTAGTAGTAGTAGTAGTAGTAGTAGTAGTAGTAGTAGTAGTAGTAGTAGTAGTAGTAGTAGTAGGTGGTACATAAAGGGAGTTAGCCCTATCTAAAGACTCACTTCATTCCTTAGGTTACCCACAAGCCTAGAAGTGATTCCATTATGCCACTTAGATGAGGAGAGCCTTTTCATCTCCTCAAAGAGTGCATATCCAAGTGACAATAGTTTTTGGCATGCTTGATGGGACTATTATTCTAAGAGATTGAGGGATTTTTTGTGTTGTCTCTCAAAAATCAACCTTTGTAGGCATCTTTTCAAGCACCAATAACAAATCAAAATACATATCAATTGGTTAAGTATCCCAAGTGTTCCTTTTAAGAACTTTTTTAATGTGTTTCTTTATGTTCTTTCTTGAAATGAAGTTTCATGGCTACTTATGGTTATGATTTTTTCTCTTTACAAGTTGGTGAGACAACTCAAGCTTGTGTTACCCCATACCAATATGAACAAGTCCTTTGTCAGTCCCAATATTACCATTTTCAGCCCTGTCATGAGTTGTATTAGTCTTATAGCCAACCTTCTTAATGTTTTACTTCTCCTAGTTAGCCTAATCCTTTCTCCAATCAACACATTTCCACCTTCAAACAATCACTTTTAGGGTATGAAAGGTATATGTTGGAGCTTGATACTATAAGGGGATATGGTCCAAATATTCATAATAATTCCATTCATCAAGTGATAAATGCATTAGAGTTAGTCAAAAAAGAGTGGGCACCTATTGAGAGAGCCAATTGGCAAAGGCTCACGAGTGAGATGTTTGATGTGAGTGGTTTAGTCTCTTCCTTAGAGGATAGGATAGAAGTTCATAAAAGTAAGCCTCACCAAACCTATCAGCCTTTGTATCCACTTCCCAAAGTTCCATATCAGCCATACATATCCCCTACTCATGAGCCAAATCAAGTCTATCAAAGTCACCCTTTTTCAAATAATTTGGAGGAGAGAGTTGAGAAGAGAAACCTTGTGTTTGAATCCAATCTTGATAAGAATACTGAGTTGGAAAATTTTAATATGAAATAATCCATGTTGGTAGCAAAGGAAGTGGATTCTAAACCCTCATTTGCCTCTCATATTTCATCCCCATTACCCTAAAAAGATACCTCTAATCCTAACATCATGATCTAGAGTAAGGTAGTTGATTCATGGGGAAAGAAAGAAGAAAAGAGTCTTGCCAAAGAATGTGAAGTTGAAGATAAGTTTGATCATATACAAAACTATCCTACCTTTCCTCAAGGAGAGAGTTTAAATCCTAAGGTCATGAGTTGGAGTGAAATATTGGAGTCATGGGTCAAGAACCAAAAGAAGAGAATTGTTAGAGTTTGAAGTGGAAAATGAAGCTAGTCCCTCTCAAGTCCCACCCACCCTTCCTCAAGAAGCTTCTTCATGGCAGCCCTCATGTACTCCCCATATTCATGATGATTCCTATGGGATTCAATAAATACTCCTCCAAGATAATCTACTAAAACAAATTGAGTAATTAGAGGCAAAGATTAATTTGCTTAGTCAAGGTGAGATGGAAGGTTTAGAACCAAAATAAGATCCTATGGCTAAACACACCCCATCTACCCTTCATCAAGAGATTCCTCAAGCTAATTTTTATGTTAATGAAATATTATTCAAGTGGAAGGAATATAATCAAGTGATTTTGGCCCAAGATCTACCTCCTCTTTCTCATGAGATTTCAAAATAACCCCTTACATTCCATTCCCAATCTGATTTTGAGTTCTATGTGCCATCTTCACCAGCTAGTTCCTTTTTTCCTCATCCCATTACCATTTTCCTTGATGGACCTATGGTGTGGGAACAAAAATAGGAGAATTTGGTTGAGAAGTAAGGAGAGCCCTTACTTAAAGATACCATACCTATTTGGTAGCCTCACTGGGATACATCACATGATTTCAAAATGCTTAGTCTTAGCATCACCATGAAGGAAGTTGAAGATATTGTAGCCCTTGACCAAATAAAATAGATTATCATAGCTGAAGTTCCATTTTAAATCCCTCAAGAGGTCTTAGGTGATGAAGAGGAGGTAAGTCCTTCTATTGAATCTCTTTTCTTGGTTGATGAAGAATGTTTTCTTTGTGTTGAAGAGCCTATATTGAGAGAGGTAAATGAAGAAGAATATGTTCAATTCATGGCTGATCAAGAAGACTTCATGAGTTTTTATGAGGAGTATATCACCATAGACACTCCCCTTAGTGAAAAAAAGGACAATTCAAAATATTTTAAAGAAAGATGTTTCCTTTTTTCTAAAGAAGAAGAAATGATCATTAACTCCTTCCT
Organism: Torreya grandis; assembly: GCA_037957365.1. Classification (NCBI taxonomy): domain Eukaryota; kingdom Viridiplantae; phylum Streptophyta; class Pinopsida; order Cupressales; family Taxaceae; genus Torreya; species Torreya grandis. Next base: position 2,741,394 of record JARHVA010001299.1, on the reverse strand, counting down.
CACTTTACAGGACATCATAAATGAACATGGATAGGTTATTAATCAGACTTTGGATGACTTGTTTGAAGTCATTGGAGCAAGCTATACTCCTCTTTAAGGAGGATATCAATTGGTCAAAGATGGAGAAGGTAGAATTGGGACTCAAGTAAGTATGAAGAGGAGAAACAAGCTTTTAAATTCATCCTTTAAAGAGATTTGTCAATTTGAGAATGATATATTTGAAGTCTTCAAGAGGGGATATCACCCTCGAAAAGGAACTTATCATCTCTTGAAGGATGAAGAAATATCATATTGGCCTAAAGCTTCTAAGGAACATAAAATCAATCCTTTTGAAATCATGCCTATAAATAATATGGAAGTTTATCATGAGAAAGTGAATGGGAAACAACATGAAATAAATGTTCATGTACAAAAAGAGTCCATTTCCTTGGTTAGACTATTTGGAGTTGCTTGGTTATTAATTATCATCATGCCAATGAGGTTGGTAGACTATTTGGAGTTGCTCGGTTATTAATTAGCATCATGCCAATGAGGTTGGTAGACTTTGTGAGAGGCATGGAGGTAGCAATAATAAGAGACAAAAGTCTTATTGAATCATCAAATAATTAATTCCATGAAGTAAGAGGAATATAAATCTTCCCTTTTGATCCAATGGGAGTTATGTATATGGTAATTTGTATATATTAGTTTTCCTTTGTTTCTCCAAAGTGCCTTGAGCACATATGTGTCTTGTGCATGTTTATTTAATTTGTTGTGTATGTCCTTTTCCTTTGTTTGGTTGAGGTAGTCACTAGTTATCTTGGTCATGATCAAAGGTTATTTTGTTTGTATTATCCCTTAAATGACTTCATAAACCCAATGGACTAATAATGCTACTGGTCTAGTTAGTATAACAGGTATACTACCCCTATGAGTCACCCATTTGTTGACCAAATTTGACTTTTTAGTCAAACTGGGGCACCTATAGGTAAAAAATTAATTTTTAAATCCTTTATAGGTTTGATATAGATGTTATAAAGTTTTTCATATGTTTTTAAAGGTCATCTAGTGTTGTACTAGCTTTGGTCATGTGTTACCTAGGTCCATTTATCATTCTAAGTCATTTTGAGGGGTTTAAATGGTGAATTTAATGATTTTTATAGGTTTATTAAGATTTATGCAAGATAAAAATGCTTATTTAATATAAAATGTGTCCTAATATGTTTTTATTAACTTTCACTAACTAAAAATTGTAGCTTATGTAGAAAAAAGGACCGTTTCTTAGTAAAAGGAGAAGATTTAGGCACTTGTATAGCCTCTTTGGGAAGTGTAACACATGGGATGGCTCTAGGGGGTGTTTTTTCATCTTATTAAACTAAAATACACATTTTTTTAATTTTATTATGTCATTTATATCTCAAAACCATTCATCTATTTTTTCCTCCTTGGCATAGTGAAGTCACTTGCAGGTTTTTGCTCAATACAAACAACACAGGAAGTTTTAGGAAAACTTATTTTGGGAGGTTATTATAAAATAAAAGACATTAAAATAAATATAATAACTTTGATAAATGGTAAATTTAAATTCATTAACCATCCATTTCAAGTTTACTTTGAAAATTTGCTTGTCATTTTATGCACCGGGCACATTTTGTTTCATTCTAATTAAGTCCATGCAAATTAGTTGTTGAGATTGTTTCCATAGGATGTTGGATATGTAACCTTATTATTTCCATATTTTTTTAAAATTAAAAAGTTTTTAAATGTTATAATTAACTCACTTTTAAGGAGGATGTCCCACTTGGTCTCATGGGTAGTTTTCACCTTTCAAGGAGTTATCATGCTTGATAATCAGTTCCAGGGGATTGTGTTGATTCCTTTAAGTTTTTTTCAAGTGTTTATTTATGTAATTTCAAATTTAATCCTTATATAAGGGAAATTAATATTTATAAAGATCATTTCATGTGTACCCAACAGTCATTTAAGACCTTTATATTCTTTTTTACCTACAGGTAGGTGGTTTTCATGTTGAAGAATACATTTTGAGGATGGTTTAAAAGTGTCATTTATAGATCTCACTCAATTTAAAATTTAATATGGAATTTGGGTAGTTTTGAGATAGTTTACCACCTTGTTTTCCTCAATTCAATGCTCTACCCACATATTCAACCCAAAACATGCACTTCCAAGCTATTGATGATGTCATGCTTGCATAAGGGACAAGTTTTAGCTTGTGATAGGTCTCTTTTTATATTAAGGTATCATTAGAGGAGATCAAAGAATTATATAAAGATCCTAAATCACACATACCATGCATAGTCCTCAATCTATATGCTCCTTGTCTGCAATACATAATATACACCTATAGGATCCCCACCAACAAAGGTCTGAAAAGGATATACAAAGAGATTGTCAAGATATAAAAGGTATTTATGAATTTGAGAATGTGATTTTTATGGATAGCATCTATTTTCAATCAAGGAGAGTGGGGTATTACTCCAAATAAGAACAAGACTAAATTTAGGGATTGAGTCCCCAAAGGAGCAAAATAGAGCTCTAAGGGGTTTTGGGGAACTTTCAGAAGCATATTTTCATGATGATTTAAGGAAATAAAAGGATGAACCTATTAGCCTTACCAATGGACAAAAATCATACCAAATTTGAGATGAAAATGATAAGGGTAGTACAGTTTTTCAAAACTTCAAAAGCACTAAAAATGTACTAGATTCCCTCAATTTGGTCTATAGGATTGAGCTCAAAGAGTGACCTTTCCTCACCAAATGGCAAATCAAGTCTATAATCCATATGTGAATGGATCCAAATGTTTAAAGGGTATCCTCAACCTATGATATCATCAAATGGAGGTTAGAGGGTATGTTTTAGACCTCTTTTGCATGTCCCCTATCTGTACATAGGGTAGGATCAACACCTATAGCTGAGACAAAGATGATAGTGAACTAGCTTGGAGTATAGCCATGGTGGTAAGGTACATATAAAATTTGTAAGGATGAAACATGTTTTAATTCCTTAGTGGGTGAATTAGGAGTCTTGTGGCATCATGATCACTCATGAAAGGCATTGAGATAACCTATAGGCAAGGTTCAAGATAGACTATCTCAGTTAAGGAGGATTGGCATAGTCTTAGAGAGCTAGGATAAGTATGAAATCACTAAATAGTGGGAGGTATAACCAAACACCTTGTGCTATATAAAGGTATCCATGGGAGGTATAACCAATATCATGAACACCTTAGTTGATCTGAAATCACCACCTATAGGTGTATATAGATTGAGACAAGTAGTGGACTGAGATAATGGATTTAAAAGAGGTTTCAAGTCACTTTTAGGTTGAGAAGGTCATAAAATAAATTCCTATTGGATTTTAAGATTTAATGAGGTTTTTAAACATCATTTAATACCTAATTCATACCCATAACCACCTATAAATACCTACAGGAGTCAGAATAAAGAGTAACACAATCAACTGAGGGTAATTAGGCAAACAATGAGCTTATTGAGGTTGTGATGATGTTTAAGGATAAATAAAGGCATAAACTAATGAAAACATACATTTTATCAATTTAGAGTATTCAATGAAGGTTTTTCATTAAACATTAGGGTCTAAAGCATATAAATACTAACCAACAAGCATAGTATACAAAACACTTAGATTTTGGTTCCTTAGAAAGTTTTGAATCCAAAATATATGACCAAGAGATAAAAATTGGTATATAAAGTCTATAACACTTAGGAAAAACCATTAAAGGTTCAGTTTTCCTAAGAAGATAGGGGAAATGTCCTTTGTTCTGTCTCAGATAGAAGACACTCCCCTCAATGCAAGGCAGGTAAGCTAAAGGAGAAGAGGTTTTAGATAATTTTGGAGGTGTTTTATACCTATAATAATTTTATTAAATCTTAAAATTATCTAAACCAATAGGTAGAAATAAGTAATAAATTTTAAAAATAAACAGGGCATTCTACACTCCTAGGTTTGCAATTAAACCTACTATGCATGAGCAAGGATAAAGGTCCAGATGAGAAAACATTGACATCTCCAGATTAAAATTATATTTCCACCATGTTGGATCATGTATATGTAATTTATATAGAATTTTCAAATCTATTTCAATGAAACAGAACCAACATGAAATCTTAGAGCACCAAAAGTTACATATAGACTTCTAGGTAAAGACTCAACCTAACATCCAAATGAAGAGTATTTTTCATTCCCACCATGAAAAATGATTTAAAACATATTTTATCATGTCCATATTACCACTAAATGGGTTTTTTAAACTCTCATAGTGAAAAGGAAGTCAAGGACGAGCCATTTTTGGTCCAAAACCAACTCAAACTAGTACAAAATTGTGAAAATAAGCCTTAGAGGCCAGTTTTAGTTGTTCATATCTCACATGAAGATATTAATGGGAGAAAAATGAGTTATTTTTTGTTATTATTGGTCTCATAAGCCATATTTTTCCAAAAAAAATCTCAATTTGGACATCCCAACTTTATGAATAATCGTTAAAACCAAAAGTAGGCCTAAACCCTTGCTAAGGACTAGTCTTGGAAAATTTAGTTGGAAAGATAATATAAGGACATATTTGGTCCATAATATATATTTTTAATTATATATTACCTCCCAATTATTCTCCACACCCTTTTGATTTTATAGACTTGTGTGGATTGAGGTAGAAGCAGGATGTTTTTCACTATTTTATGTGTTGTGCAGGCTATAGGATGAATTAGGAGATGAAAAAAGTTTGGGTGGAGAATTTAAACTTAATATAACTTAAAATATTAATTTTATCTAATTAATAAAGATATAATTTCCCCAACAAAGTCATTACTTTCAACCATTCAAATTTGGCATATTGGGCAAGTTAGAGAGAAGGGAGGAAATCTTCAAGTAAAGTGTTTTTAAGGTACCCATAATTATTACAAGGAAATTTATGATATTTAAAATTTTAATACACTTACTCAATAATTTTCATATATAATTTATTCCAATTTTAAGGCCAAGTGTGTAGGGTTCATGGAAGGGTAGTTTTCAAGACAATAGATGATCATGGTTCATTTTTAGTTGATTCTAGAAGACTAGGCATGATAAAAGTTCATATAGAGGAATGTATTATGTCCATACCTTTAATTAAAATCATTATAATTTCTAAAAATTAGTTACAAGATGTTAAAATAGGTCCAATTATGAAGGCAATTTTTCTATGCAAAGGGAGGAGTTTCTTGCCACTTTTCTTCAAATTTGTGACTTAGATTGAAACTTATTACTCCTATCCTTAAATGGTTCGACCCATATCCTCTTATAATTCATGTATAACTTAAACTATTATCTTTAAAAGTGTACTTGTGACCCTTGGACTTCTCTTTCACTCTCTCTTTAAAACTCTATAAGAATTGGCCATTTTTTCAATTTTACACATTTTTATCAGTAAAATTACTAAGTTTTACCTCTTAAATTACTATAATTAGTGTTTTTACTTGAATATTTTATTTTTATTAAGTGATGCTCTTGTTTTCTTAGCATGCTAACTCATTCTTACAACCTATTTGTAGTTGTGAAACTTCTTCTTGTAGGGCATGTGAAGTTTTATTGATATATGTCAAGGAATAAGTGAGTTTGTCTCTTCATCAGTGCCATTCAAGGGATATTTTATAGTCTTCCTATCATATATGTTCATCTTGACCTCACAATGTAACATTGATGCAATAAATTGTAGATTGGGAAAGAGTATGTTTGATCTATTGCTTGGTCTTAAGTATCATATACATGTGGTTGGATGTCATAAAACTATATGGTGTATCAAATACATTAGTTTATCTTTACTTTTATTTCTTTCTCTCCCTTTTCACCCCAAAAATTTAGTAGTATTATTAGTATTCAAGTGGTACATCAAGGGATCTAGCCCTATCTAGAGACTCACTTCATTCCTTAGGCTGCCCACAAGCCTAGAAGGGATTCCATTGTGCCACTTGGATGAGGAGAGACTCAGAATCTCATCAAATGGTGCATATCAAAGTGAAAAAAATAGGATCACGTCATTATGAAGGAAAATTTCCTTTCTAATGTTTTTCATGTGGTAAAGTTGGTCATTTTATAGCTAGACGTCCAGATAGACACAAGTTTGAACACAAAGAATATTTTAAAGAACATAATGAGTAAAAACACATGAAATATGAGGGTCCTAGAAATTAAATAAAGTTATTTAGCAATAAAAATGGAAATAATTAATAATACAAAGGTAGTAAGATCCTTTACCATGAAGAAGATAGTAACTCATCTATAGAAGAAAAATTAAACACATCTAACAGTGATGATTCTTTTTATAATAAGGAATTGGAGACATTGTTCATGGAATTTAGTGATGATGAAGGTGAATTTTATATAATAAATTATTTATTTGGAAGATATAGATAGAGTAAGAATATGATAAAGGCACTCTTGAAGATAACTATCTTGATACTATGGAAGAAATGAAGATACTACAAAAAAATAATAGAAAATAATATTCCTTGATCAAATCCTATGAGGATAAAATTGGAATTTTTGAAGGAGGGTTGAGTAATAAATTAAAAGATAATTATGATATCACACAAAAAATTAAAACTTATGTTTTTACTCTTAATGAATAACTAAAGATCAAGGATGAAGAGTGTATCATGTATTAATCAGAGATAGAATCTTTGTAGATGAAAATAAATCAAGATATGAGGAAAGATACATCTAATGATCTAGATAATGTGGATGAATTTATGAATTATCTTGAGTATTTTAATATTTATAATAAAAATTAAAATAATATTATGTCACAAATCAATAACTATGAGGAACAATTCAGTGTGTATGAAGCAAGAATGAATGATGACACTAGGGAATATAAAGATACTATCAAGCATCTAAATAGTCAATTATAAAGTATGTATACAAACCTAAAAGACAAATAAAATTAATAATTAAGGTATGTTATTTAAATTTAGTCATGAAAAATTGAGTTAGACAAGACATCTTGTAAGATGAAGTCATTTGTGAAGTATGAAAAGAGCTCAAATAAGATCAGATTACTAAATGCTATAAGGTATGCAAATTTCAATGGTCATTATTACTCTTGAAATTAGTTTGGTCATAGGTAAAAAGATTTTATAAGATCCTCAAGGAATTAATTTCCATGTAATTATGAGAAATACAATGGAAAGCATGAAAACATCATCACTCAAGACAATCAACAAGTTCATAAGGAAATAATGACATTTTTTTGCTACAAGTGTGAAGGATTTGGTCATATTGCAAAGTTTCATAATATCTTCATCAAAGGACCAAATGTTTAGGTACATAATAATTAAACTTCAAGTAATCATATTATATCTCAATCACAAGGTATGTACAATCTAAGAAACCTCATTTATTTCAAATGTCATGAGAGAGGTCACATAGCAAGGTTCTACAAGAATGATCATTATTCTACTTCAAATATTATCAATCATGTCAAGAAGAGAAGGACTCATAGTGAATGGAATCATAAGTAGGTAAATTAAAAACAATCTCAAAGTGGATTATTTACTATGATAGAATAGGGAACAATTTCAAGTATCAAGGAATAATCCTTATCTACCCAAATGGAGAAGGAAATCAAGCAAGATCTTGAGATAAAATAAAAGAATAAGTTTGAGAACTCAATCAAAGTCAATATGAATATGAGGAAGGACTAAAATTCAAGTAACAACATGGATATATGGGATTCTCCTACTTTTTGAAATCTTTAGTCCCTTTATGACAAGTGGGTATCTCTACCTATACTTATTAAGAGACATCTTTCATGTGTAGAATCAAGTGTGTGTGCTTTAGGTAATGATCAAAATGCCAATAAGTACAAAGGCATGCTATTTTAAATTTGATAATATGTAGATGGGCATGATGTAAGGGGGCACATATGTGAATATGTTTCAATCATGATAGAAGTGTGAATATGTCTACTATAGTTGTGAATTCTAGAAGATTAACATGATGACTTGATCAAACCAAGTCATGTATTTTGACAAGGTATTGAATCTTCATGCATGGGAAAAGAGATATTATGATTTTTTTAGTTAGATAGGTCAAAGGATCATAAAATCCAAATTTCATATTGGTGTATGATAAAGAACATATGACATAATATGGAGCATGATGTTAGGGGGAGTTTTTTAAGCTCTGTGAGTAGTTTTTCAGGTCCAGGGATCATAGAAGTCCAAGTTTAGATTGGTGCATGTCAAAGGGAGAGAAATTGATTCATATTATTAAAAATATTTAAGTATCTCGAGCATCTTAAATAGTATTTGAATACTTACACGATGTTAAGGAATAATTTCTGACATGTTGAGGAAGAGACCCTTTGTCATTAATGTCAAAAGGGGAGAAAGATTAGAATGAAGGAGTTAAAATAAGTAAGAAATCATTTTGAGGGTGTTTTTACATCAATGATAAAATGGGAGATTATTGAGCATATTCATTGATGTTTGGTTGTCATTTATGTCAAAGAGGGCATGTGGTACCATTGCATTAATGACAAAGTGATCAAATTAATGGTTTGCAAAATGTTTGACTTAGTGAGGCAATTGAGGGATTATATTGATTGTATGTACATGTTTCAAAGACCCTATGGGGTGTTATGAGTTCTTTTATTGCCTATGTAAGTGAAATTAATTCATCAGAGGAGTCAATTGAGTGCCTAGGTTCAAGTAGTCATCTTGATAGATAAAACTACGTAAAAAATTTGATGACATTATATTTCAAAAATGTGAAGGTTTTAGGAGTGGTTTGATAATTTGATGGATTCTCTTACTAAATTTGATCATATGCTTCAAATTTCAGTTCTGGACATGAAGCGTAACAAAATTTATTAAGGTACAAAGTTGGCTTCTTAGGCAGAGTTTACCAAGTTCTCATAGTCAAATTTGTGATATCAAAGATCTATGATGAGCATTTAATCATATCATAGATATAATGGTGAGAAATTAATATGACTATGTAAGGATCTAATGGCATGGTTCAAAGTCAAATATTCAATATTATATGCACTAGTGACATGTGTCACAATCATGGAGTTTGAGTAATGGATTTAATGGTGAGGGTGAAACCTGTCAGATAGAGATCAATGGTGAGCATGTGATCATGAAAATTATGATCCAATGGATTGTATTAAGTCAAATAGTAAATATTTCACATGGGGTTTCCAAATTATGGAATTCCATTGGAGTAAAATAGTCAATGTGCTTAGAAGGCATGTAGGGTTACCAAGTGATGAAATTTCATTGGAAGATTGATTGCAGGGTATGCAAAGGGAATGCAGAGCTACCAAGTGGCAAAATCACAAAAGAAAAGATCTAAGATCAATATTAAGTGATTATAGGTTAAATACTAAGCTAATCCTAAGGAGATAAATGGAGTTTTTTTTTCAAATTTGTAAGGAGTAAAAGATGATGACAAAGTGTCTGATATTTAGCATTTACATAGTTACCATTAGAATTAGAATTTTTAAATTAATTAGGGAAAACCAGTATGTATTTTTTGAGCTATATCTTTTGACAAAAGATGAATTTTATGCTGGTTTAAAATTAAATGTTGAATAATACTTCAAGGTGCATCTAAAAAAATTATTATAAGGTTTTAATGGTTGTAAAAGTGTAGATATGGAGCTTCAAAATTGACTATTTATTCATTCATGGTGTTACTGTGTATAGAATGTCATTTAAGTAAATTCTACTTTAGCAGAAGAGTGTTTTGGTAAGAGTAGTAACCTGAAGGCATCCTAGAGGTTATATGAAGTGGACCCATGTATTTAAAAGCATTTTTATGTTCCTAATTTGCTTGATGAAGTGATAAAGGGGTAATAGGTCTCAGTGAGACCTATAAGGGCTACTAAGGCCTAATTGAAAGGCGTAGCTACTTAAGTGTGACCCATAGATGCTATGGACAACCTATAAGGATGAATTTGAGATATGTCTTAGAATTATATAACTCTTAAGGATGAAGTCAAGTATTATTTTTGACCTAGAATTTGATATTCATGAAGACTCTATAAAGAGTGGAGACCAAGGCAATTATATCTAGACTTTGATGTGAATGTGTTGAGAGAGAAGAAGATAGAGACGAAGGAAAGAGATAAGAGGGAGTGTGATCAGTGGATGAATTGAAGTATCAAGTAGATTTAGGATGAGTGAAGAAACCTAGAGTGATCCAAAAGGGTGTTTAGATGCATTTATTGTATAAATAAGTTTAAGTGTATATGAATATCTAAAAGAGAACTGTTATACATTATTTCTGCTTTAGATTGAAATATAATCAGATTTTTGGAGTTGTTGATTTCATAAGGTGTTGTGTGGATGCTCAACATCTAGAACAATTGTGTTCTTTTTCATACTTAGGGGTGGGTGCTCCTTGTGAAGTGGGTGCTTCACTGAAAGTCTCATATTTGTGATCATCTTATATGACAAGTAGTCCATGTGTTTGTAGGCTTGAGAGTGGGTTTTATTACATAAGAGAGTTTCCCACATTGATCTTGTGTTATGTGTGTGATCTTGCATCATATTTATTATGCATTGTTATGAACATATTATATGATTTATAAAAAAATTTAGTTATTGATTAAGAGTTTAAAAGGATTATAATTAAAGTTTAAAATATCTTTCATCACTGATTCACCCACCTAGTGACTGTACCTCCAACATGTTCCTTAATATGGAAGGTTTCTTGGATCTATTATGGATGGGATAAGTTTGTAAAAATATAGGTCTCTTATGATTTGGCAATGGTGAGATTAGAAGACCAATTTGAGAACTAGATTTGGTCACTCTCTTGGGTGACTCTCTGCAACTCTATATAGAAACTAACCTATTTTACAGAGGTGATCAAAAGGCCATCCTTATATCACTAGAAAGAGTGTTGATGTGGTTTTTATGCACACCATCTCATAATTAGGTAGCTTCTAACAATTTAGGATCTCATGAAAGTGAACTCTAGTCTAAGGCATGATTTCTAGGTATGCATTTTTAACAACCAGGTGATGGAATAGCTAGTAGGGCATGCAAGTTGTTAACAAGTGTGATGAATAGAGGAATGGTCTCTAAAATAAAATTAAAATATATATTATTTGTTGGATGGATGGTTTTTAATCTAGAGTGGACAAGTATTAAAAATAAACTCAAAAAGGAGAGAAGGGTATAGAAAGAAAGAGATTTTATGGCTTCAAGAATCACCTCTCAGGTTGGTTTTTAGGTGGATAAATGATTTAAAAACCAATGTTTATTACTATCATATGTTCTCACACACAATCAAACATGGTTAAATAGTCTAGGTTAGTTTTGATATAGGAAAATCATAGGCTTCAATCAAAGGTTTCTCCCTTTAGAGCAACTATTGCACATTTTTACTTAAAAGATTATGACTTGGGCCAGTGAGATATCTGAGATAGTTGTTTCACATACATAGAAAAATAGATCAATAAAATCACCTATACACACTTAGAAATATGAATAAATTAAATTAATTTATAATAATTAATATAATTTTATAATCATTCAATAGTTATTGCACATCTAAAATGAGCATAGCAATCATGAAAAGAAAGAATTCCTCACATATTTTTCACACTAAGAATTATTGAATCATATAACCAAAAGAAGATAAGCCTAATTACAAAGATTGGAAATAAAATACACAAACACATTTACTAATAATCAAACTTTATTTTTCTCCTCTATATTGAATTTATCTGACCCTTTATAATTGTGGGTTACATATGCTTAAATAGACTTGGGGAGGGGCCACCTCATCCTCCAAGTACATGTAAAATTTGATTACATGACATAGTTAGAACCCCAACTCTAAATATAGTTACAATATCGTAAAGATTTGTCTTACATTTATCAATTAGTTAAAGTTAACCTTTACACTACCATGCAATGTGTGCATGTTTACAAAATAAAAAGGCAACTTTTACATCAAGTTCAAATCATAAAAGAGTATAAGTACAAAATGGACACTGTTATTTGAATTTATATGCACAAAATTGGCCCTTAAGGATGATTAGATGTTTTCATGGATGCATTTACTTTAGTGAAAGTGGTTACTATAGACGTCAGTATTGAATTAGACGTAGCCACTTCTATTTTCTTCTTCTTTACTTTTAACTAAAGAAAATATTTTTGCACTACATCACATTATTATTGTATAATATCTAAGTTTAATAGTGAGGGTATATATACCCTATTAACTTTCCCTAATAGTTATGCATGTTCACCCTTTGTATTTTGAAATTTAGTTTTGAAAATTTCAACTTTAGTTACCCTTTTCCTTTCAAAACTTAGTTCAACTTCAATGTCTTCCAATGCCAGCCCTTGTAAACTTTGTTTAAAATTGTTTGAAGCTTTTTGAATAAGCTAATCAAAATTTATTCTACTTATTAAATTACTTTTAGTATCTTTTACCTTTGATAACATTAAACCTTTCAAAATCTACAATATGAGGTCTTCATGCTCTTGGTAGTTGAGAATTAATGCCCTAGTTATTGTCACCCTCTCTCTAGCTTTTTGTATTCTAATGACCACCAGATTGGGGGCATTAGATGCCTCTAATGGTGTTATTAGGTCTAAATGGTTGTACACCTTATTAGTTTTATACAAAATACAAAGCTTTAATTTATTTTCATCTACCTTCAAAGAGTTAAATAGCTGGTGTGTTTAGACAATATGAGGGGCTAATTTACCCCACATTACTTCTAGTGGCTCTAGAGAATTAAAGAATTTTAAATTAGCATCTTGCACTTTAGTTTTAATACATGTTGGAATGTTAATGATTTTTTTTATTCCTTGATATGTTCTAGTTCTAATTCCATCTCATATCTTTCCATTTCCACCCCTTCATGTATTGCTACCATAGCATCTTTATGGGCCTCAATTAGGGATCTAAAATATTCATTGTAGGGAGATTGTCCCAACTATCTACTCTACATTTTAGACAAATCATAGACTTCCTTTCTTCTACAATGACCTCCCTTCCAACTCCATCCTCCAACTTCCTATTTCTCACCCTCTAAATGCTCTTAGAGGGCTTGTCAAATAGGGTTTTTACTGATGGGAGCTCTGTAATCTAGAAATTGGGAATTTCGGAAGCCATATCTCTCAAATCAATTGCCTATGGAGGAATCACTAGCTGGGTAGGTTCTATTTATTATGTGTCTTTAGCCAAAACTTCCTCTTCAAGATTTTTTGTTGATTGTTGATTTTTAGATCCCTTGAGGACTATGTTAAGAAAGGAGGGAAAATGATTTTTGGCTAATGTATACATCCATTTGGGAGAGTGGATGGACTTTGATGACTTTATTTCACCTTTTAACTTTGCCTAAGGAAATTATTGACCATTTTGACCACAAGTCAAAATGGGTCAACCCCTATAGTAAAAAACTTATAAAGAGGTCTAATAGAGTGATGTAGGGTGTTTTGTTGTTCATTAGATGTAATTTTATGCCATTTGTTATTTGAACATGGCTTAATTAAGTTGTATGTCAACTCAAGTCACTTAGGTGTCATTTTGGGGTCTTGTATGAAAGTGGCATGATTTTTAAGGTTTTCAAGTGTCCTAGTTTTCTTTCCAACATCTAAAAGGTCATATTCTATGTTAGGAATGTTAGTCCATCTAAGAATTGTAGGTTCTCTAATTTATCATCAAGAAAACAATTAAAAAATAAAGAGTTTTGCACTTGTACAAACTATAAGGGAGTGTGACATATGTGAAAACCTTATGGGATGAGTCTTTGTTGTAGTAAAATGGGTGGTTATGGTCATGGGCCTAGTCACACACCTACCTAGCCATCCAAATTATATCTAGGATAGACTTAGAAGGGGTGAATGCCCTAAATTCATATGGCTCTCAACATTTATCACTCAACTACAATAGCATCACTATACATAAGGTGAAATCCTTATGTTCTCACATAAAGCACAATAGAGAAGGGATCGAGGTATATTGGGTCAGTTGTGTCATGGAAAAACTTTACTCTTTATGAGTCTAGTTGACATAACTATGGTCATGTTCTCAAAGGCATAAGCCTTGGGTTTTATGGGATCATAGGCAGTCAAGCTATTGAGGGACAAAGGGTGATCTAGTTGAGGGATTTGGTCATAGTCTTGCACTTAGGAGTGGGTATTGATTCAAGGCATAAGAGTTCAACCATACTTAACATATTTCATGTCAAGGGTTTAAGGCTTATTATCATATATTGATCCACCATTAATATGTTAGGTTATACAATCACAATAACTCATAATATTTCGATATAACATAATAAACACTCCAAAAACATTCAAAAGCTTAATCATTTATTTAATTCACCAGTTATACAATAAATCTTCATTAACTTAGTTTAATAATATGTTCATGTTTAATATAACTGAGCAAGAACTCAACATAATCTACTAAGGCCCAAACTCAAAAATGAGCTTGGGCATTATAAAAGGGAGCATCAATATGCATCCCAAGATAGGTTTTAATCCTAAAACAAACTTCTAGTAGCAATTCCCCAAAGATTTTATACCCCCATTTTACTCTCTTTTCTCAATTGGACTTAGCTTCCTTTTATAGGCTTCAAAAAATCCCATATTCATGGGGAGTGGGGCATTCAACTATTGAGCTAGCGCTAAAGGTACACATTCTATCACCTTAACTATGCTTCAATTTTAATGTGTAGTTGATGTACCATGTGCTTGCTTCCCAATGATATGTGATTCAAAATATATGATTATATTAAATGGCCAATTATTATCTTTTGTGCCCAATTTTTGATGCTACTTGGAGTTGTTAGCTGTCAACTAGCTAGCACTACTAAAAGATTAAAAAAGTAACCATCCAAATAGTTGCATCATGCCTAGGTGTTTGTCAAGTTGGCATGGATCCTCTACTTATCCTAAAATGAGGCCTAACATTACCCAATATAGTAACATTACTCTTCCCTTAGACTAACCTTCTATCACCTAGCTACACAAAATATGGGCATACTCTATTGTAGTTTTTACTTGAAGTCATCAAAGCCCTAGATCATGAGATTGATTTCTTTAATGACATTATCTCTATAGAGGCAGCCTTGAGCATGATCATGTATAATTTTTAAAGTTATTCCCTAAGAGATTCCAACTTTTCCTTAGATTTTTAGACCCCACCATCTAGGATGGCTCCCTGATCACTCACTTTTGCCTGAAAGGTGTAGAAAAGTTCTTCCATATCATGCTCTTGGGTCTTCATATGGGTGCTTAATGTATTCACATATGCCATTATCTATATAATCTCAACTCTACTAATAGTGAATTCTTACTTCATTAATAAATATTTTTTTCCTTCACCTTTTGGAGGCACATAGTGATGACTGATGCATGGGTGGAAAAGTTGAAAAAGATGACATCAGCATCATCTACACACTCTAACCTTATGAAGAGGTCCTCTACCTTATATAAATTTTTATTGAGCTCATTTATTACCTTGGAAGGGTCCTCTTCCTCTTCTTACAATGGCTTCATTTGAGGGATCATCTATTTGACCAAAACACACACTTTATCCACTTATAAAAGATGGGAAGTGTTGGTACCATCTAAAAGGGATGGTTGTACCTCTTTAATATGTTTGAATAATTCCTTGAAATTTTTATTTATGGTACTAATTTATTCTAATTTGAATGTAATTTATTTCCATTTTTTGGCAAAAACATCATTAATGATGTTCTTTCACACCACCTCAAAGGCCATATTTAGGAGGGCATTATCTGACTTCATAGGGTTCATGTCCTAGGGGTTGGAAAATTAGTATTCATGCCCCTCTTATGGATTTTTAGTGCTCTGTATTACCTTTGAAAGTACCTTGATGTGAGGCTAATTCATATAAAAATCAGGTGAAAATGACACTTGATGGTGCATCAATATTGTTTCAACTCTAGTTGGCATATACTCCAACATGTATAAGTCCTAATTTGCTATATATCCCTTCTATGACTTTTTTCAATAGCTTGGATTGAATTCCTCTTACTCAATGGCTATCTCCTTTTGCTCATACACCTCTTTACTTGCACTAATCTCTTCCTTGGTGCCTTCTCATTCCTCTCTTTCCTACATGCTTCTTCTTTGGAATTTTCCCCTTCATTCAATACTTCTTCTAGATCCTTAGTGTGAACCGTTGTAGGTCCCTTCTCAACACCAGTCTACTCTTCCCCTTATTTATCTATTTTCTCTTTTGAGGCACTAGCATCACCTTCTTTATCCTTGGGTGCCCCTTCAATACGAGGGTACACTTATTCTACATCTTTCTCTACTAGGCTAGTATGGGTGTTAGATGGCTCTACTATTTTTTCCTTAATGGGTTCCCCACCTATGCCAACCCTCTTCTCTTTTTGTTCCTTTCTTGCCTTCTCTTTCTAGTCTTTCTTTATTTCCACCTTCCTCTTCTTAATGATTACGATGGTTTTATCCTCTTTTTCCCTAATCTCCTTGGCCTCTACTTTATAAATATTTTATTTGGACATGCCCTTGGCCCTCATGGCCTCTAGCTTATAGTACAACTCTAGTGTTACATCGATGTGATCCTGATCTAGGCCCATGCCCTTCCATTTGTGCTTTAACTCTTCTTTAGTTGGTACACTTGATGGTCCTACTTCTAAAATCATGGAAACCATGCCACCTTGGAGAGCCTCTTGCACTTCCATCATGTTGGGCTATTCATCTATTCTTTTTCCCTTCCTAATTTAGCCTTTCCTCTTTTTTAGCTCTCACACCTTTTGAATGTTTGTGTCACTCAATCCAAGCTTCTGCCATGCTTTTTCCTACCTCTCTTATTCACTTTGGAGTGGTGTGGAAGTTTCCTCTCTACATGAGGAGTCCTCTTTAAACATAATATACAAACCCTTCCATACTTCTTCCTTATTCTCTAGTTCTTCTTTTACCTCTATATCTGTAAGGGTAATAGTGGGAATTGTAGATGGGAACTTTGGCTTCTTTTACTTCTCCTTTGTGATCAAAGAAGTATTTGGTGTGAACTTCACATTATTTTTAGTTGGGGCCAATAGAGATGCTTCATCTCCTAAGGAAATTTTTAAATTTATGCACTCCTTTATTTCTTCTAGTGTCTCCCATTTCTTCTTTTCAGGAAACTTCCTTATTTTAGCTGGATCTAGTATGCCTTCATCATTCATCCTAATTGGGGTCCTTCAATTTGCTCAACATTGGAGCTAGGGCCTTTAATTTTGGGCTTCATCTCATAGTAGATCCTATGTATTTAACTAAGTATGGTTACTTCTTGAAGAGTGTGGATGTCAGTGTGATCTAACTCATCCTCTTCATCCCTTGTTGCATTCCCATCTAGGTCTGTGAACTAACACTACAACCTATTTCTCTCCATATATATTTCCCTCACTAGAATGCCTAATTATTATATATTAGGGGATTTTTTGAATGTGTCCTTAAAATCCTTGGTTGAGAAAGTGTATAGGAGATTTAGATAGCCTGAAATATTGCCATATACCAATAACAAATGCACCACATAAAAATGTTACATAATGGTAAAGTTTGTCATCCCATACATGCTCTTAGGGAGCTCCTAAGGGATACATGACTTGATCATAAATTCCTCTATCTATTTCTCACACCATCTCATCATGCATGACTTATACTTTGCACTACAAGAATTGGGGTAAGTGAAATATTTGTATTTTTACATCAGCAGGTCATTGTGCTCTAAAAATCCTAGATATTATCCTCATCCCTATTTGGTATGCCAATCTCTTCCATGAATATCAAGATGAGAATGGAGCCCCACCTAAATGTCCTCTTTATCATATGGAATTATAGTGCATTCTTCATAAGCTACTCAGTGATAAACTTAGCAATATTGAACTTGATACCCTATGCCATATGGTATGTGATGCAGAGGTATATTTTTATTACATTAGTCTAATGATCATTAGGGTAAAGTTTTGAAATCATAAGGAGCAAGTTTTCCCTCATGCCTAGGTCCTTAAAATCCTTGATGGTTAATGTGAATCCCCCTTGTAGTAACTTAGGAGCTTTTTCATGCACTCCACCTCTTCATCATCATCCATCATCTCATAAATGTCTTTCCTAGTGTTTTAGAGCCCAATAATCCTTCCAATGAGGTGCATCGATATCCTCATGCTCCTTCTCACAAAGTATATGTAATTTCCATGGATGTATGATATAATAAACTAAACTAACTCCTCAAGCTTACTAAAACATTGTAACTTGTATATCTAAGTTTCACTAGAAGCTATCAACTTATCTCGAATGGTGATATCAAAAATTACCACACCCTGTTTCATCTTTATCCCTATATCTACCATCTAATTCTATGCCCAGTCTTGTGCATGGATAAAAGTTTGATGTTTATACTCCATCTAACATGTATGCACAAATGAATGCCAAATTTCCCCACCCAAACCTTGGGGGAAAATTGTATGACTTGATAGTACATCTTGATTAGCACCTTGGGATCAACTTGCAATATGTTGACCCCCTCTACCTATGGTGCTATTATTATTGTAGGGGTTGATTCTACCACCATGCATGCCCATTTTGGAATTTATTGGTATGGCCCTATTACCTTTGACTCCTTTCCCATCCTAAACCTCCTAGTGTTGAAGCATATAAGGTTAAGTTTTTTTAAACCTTAAATTTTTACAAGTTTTTCATAATCATGAGAATTATGATTGTACCTTTGGCTTTGATATATGTAGTTTGTTAAATGGAATCCTTGGTGAAAACCCACTTTTTCTACCTACTTTTTCCTATTGAAATTGCTTTCCACCCCCTTATAAACCAATCTCATTGTGAGAGTAATTCCTTCAGTTTCATAATTGTTCACTCTAGGTGCCTAGGGGTGCTTGAATTATTTTATAGTAGGGTTTTTGTTACTTTAGTTCCTTAGTTTGTTAATTCACTTCAGCTCTCTTGAAAACTAAAGTTTTCATAAAGTTTGTAATAGAACCTAGTTAGCCATGTGACATTTTATACCCTATTTACATCTACCATCTTTAATGTAGGTGTATTAATGACATGATAACATCTATATTTCTTGAAATATATGAAAATACACAAAATATACAAAAATCCTCTACCAAAAAATCATTTATTTTGGATATTTATGCCTCTTACCATCACTTCATTCAATTATCCTAATGGTATTTTGGTGAAGTGACTTGTGGTTCAAGCAGTCATTTACTAATCAGTTATAGGTGGATGCCATCTATCTATGATGATTCCCCTTATACACTTCATTTTCTTATCATGACATTCACCTTCAACATGGTAACCTAGTCACAACACCTCACATGCACATGATTCAGCCTCCTTGGTTCCACCTCTTCTTGTTATGCTTATATTTTAAGCATGCTTATCTATCTTGGTTAGTTTTATGCACTTCATCTTTGCCTTGACCTATCCTATCCCATACAAATCCCTTGTACTGGTCCTCTAATGCTTGATTGTTTCTTCTATTTTTATTTTACATGATTATATCATGCATCTTCACTTTCTCTCTTATGCAAAACCCAGTTGTGCATCTTCACTCTCTCTTACACACAATCTTATTGTGCATCTTCATTTGGTTCCTATCTCTTCAATCTAGCAACCTCCTTTCACTTAGAAACATAAAAGTAGTTTTTCCTTAGACCTTTAAAGGTCTTGCAATCTATATTTGGCATACATGGATCTTGTGTGTTTCTCTTCTTATCCATTGATTTTCATGTGCCCAATACATAGGTGTCTAACCTCAAGCACTTTAGGAAGTGCAAGGGCTTGACTCACCCAGTTATAATTATGCATGAAGTGTCACTAGATTTTCCTAGTGGGCTCTAAGTGCCACTTCTTTAGTCTTTAATCTATTATACAAAGAAAAAAATAGAATAAAAAAGGAATGATGTGGCTTACACCAAATGTTAATTTGGTAATTTCAACTCAAACTAACTAGTACCCAAGAAATAGGTGGTTTTATGGAATAAGCACCAACTTATTACTAATATGGCTTCAACCTATTTCCATTTAAATGCCTAGGGAGCATTTCACTAGACAACATGCACAACTTGTAAGTGTTAGTCTCCAATATGTGGTGGATGATATAGGGACCCATCCACCTTATCTATAGTTTACTTAGATGCTTGAAATACTCAGATTCATAGAGCAAAATGAATTCTCATTCTACTATCACCTTATTCTTTATGTGATTATCATGATAAATCTTCTGTCATGCCTTTTCTATCTATTGGCTCCACATTGCGTAGGTTCATGTCTCATATAAGCACTCTAAGTACTTTATCATTATATTCAGTGACTCTTGCTCATCCAACTAACTAATGTGAATTATTCATAATGACAAAACCAAAAAATCCATTGGTAGGATTTTCTCAACACTAAACACCAATTATAATGGTGTAGCCTTGTTTAGGTGCTTATAGGTTGTGTGATATGGCCATATCACTACTAATAGGTGATCATCCTAATCCTTGTGACTAATGTAATATATCTACATGAGGTATGTTCTTAAAATTTTGTCAAATTCCTCAAATATGTCATTTGCTTGTAGATGATAAGGGGTAGTTTTATGGTGCACCACCATATACTCAGCCAATACGATGTACACCATTTCATTGATAAAGTGAGTGCCCCTATAAATAGTTAGACTAATTAGGTACCCATACAAGCTTATTATGTTTTCATAGATGAAGTTAGTGGGTGTGGTGGCTATGAAACTTTTTATTGATATGACCTTATCCCACTTGGTGAATTAATCTATGGCCACCAGGATATACCTTACACCTATGTGTCATGGTATGGGAGTTATTGGCCATAAAAAATCAAAGTCTCATTTCTTAAATGACATTTGGTAAATAATTTGGATGAGGAGAATATCATATAGGCTTCCTTTTGCATTGTCATATTTTGCATGCCTTGGTACAATTATTTGCATCTTAGAATAAGCTTGGCCACCACAAGCCTGACTATAGCACTTTTCTTGTTATTGCATTTCCAATACAATGTCCTATTTCTATGACTTCATGAATTTCTTGTAATATGGATTCCATTTCATTTTTTAATACACATCAACATAACACTTCATATTTACTTAGCTTATACAATTCACCACTAATGAGTTGAAATGGGGTGGCATGAATTACCAAAAATTTTTTTCCTTGTTCATCATAGTCTAGGGTGAAACTCTAGATGTTATAAAGTAAATTATCTCTACCAAATCCTTGAGGACCCATTAGAATTGGTAAAAGTTCATGTCTAACATGTCATCCTTAATAGGCACTATTGCATTGCCAAAATTTATGTAGGATAGATGTTTTGGCCCTAAATTCTACTTTTCAAGCTTAACCACAATGGAAAACTAGAATTTTTGGAATAAAACTATCCATTGGCATATATGCCCATGTAAAATAGGCTTTTTCACAAGGTAATTGAGAACCTCATGATCAAGAAAAAATATGAATGGGGTTGCCAACAAATATTATCTAAATTTTTGTACAACATAAACCATGGTGAGTACCTCATGTTTCATGGTTGTATAATTATGCTCTACTAAGGTCAACTTCTTACTAGAAAAGGAGATGGGATGATCCACTTTCCATTCACTAGGATACACAAATCATAGATCTAAATGCATGGACATGGACATGAAAAATTCTTGTCTAGTTACGAAATTGTAAGATAGATGTGCTAGCCAATCTAAGCTTTAGGGTTTTAAAGGCCTCCTCTTGCACCTCGCCCCATTAAAATGGTCCATCCTTATGCAAAATCTCTTATATAGGTGAAAACATCTTTGCATATATCCTTATAAGTTTTCTATAATATCCAGAATGGCCAATAAAGGTGTGAACATCTTTCTATGTGGAAGGAGTTTATAGCTAAATGATGATGGCAATCTTTATTGGATAAATTAGTAATCCATTTGTATAGATTATGTGCCCATGTAGGGTTCTAAATAGTGTTGTGAAGATGCACTTATTTAGATTTATGGATATATAGAGCTATCTATACCTCTCAAACATTAGGGGTAGGTTATGAAAATGGTCTTTCACAAGGCCATACACCATTCAATCATCTAGATAGGCTTGGAGGAACTTGTGGATGAAATATTTGAGCATGGTGATCACCACTCTAGAGAACATAGCTAGTACATTATTAAGTCTAAAGGGAATCACATTATAGTAAAAATTACCCCATTTAATTTCAAAGTCTATTTTTGGCTTATCCTCCTCTTCAATCTAGACTTGGTAGTAGTAAAAAAAACCCATTAGTGAAGGTGTAAATATCTTAGCTTATGATTCCTTTCAAGACTTTATTGGTGAAAAATGTTGGGAAGGGGTCATTATGCAAGAGGCATTCAACATCTTATAATTAATGAAAATGAAAATACACCCATCCTTCTTGATGCTTATTACCATTGGGCTCACCCATTTAGACTCATACATAGGGTAAATGACCCTTTTGCTCAACATTACATCAATCTATAATTTAACCTTAGCATAGAGGTTAAGATTCATCCTGTAGGGGTGATTTTTTACTGGTCTCACGTCATTGATCAACATTATACTCATTTTCCCAAGGCATGGGTGTATGCACTTCATATCCTAGTAAGTCTTAGGGAACAAGTATTAGAACTCCTTTAGGAGGTCTATGGTGCATGTTATCTCTACATCAGACTAATAGGCTCCTTGGGTAGCCATCTTTGGTTCTCCTTATATTTTAATATCCAATTTGATGGTCTTGTGTGGTGCATGGTATGGATCATTCCTTTCCTAGTGAGAATGCTTGACTTGTTATGTTACCTTTATTATTTAATGTGAAGATGAGTGGGGTCTTCTTTGCCTAAGGAATAATCATCTACTTGGTACACAAGATTTTTTTTAGCTATCAACATTTTCCAATAGTTCTCCTTCCAAGTTTCATAATCTTCCTTACTAGAGTCATTATTGAGTGTTTATTCCTTAATTAAGGTTAGGAGTCCCAACCCTTTTTATTTGAAGATGTCCTTTAATTGATCCTCAAGGATTATGGTGTCTTTGAACACTACCCTTCAAATCACATATAATGGCTTAACCAGTTCTAAGTTCTACAAAGAAAAGGAGAAGGTATGCACAAACCTCTCCTTAAAGACCTCCCAATCAGATATCTCTTAGTTCTTCTCATTTACCACATACGATGCCCATTCCCATGTCTTTAGAGTTTTGTAAAAGGCATGCACTCATAAGTTCTTTGGGGTAGTTGTGTCACAATTGGTCCATGTATCATTGTATAGGTGCACATGCACCACAAGGTTAGAGTCACAAAATTAATCCAAGATATCAAGGTTCTCATTACTCCTCCTAAATCTAGTGCACATGAACACCTTTACCTCTATCCAAGTTGGTAAATTAAACCTTTATGCTACCAACTAACACATAGTAATGCTTATCAAGGTATACATAAGTTTACCCATTCTATCTATCTACTTGGGGATGCATGATTCAAGATCATTGACATAACCTTTTGACTAGGTTGTTTCATTCAAATTTTGGGACTACCACAAGCTTGATTTTTCTTAGGTAGAGTATCCTTTTTTATTTCTTCTCCTAACATGAGACCCATAATTTTAGAGCATGATCAATCTAGATTTAGGTATTCCATATGAACATTAGAACCTTTACATGTACCAAGTGACATCTATGACCCATGGATTTATATGTATCTTCAATCCATCGATCATAAGTGATGTCAGTGGTATCTAAGGTTAACTACCCCTCTTCCTAAGAAAGAACTCCCTAGTCAAAAGGATGGAAATTCTTGATTCCTGGCATCATGATGTTATAAATATGGTTGATCTCATCCTCTAGATAAATTCTCTCCATATAAGGGGTCCTTGGTCACTTTAAAGGGGGATCACTACCCTTTCCTTACCATTCTCAAAGGTCATGTATCACTTCCTAAAACATATATCTACATGGTTGGTGTAACACTAAGGCCTTCCTAAGAGTGTTGGGTAGTTATCTTGTTTTTTTAACTCAATAACCTCTAAATTAGCATAGGACTTGGTGCCCTTAATATATAAAATATCACCCTATAGAATTTTAATCGACTATGCTCATGGCTTTTTGACCATGAAGAGTACATGGGGAGAAGGTTTTAGGGCTAGCCTACCCATATTATCCCATGCATTCTTTGTCACAATATTGACCTCTATATCAGTGTTGATAAGTACCTTGTAGATAGACCAACCATCTATAGTGGCATTCACTAACAATTCCTAGTCATACTCTGCATTCTAAGTATGCCTTACTTCACACACCTATTACATATCTAATGCAATAACTTTAATAACATGGATTTTAGTGACTTCACTTAGATTTATCCATACATTCTCTAAGAGAAGATTCTTTAATAGGGGAAGCATCCCTTCCATTTATAGGATACATAATATCTCTATCAACTCCTATACTTTAGCCTCTTAGCTATTTTATTTTTTATATGAGGTAGTATCCTACACTTCTAGATCTCTGTCTAGTTTGATTTCACCCTACAAATTCTATTTTATGCTCATGGATTTTTGAAATACATATTTTTTGATGCATAGGGTCAAAGTAGGGCATAAAATTTGGATCAAGCCATATTATGTGCTTAGTGTGGCTTGGTTCACCATATTCTAGGTGTAACTCTTATATTGGTGTAGTAGGTGACTGAGTGGTAAACCCACTTTAGGTGGTTTCCTACACCTTACTTGGATTTTTGCATGTTGATTGAACCTTCAGAGCCCATTTGGTATCTTTAGGCTCATGATTTATCATCCTTGTACTTCTATTGATACCCATTTTACCTTGGTTCATATTTTTATACAGGTCAAGGCATTCTTCAATGGAATGTGGTCCTTGACAATACCCACACATTAGATGTGTCAAGAAATCATACTGATAGTGTTCAATCAACCCACACTTTTAGCATGACTGTGGTGGGAATATTCCTCCACCATATCTTCCACCTCTCAATTTGGCACCTCTTTGGTTTTTATAGCTAGCATTCTATTAATAATAACCCTCATTTCCTTGGTTTTCTTTCCTTTTATCTATTTTAGTTACCTATCATATGCCTCTCTCTATGTTCTGGTGTATTTCATCAATCACTTGATAGTCGGTTATGTTATGAGTATAGGCATCACACAACTTTTAGTAGATGGTCATGTTGACCTAACTAGAAAATTACAAAAAGGGGTAGTTATGAACATTATGTGCCTCATGAAAACTTCTTAGCTGAGAATTAGTGTATACACATTCCACTGAGGGCAGTTATTTATATTGTGACTCTCTATCTTATAGTTAGTACACCATAACCTACTTTAAGCATCTTGAAATTAACTAGTCTTCAACTTATGATATTTGGATTCCATAGATGTAATTTGTGCCTCCATGAATGGGTTGATGCATGTATCGACACTCCTAACTACCTTAGCTCTAATTACAACTTCAAACACTTTTTGGGGGTTTGTGAATGTTTTCATGGAGAACACCCTTCTGAATTCACTAGCAATCCACCAATAAACCATTACACATGTTGGGAGGGGTGAATGTCATAAGGGATCTTAGAGAGGATCATCTTGAACATAACATCATACAAGTGTATGCTTTATAATAATCCCTAGTTATCTCCTTGAGTATAGTAATTCTCTACTACTCAAACTCAGGTATATCAAACTCCTTCAGGAAGTCTCCCTTCAAGGTGTCATAATCAACCATAGCTTGGTTAAGATCAAACATCTTATACCAATTATTGGCACGATCAAGCAAGGTTGTCATGAACTCAATTTCCTTGCACTCAAATTGATTTTTTCCCTAATCATATCATTGTAACTCACACTTGAGTATATGTTTTATGACATTTTGCATACCTTGATACTTTGGTAGGCACATGGATATCTTGTAATAGATTTAGGGCTAGGGGATAGTTGATGCCTGAGGTGCTTATCCTAGCATTAGTACTCCAAAACCTCTAGCCACTATGCCAATTTCTTGTCTGATGGTTGCTACTAGTGCTATAGGAGATATGGCACCATACTACTTACTAGTTATGTAAGGCCACTTCTTATAGGTTGTTGCCCAAGTTTCATAACTAACATTGGATGATTCAAGGTGCTTAAACTCATATTTTATTCAGTTGGGATAGAGATATGTGGTTTGGAGGTATCCTCACTTACCTATTCATATTATATGACTTTTTTAATCACAAAATTATGGTTTGAGTTTGAAAAATAATCAAAGTATACATCAAAATAAGGTCAGTTATTAATCTTATATTTTTTGTTGGGTAATCTAATGCATGGGCTCATGCTACAATTTCAAATATGGTAGGTGCATCTGGTGTATCTCCATTAGTTAAGTTTCAAATGGACCATAAATATTCACCCACCAACTATGGAGCTTGTTGCAAGGCTTTGAGGGATCCTTCCTTTATGCATGATTACCTTTCAAGAGATATTTCCCCATGCCCTTCCCACTCACTATAGGTCCTTTCAAAACTTATAGGTTCTATATCTTCTATCAATCTATGCCTCCTCTTATTATAAGCCTATTGCCTAAGCTCTTGGTTATCAATTTACTCATCTCCTCTCATTATACCTCACCTAAACATCCACTTATTCCCCATTGTGTTGTTCATATGCAAGAGGACTTTATAATTCCATCATTACTATTTTGAAGCCATAATTCACCATTAGCTTCTTAAGTCCAGTGATGAGTTCTTTGAAAAATGTGCTTTTAGGCTTGTACAAGAATTGGTAATCTACTTACTCAGGGTAGGAATGCATCGATACTATGAAATCAATCATATAGATATTTATTTCCCCTTACCACCATTTATCTATAGCTTTAATCTAGGTAGCATCTAAGTTATCAAGCTTCTATAGGTTCTCTTTCATCTATTTGAGGCATTATCCATAGATTTAGTTTCTATGGGAGACATAAACAACCAACTAGTAGTACAATTGATCTCATAGTACACAAAAGAACACCTCTTATAGGGCATCATGCAAGTGGTTCTAGACCCACTTCCTTGGGTTCTTCCCTCTACAAGTTAGATGCCTTGATGCAAAGCTATCTTCCACTCTTTCTAGCTAGCACTCAATGTTCTTAAGGGAGACTCAGAGCATTGTCCTAGTAAACCATTTCATAATAAAATTCAATAGTCTTGATAATGGAACCAAAATATTGTAGTAAAATGGGTGGTTCTGGTCATGGGTCTAGTCACATGCCTACCTAACCATCCAAATCAGATCTAGGCTAGTCTTAGAAGGTAATAAAATGGGTGGTTATAGTCATGGCTCTAGTCATACACCTACCTGGCCATCAAAATTAAATCTAGGATAGTCTTAAAAGGGGTGCATTCCTTAAATTCATATGGTGCTCAACATTTAGCACATGACTACACTAACATCACTATATATAAAGTGCAATCCTTATGTTCTCACTCAAAGCATAAGAGAGAAGAGATCAAGGTCTATTGGGTTATTTGTGTTATGGAACAACTCTACTCATTATGGGTATATTTGGTGTAATGATGGTTGTGTGCTCATAGGCATAAGCCTTGGGTTTCATGGATTCTAAGGAATTCAAGATCTTAAAGGGCAAAGGGTGATCTGGTTGAGGGATTTGCTCATCGTCTTACACTCAGGAGTATGTATTGGTTGAAGTCATAGGGATTAAACCATACTTAGCATATTTTATATTTAGGGTGCAAGGTAGGTTATAATATATATATCCACCATTAATGGTCCAAGTTATATGCTCATGAGAACTCATTATCCTATTTCTCTATAACATAACATACACTTAAGAAACATTCA
The DNA here is from genome assembly GCA_037957365.1 of Torreya grandis. Taxonomy (NCBI): domain Eukaryota; kingdom Viridiplantae; phylum Streptophyta; class Pinopsida; order Cupressales; family Taxaceae; genus Torreya; species Torreya grandis. The sequence continues at coordinate 2,713,512 of JARHVA010001299.1, read as the reverse complement.
AATGCTTAATCATTTAGTTAATTCACTATTTACATAATTAATCTTCATTGAGTTAGTTAAAAAATAAATGAATATTCAATATAACTTAGCAAGAACTCAACATAAAACTACTAAGGCCCAAGCTCATAGATGAGCTTGGGTATTACAAAAGGGAGTGTCAATATTCATCCCAAGATAAGTTTTATGCCTAAGACAAACTTCTAGTATAAATTCACTAGAGCTTCTCTACTCCCATTAACCTCAATTTACATGGTTGGAATAAACTTATTTTTATAGGTTTAAGAGCATCCCAAGTTCATGGGGAGTGGGGTACACTGACTACAAAGTTAGTATTAGAGGTACACATTCTATCACCTATACTATGCTTCACTTTTAATGTGTAGTCATTATCTTGTGCACCCACTTCTCAATGATATGTGATTGAAAAAGGAGTTAATTGTATTAAATGTCCATTTACTATATTCTGTACCTATTTTTTGATGCTAATTTGATTTTTTATCCACAAGCTAGCTCCTACTAGTAGAAAATAAAAAAATAACCATCCAAATAGTTTCTTCGTACCTAAGTCCTTGTTGAGCTGGTGTGGATCCATTACTTAGAAATAAATGGGGGAAAACACTATTTAACTTCCTTGGAATCATCTTATCACTTAACATCTTTGGAAGTGCTAAAAATGGTTAAATACCATTCTACTCCTTCATTACCCTTCTAGATGCACAAAATGAGTCAATTGGTTTATGCTTATTACGACCAGTTGGAGAAGTTTTAGAAAAAACACCTTTAGGGAGTTATAGTTAACTTATATAGATTAATTTTCATAACAAGAATTAAAGTATTAGTCAAATATGATTTATGAATCATTTCTAACAAGTTGACTATGTTTTTTTGCTTATTATTTCCCATACCCTATATGTTTCATTCTTATTTGAACATTTACATACAACCCAGATGATGTAATTGACTCCAAATGACATGGAAATATTAAACTCATATTTTCCATGATTTTTTACATGTTTGTAAAGGATTTAATAGGTCAAACAACTCAGATTGTAAAAGGGTGTCACTATGTGGGATCTCAGTCAAGTTTCATCACTTGTAAAAATTTTATTTATCTACAAGGATTTAAAATTATTGTAATATGATGTTCTTCATGTTTTAATTCCATAACATTCACCTTCCCTCCATGTTTGACCTTACAACATTAGACCTTGATCAAACATTCCATCACACTAAGCTCATAGTCAACTTTCTACTTGATCTCAGCTACAGTCATGAGGTATTAAGATCTGATCACATTTATAGGGAAGCAATGGAGAGACCAAAAGGTGTGTGACATGTTTTTTTTTATGACTAATTATATTTAACCCTTTAAATAGCACAAAAAGTTTGTGGTGGTAGTCATATGTGACATGTATAGTTTGTCAACCATGAATGTCTATTTATAGGTGCCATGGAGAGAAGGTCATATTGAAAACCAAGATAATCAATCTTGATTCAGGTCTAATGCTATAATTTCCATTTGTTAAATATTGGATAATAATATCTTGTTGAATTTCCATGCATTATACTCATTTTTCATGCTTCTTTATACTCACTACTAGGCCTGTAGTTTTCATCAACACCTATAAAAGACTAAAGTGTTGAAATGGAAGCCTTGATACTTTTTTCAAAACCTTAAAAGTATGAAGAGTGCATTTGGAAAAAATTTAAGGTTATATATTTGATTATGAGTAAACATATATACTCACTACCTATAGTACTACTCACTCCTTATATATATGCAAAATCAACCTACAAGTACCAGAGAGAGCTGAGGTGTCATATTAAATTGTGTAAGCATATGGTGAAACCCTTCTTGAGGTCTTAGTATGTTTTAAAGATCATATAATAAATGTTTTAAATGCTATGTTGTAGGTAATATGAGATATTAGCTTCAAAGGTGAAAGACTATATTGAGGGACCATTTCTCTAAAAGACAAAAATAGAACACCTAGCCATTTTGTTGAGATCATATGACAAGGTTACCAAGAGTCCTGACCAATCTGGCTGCATTCATCCTATAACACTATCATAGTAGTCCATATTGAAAAAGGAAGTGGGTATTTTATTCATTTGGTTTTATTACTAGAAAGGCTTAAAGATGGACTTTTGACCACTGAATTTAGGTAGTGACATCTATAAGAATTGATCTATAAAGAGACCTCTTCACCCAAGGTTATAGTATTAGACCATGCATCCATTATTGAATGATAATATATGGTTGAAAGTAACATTTATGATCTAAATTTAATTTAAATAGGATTATATTCTATGTTTTGGGTCTCATATACACCTAAAGGTGTCTCTCACCTAAGATGTTGATATATAGTGACTATTAAATCCTATAAATGCATATTATGATCTTGGACATGGAAACATATAAACATAAAAACACATATCAGATAATAATTTATTAATAAAAACTTATATGTTTCCCATTTATTATATGACATAGGTTTCAAGGATAAAGGTTACCTACAAGACCCTACACAACCAACTGTAGCTTATTATGAAGGGCAGAGAGCAAAAGGATTAGGGTTATTGATGTGGATATAGAATTAACATGAGGTAAATGGGTAAAAATCATTTCCAAATAATATTCTAAGGATTAAATAAATATTATGCACTACTTTTGAATCCTTATCCATATAGTATTACCTATAGGTGCCCTTCTAAAATAAGAAAATATAGTGAGGAATGGCATTCAGTCTTGACTAAGTAAGGAATATGAAGAGTATGTGGGGAGTTAGAGTGATGAATAGGGAACACCTTAAAAATTATCATGATAGTTTCATGTAACTCTCATAGTGGAAATAATGTAGATAAAATACTCCAATGCTGTAATGCATAGACCATATCCTAAACCCTGCACATAATCTGGCTTCCTTGGGGTCTGCTTTGGATTTTGAATGAGTTGGGGGGTAAAATGATATGACCAAGGACCAATTTTTTTTATTGTATCAATAAATTAGATAATCCCCTATAATATCCATTTTTATTTATTAAATAGGATAATTACCCTCTATTTTATCTTAGATAGAGGGTACTTCCCTAGAAGCACAAACCTAGTAGTCTTGAAGATGGAGATAAGAGAATGAGACTTGCAATAATTATCCCTTGAAAATATGTGGGGAAAGTTTAATAATACCAAAAAAAACATTATATACCTTTATTATAGGGAAGAATCTCAACAAGATGGTCTAGACCTTTAAGTATGTAGATAAGCATGTTAGACATGGTTTAGGCCTAAAGACCAAACAAGGGGTCAATGTTACATCTAACATGAGATGAGAATTATAATAAATTTTAAAATGTATATAGGTATATATCAGGTATTTATAATCTATTGGTATGCATAATAAGTCACAATCAAATCCACTTTTTGATTAGGACCATGTTAGGCCTATGCAAATGGAAAGAAAGCCTTGAGTAAGCAATTTGGGATGCTCACATATCCTTTGATACTTTGAATGGAAACTTAAGGGGATAGGATAAGTTGAATAAGGTCATGAAAAAACATTTTGTGGAATTATTTCATCTATCCAATTTCAAATCTTCATGGATAATCCTTAAGGGTGGAAATGGTCTAAAACCCTTACAAACCCTTATAAATGACTCAATTGGGAAAATGAAGTTGGAGAGATCCTAATTTAATATAATTGGAATGAAAATATTTGAAAATTATAGAAGAAACTCTAGGGCTCCCCTCCATCCTACTGAGGTGTTCCCTAAACCTAATTTTGAGGCCAAGTGTGAGGGGTGAGTGGAAGAGGAGTTTCTTTGACTATAGACAATGTTATATCACTTACATAGAAAAATAGATGATTAGTTATGTATTAAATGCATGGGATATCATGTCTACAACTATTCCCTCTTAATTCAATCATTAGATCTATCCCTAGTCATTTTTGGGATGTTCCAAAGGGGTTGAATGATGAGGGCAATTTTCTTGTGCGGAATGACAAGTTTTACACCACATTTCGTGAGTATAATGACTTAGAGGGCCATTTTTCCCATCCAAAATTACATGGTATATCTCCTAATACATGATATTGAATATTTAACTCCTCCTCTTAGCATGACAAGTATTCTAGTGACCTTTAGACTTCTCTTTTCCCACTTCTCTCTCAAGTTCTATAATTAGCTACCATTTTTGCCTTTGTAATCTAATACCACTCCATGTATGGAAAATCCTTGATGGAATTATGTCATATTTTACCTTTTAATATTAATTTAAATCTGGTTTTGGGTTATTTAACAATTTTCCATGTAAGTTATGTATGGTGATGCAAAGTGATAATATTTTATCCTTTCTTCCCTTATCCTTTCATGTTTGTGTAATAATTACTATTCTAACATGTCATATAGAGTGAATTTAAGTGTGTTATGATCCTTTAAAGTGTATGATTGTCCTTGGAGTTTACAATTTTCCCTCTGGTTCATTTTCCTTATGTTTCTTCACATATCTCACCTCTATATTCAAATACTCATGTTAGAATCCTTTATGACTTTGAGACTAGTTTGTGTGTTTTGTTTCTTATTGAATGGATTATTATGGTCATGTGGAAAACATATTGGTGTATCAAACCTTTATATTAGGTTAATTTTATGCAACTTATAACTCTTTTCCCATAAGCAAATAACTATTTTAGGTGATAAAAACTTCAAGATACATTTAGGGAGATAGCCCTTAAACCTATAGGCCCACTTTCACTATAGATACACCCACATACATAGAAGTGTTTCCATGTTTCCTAAATTTGGAATAGGTTTGAACACCCTCTTCTATGGTGAAATATTTATTGAAAATTTTTCTAGCACTTCCAGTGGGAACAAGGTCCAAGAGAGTGGAAATATTGTTGGTGTGACTTTCTTCTAATTAGCTTTTAGAAGTAAGAAAGTTAGAACTAATGGCAACTATAAATGGTAACTTCTAGTTGTAAGCATCCCAGATATATCTCATTAAATATTTTGATTAGTTTTGCATCTCATATAATATATGAGGCTGATATGAATAGCTATGGTGAATACCCCTATCATGGACCTCCTTATTAGACTTGATATGAACCATAATTTATTCCTCAATAGTCTTATCAAAATGGATATCAACCCTATAAGCCATGGAAGCAATATAGTCCTCCATTTACCTCTCCATATGGACTCTATGTTATTGAATAGCTCTATGAGGAAGGATGCCAAGAACCCTATCAAGAAATGCCTTCCTATCAACCCTATTAGGAAATGTTTTTATGGATTATAGATTAAGATATAAATATGCATGAATTGAGTTCTTAGAGATTCAAGTGTAACTAGTTAAAGCTAGTCTTGATCCCAATCATTACCCTCCTCCTCCTCTATCATCCCCACCTCATGTCTAATCCTTTTTGGAACTCTTTCTAGAGCTAGTAGATAGTGAAGACAATATGGGAACATGGGGTGATGAGTTAGATGTGCTTCCTAACTATCTCATGGAATGGTTAAGAAGTTTTGTCAAAATATGGATGAGTGTATGGGAGGTGGTTAAAGATGAAATTTAATGGAAGATAAAATAACAAATGGACTTGGAAAATAAGTGCCTTCAATGATCAATAGATATTGGTAAGATGCAATTCCTACTTATGTGGGAGGATAAAGAGATAAAAAATGAACTTATTTCTATTGAATAATTTCAAGAAAGATATAGGTAAGATTCAATTCCTACTTATGTATGTGTTCTTCCTTATAATCATCCCAAAAATTCACTTCCCCATGAGATTACTAGTGCATTCCTCTTTCTTAAATCCACTCACAAGCCCTCTAATACCCCCCATACTCTATTTCCAACTCATAAACCTTCTACTACACCTCATAATTTATCTCTTTCACATGAGCCTATCCACTAACCTTCTATCTCACCCTTTCTCGAGGAAGGGCCCATCTTGAGAGAAGTAAGTGAAGAGGATAAAACCCAATCCATGGTTGATCAAGAATATGTCATGAATGACTATGAGGAAGAGATCACCCTAGGGACTCCCCTTGGTGAACACAAGGGCAAATTAACATTTTTTAATGAGGAGAAACATATTGAAGATTCCCTTGCAGTTGTCCATGAGGAATGTGGCCAAGACTTGAAAAGAGAAGTATTTAAAGAAGATTCCATATCTAATCATGAAGTTTTGGATGACCATTTAAATCATGAGGTTAAATTTGATGTCAAAGATGAATCTAAATATCAAGTCATTCCTCAAGAAGTTATAGTCCTAAAAGAGTCTCATGAGACCAAGATAAAAGGGGTAATCTTTGAATATGACTTAATACCTTAGCCTAATTTTAAATCACCCTTAGATGCATTGGGGCATGAATAAGACCATCTTGATGACCTTATAATTCAAGAAGATAAGATTGAAGAGTTGGCGGTCTTAGAAAATAAGGAAGATAAGGATGATTAACAATTGTAAATGAAGCTCTTTCAAGATTTTGAAGATATTTTCCAAGTTGAGGGTTAAATACATGACAAGGTGAAGAAAGAATATTATATGGTGGATAATGACCAGGATTGTGTAGAATAAATAGAGCTCCTTGATGATCTTGAAGAACTTTTAGCTTAGAAGAAACATAGTCTCATTGAGAGTATTAAGGAAACCAAGAAGTTAAGCCTCATTGAACCACCATTGGGGGTCATAGTTGAAGATCCATATGAGAAAGTTGATGCTGTTTAGATGAAATAAAAGTTTATTTCTATATATAACCTATTTGGAGTTGTTTGGTTCACACTAAACATCATGCTAATGAAGTTGGAAAACACCATAAAGAAGATGGAAGGATCAATGCCAAGGGTCAAAAGGCTACATGACTCATTCATTACTTTATTTCATGAAGAAAGAGAGGTTTCAAACTTCCCCTATAATCTAGGATGAAGTGTTCATCTTAGGTTATTTAGTGTTTGAGTTAGTTAGTTTGGTTTTTATGAGTATGTTCTATAAGTGATCATGAACCATGAGTGTGATTTTGATTAGTTTATCTTGTTGTGTGTGTATCTGCTTATGTTTTGTGTGTTATCAAAGGAGATGTGTGTTTTAAACCTATGTAAAAGTGACTCCATAGTCTAATGGATAGGATTAGCCCATTGGTCCTAACATAGAAAGCATACCACCCTTGGGAAATTGCTAAGAATATTGACCATTTTGACCACAAGTCATATTGGGTCAACCCCCCATAGTAAAAAAACTTATATAATGGTCTAATATAGTGTCATAGGGTGTTTATTTGTTCATTATATGTAATTTTATGCCATTTTTTCCTTGATCATGGTTTAATTAAGTCTTATGTCAACTCGAGTCACTTAAGGGTCATATTGAGGTCTTATATGAAAGTGGAATAGTTTTCAAGGTGTCTAAGTGTCATATTTCACTTCCCAAAGTCCAAGAGGTCATATTTCATGTAAGTAATTCCATTCCATATGAAAATTGTAGGTTCTCTAACTGATAATCAAGAAAATAACTAAAAAAGAAAGAGTTTGGCACTTGTACATCCTATATGGGAGTGTGAAACATGTGAAAACCTTATAGGATGACTATTAAACTTACATAGACTCATATTAGTGATTTAAATGCTTTGGATGTGCTAAAAATGGTTTAAAACTATTCTTCTCCTTCATCACTCTTCTAGACACACAAAACTAGTCAACAGGTTTATGGTTAGTATGGCCAGTTAGAGAAGTTTCAGACCAAAATCCTTTAGGGGGTGATATTACACTAAAATTTATTAATTTTAATAACAATATTTCAAGGATTTTTCAACTATGATTTATTAATCATCTCTAACAAGTTAATTATGTTTATCTACTCACTGTTTCACATACCCTATATGTTTTTCTATTATTTGGATAGTTATATACAACCTAGCTAATGTAATTAACTCTAGATGACATGGAAATATTCACCTAATGTTTTACATTCTTTGTTTCATGTGTTTTAAGGATTTGATAGGTCAAAAAACTTAAATTACAAAAGGGTGTCACCATGTGGGATCTTATTCAGGTTTCATCACTTGTAGAATGTTTACTTCTTTGAAAGGATTTCAAATGATTATAATATGATGTTTTCCGTGTTTTCATGCCATAAAACTCACCTTCCCTCCAATTTTGACCTTACAACACCAGACCTTGATCAAACACTCAGTCACACTAAGCTTACAATCAATTTTCTACTTGCTCTCAACTATAGTCATGAGGTTTTGATCTCTTATTACGTTTATACCAAAGCAATGGAGAGTAAAAAATGTGTTTGACATGTTCTTTTTGTATGACTAGTTATATTTATCCCTCTAAATAGCACAAAATTTTTGTGTTAGTAGTCATATGTGACATGTACATTCAATCAACCATGAATGTTTATCTACAAGTGCCATGGAGAGAAGGTCATATTTAAAACCAAGGCAATTGATCTTGCTTCAATTATAATGCTACAATTTACATTTTTGGACGTTTGGATAATAAGATATTATTGAATATCCATGCATTATACTCTTATTTCATACTTCTTTATACTCACTTCTAGGCCTATAGTTTTCATCAACACCTACAGAAGATTGAAAGTGTTGGAAATGAAGCCTTGATACTTATTTCAAACCCTTCAAAGTGTGAAGAGTACATTTGAAAACTTTTTGAGGGTCTATAATTGATTTCAAGTACACATATCTACTCATTACCTATAATAATACTCACTCCCTATATACATGTAGAATCAACCTATAGGTGGTACCATGGAGAGCTGAGGTGTCATATTAAAGTGTTTAAGCATGTGGTAAAACCCTTATTAGGGTCTAAGTATGCTTTAAATATCATATAATACATATTTTAAATGCTATGTTGTCATCAAGATGAGAGAATACCTTCAAATTTGAAATGATAGTGTTCAAGAATCATATCTCTAGAAGACAAAAATAGAGCACCTAGGCATTTTGTTGAGATCATATAATAAGGTTACCAAGAGTTGTGACTAATCCAGATGAATTCATCATATATACCTATCATATGAGTCCATAATCAAAAAATAATATGGTATTTTATTCATTTGCTTATATTACTAGAAAAGCTAAAAGATGGAGCTTTGACTACTGAAATCAGGCAATGACATCTATAAGATTTGAGTTATAAAGAGACCTCTTCACCTAAGGTTGTAGTATTAGACCATAATTCCATGATTGAATGGTTATATATGATTTAAATGAAAATTTATGATCTAAAGGTCATTTAAAGAGGATGATATATTTTTTTGGGGGTCTCATAGAGACCTACAGGTGTCTCACCTAAGATGTTGATATACAACAGACTATGAAATCGTAAAAATGCATAGTACGAGATTAGACATGAAAACATATGAACATAGAAAAAAATATCAGATAAAAATTTATTACTAAGACCTCATATGGTTCCCATGGATTATATGACATAGGTTTAAAAGATAAAGGTCACCTACAAGACCCTACATAACCAACTATAGCTGACTATGAAGGGTAGAGAGCAAAAGGATTAGGGTTATTGATGTGGATATAGAATTAACATGAGGTAAATAGGTCAAAATAATTTAAAAATAATCTTTTAATTATTTAATAATGATTATTAATTGTTTTAAAATCCTAATCCATACAAGACTAACTATAGGTGCCCCTCCAAAACAATAAAATATAGTCAAGAATGGTATTCAATCTTGACTAAGCAAGGAATATGAAGAGTATGTGGGGGACTATAATGATGAATGGGAACTGTAAAAAATTAATAATTATCATGATATTTTCATGAAATTATCATGGTGGAAATAATTTAGATAAAATACTCTAATGGTTCAACAGACATACCATATCTTAAACCCTGCACACAGTCTGCCTTCTTAGGGGCCTGCTTTGAATCTTGAAGGAGTTTGGGGGTCAAATGATATGAAAAAGGGACAATTTTTTGTGAAGAGTGTCTCCATAAATTTTATAATCACTTAAAATATCCAATTTTCTTGATTAAATAGGGGGATTACCCTCTATTTTATCTTAGATAGAGGGTACTTCCATATAAGCACAAACCCTTTAGTCTTGAAGATGGATATAGGGGAATGATACAGCGGATAATTAGACCTATAAAATAGGTTTTTAAAGTTTAATAACACCTTAAAAACTATTATATATCTTTCATAGAGGGAATAATCTCAACAATATTGTTTGGACCTTCAAGTATGTAGAAAGGCATGTTAGACATAGTTTAGGTCTAAAGACCAAATGGGGGGAAAATGTTACTTATAACATAATATGATAATTTTAATACATTTTTACATGTATATATGGACATATAAGTTATTTATAAGATATTTTTATGCATAATAAATCACAAAAAAAGCCACTTTTGTCTTAGGACCACATCAGGCTAATATAAATGGAAGGAAAGGCTCGAGTAAGCAATTCTGGGTTCTCACATCTCATTTTATACTTTTAATGGAGACTCAAGGGGATAGGATAAGTTAAATAAGGTCATGAAAAAACTATATGGCTCTACTCCATCTGTCCAATGTCAAATCTTCATGAATAATCCTTAAGGGTGAAAATGCTATAAAACCTTTACAAACCCTTGGAAACGACCCAATTGGGAAAATGAAGATGGAGAGATATCCTAATGGACCATATTGGGAATTAAAATATTTTAAACTTTTAAAATAATCTCTAGGGGTCCCCTACATCTTACTTGGGTGTTCCCTACTATGAATAGGAGGGAATTTGGATTTCTATGATTATTTTTCATTTTTTTAGGTTATAAGAGGTTCTAAAGGATGAAATAAACTTTAGGTTAAATAAAAAGACTTATTATAACTCAAAATGACCATTTAATACATAAAAAAATATCCTATGTGTTTATACAAGTGTCTTCACTTTAGCCAGTCAAAACTACGAAAGTGAGCAAGCTAGTGAGAAGTGTAAAAACTTCAAGTGGGAGTCTTTTAAGGTATGATTGAGAAATATAAATACATTGGGGTTATTTAAAAGTGTCATTAAATCCATTTATGGATTTTCATGGAAAACTAAATCCAATTTTGAGACCAAGTGTGAGGGGTGAGTGAAAGAGGAGTTTCTTTGACTATAGGTAGTGATGGCTCACTTTTAGAAGAATCCAAATGATTAGGGATGAAACCAATACATGGGTGATAATTTTTACAACCCATACCTCTCAATTAAATCATGATATATATCCCTAATTAGTTTTGGTATGTTTAAAAGGGGTTGAATGATGAGTTAAATTTTCTTGTGTAAAATGAAGAGTTTTATGCCACATTTCATGAGTCTCATGACTTGGAGTACCATTTGTCCTATCATACCTTTAATTTTATATATAATAATATATTATATTTCATATTAAACTTCTCTCATCATGACATGTGTTCTAGTGACCTTTAGACTTCTCTTTGCCCACTTTTCTCTCAGGTTTTATAAGTAGCTTCCATTTTAGCCTTTGTAATCTAATACCACTCCATGTATGGTGAGTCCCTACTAGAATAATGTAATATTTTACCTTTTAAAATTAATTGAAATATGGTTTTGATTTTTTGAACAATTTTATAAGTATGCAAGTGATGTAAAGTGATAACATTCTATCCTTTCTTCTCTTATCCTTTCATATTTATGTAAGAGTTCATATTGTAATAGGTCATATAGAGGGTATTCAAGTATTTTAAGATAATTTAAAGTGTATTATTTTACTTGGAATGTGAAATTTTCTCTCTAGTTCATTTTCATTGTGTATCTTCACATTTGTCATCTCTATATTGAAATACTCATGTTACAATCCTTTAGGACTTTGAGACTAGTTTATACACTTTGTTTATTAGTGAATGGAGTATGATGGTCATGTGTAAAACATATTGGTGTATCACCCCATTATATTAGGTTCATTTCACGCAAATTTTAACTCTTTTCCCATATGCAAAGCACTAGTTTAGGTGATAATCACTTCAAGATACATCCAAAGAGCTAGCCCTTAAACTTAGAGTCTAAATTACACTATATCTACACCCACATACCTATAAGTGTTATCATGTTTCCAAAATATAGAAGAGGTTTAAACACCCTCTTCTAGGGTGCAATATTTGGTGACAAAAAACATGATAGTGGTTTCTTGGGATGGACTAGTGGATGGCATTGGTAAAGTGATTTGTGTGGAGGAAATGTGGAGTTGAGGAGTGACCATGGCTATTTAAATTTTCTTAGTATCCCTTTTCTCCTTCAAGGTTCTGACTATGGTAATCCTAGAGGGAATACTAGTAGTGGAAATAATGGATGTGGGTGGCACTATGGGGAGAGATAAAGCAATGGTAGTGGCAGAATCCTTCTCCACCTTGTGAGTGAGCAAAAGAATGTGCAAGATAGAAGAAGAGGTCAATGAATCATCAAGGGTAGAAGTGATAGCCTCTACCTTGGGAGTTTTCAAAATAAATTAAATTGGAACTAAACCAAAAATAGGAATACATGAAGAAACTTGGGATGTGGGGATTGAAGGTTGAGCCTTCTTATTTATTAATTCATCTGTGGTTAGTACCTTCCCTTTATCATACATAAGGCTCAATGCCTTATCTCTTTCCAATTATTATTATTCATCAAGTTTTTTATCTTATTATACCTTTTATTAAGGAACTTAGGGAAGGCTCTATGGTTGATCCAATTTTGGACTACCTATGGGGGGAGCCCTTGGTTTATTTCTATAATAAATGGTGATCTTTGCCTCTAAAGAGGAACCTTTTTGAGTTGAGGTAATAACTTCCTCTACCACTACTACTTACACTATATGATCATTCATTTATGATGCCATTCTAGGTGTTTGAAATGTATCTATGGTTAGGTGTTATGTGTCTTCTTCATCAAAGGAATATAGGTTAATTATATCCCCTAAAACTCCCTAGGATCAGGATCAGTCAAACTAGGATCTTTCTTAATAGATTTTAACAAAAAGGTAAGTTCATGTGAAGTTTCCCCTTATACCTTTGTCTATTTTGGGGGATATGTATTCTAAAAATCTAAATTGGTCCATCTAGAAGTAGGTGGAAACTTAGTGTGCATATCCTTCACTAAAATTGAAGGTTCTTGTTGAGTAATCCTCATATGATCTTCTTTGAGGACTACAACATGTGTCCTTTCTAATACCTGAACATCATCTTTTTCATTCAAAAATAGGAAATTAGGGTTATAAGCGGCATGTTGATATGGGATACCAAATCCATAAATATGTCTTTATGTATGACCATGGGGATCCCAATCCCTGTGTGGCATAATGGATAAGTTGTATCTCTTTCTCTTCTTGCCTAACTCTCCAAAATGCTTACTTTGTGTGTAACACATTCTACCAATTATGACATGTGACCCATATAATGTTATTCTTATTATTTATCAAGTCCTCCTCAACACTCCACCATAGTTGATAAGAAATGTCTTACTCTACTAACTTTAATGGTACATATTTGGGGAGGCACAAGGGGTGGATATTATGATTGGAAATCATGATTACCATATAATCTACATATAACCAATAGTCACCCCTAGAAACTAGTGTTTTTTCTATGTTTTCTTTGATTTTAGGTAGTGGAATCTTATGAATTACCTACCATACTTGAGGATAGACATCTTTGGTAATTTAAACCATGTATTTTGTGTATGCATAAATATGCATGAATTTATAATAGTCACAATTATGATTCTTGACATAATTTATGGTCAAGATCCAAATCTTGCCAAGGACATTATATAATATACCCATTACTACATCCATAATATAAGACATCATGTAGAAGTGGCCATATAGAGTGGGCCTCTTTCTCTTATGAAAAATTTGTTCTCTTAGCTAGAAGTTGATAATTTCACCCAAGGAAAAATTTGTATCATTGGTCATCATCATATGTAGTAATGGCACCCATTCCAAATAGAGAAAATATATTTTAGGCATGTCATGCATCCTATTTAATAACACCATCCCAATCCACACTCTCATTATAAATTAGCTAATGGGGGTAGGATTATTTCCTTTATAGGTCATTGTCTCTCTATGGAGGAGCCATGATATCAACACTTTTTCTATTGAATTTTAATGCATCTAGAGCTAGTAGTGATAAATACCTTTTAAATTAAGCTTTGATGATGCACACCATAACTGTCTGATTATCCATGTGGTGTAAAAATACATCATGTGTAATTTTCTTAGTAAAGAATAAATATTATAAAAATTGGATGTAGGGCATCACCTCAATATTTTTCATCACCGAGTGTAGCACTTATCTATCGAGGGAAATCAAGTCTATAACAGATTTATGTTCTATGTCAGATGGATTTATTTTTAGTGAAAACACATTAACAACATCCATAACATCCCATAATTCTAAGTAGTTTTTATACATGTTATCAAATATAGTTGCATCATATACTATATTTGTTAACTTAGTTGAATCCCTAATAGAGAACAGGGATGGTGAATGTGATCCCCTGAAGGTCTTAGATGATGACACCATTTTAATTATTATGCAGTGCTCAAATTCCATCTACATTCTTTATGAAAAAAATCCCTCTCTACTAGTCACTTGTTTGCTTGAAATGGATTCACAAGTAGTTAGGGATTTCATTTATATGATAGTAATTGAGTTCAAATTTATTTGTGAATAATTAATAAATTGATAGTTTCACATCATGTATATATTCTTTAACATTCAATTATATTTTGTGCATTATAAATTTCCAACATTCATATATTTATTTTTCCTACACAGTTCAAATCATGTTAGTTTAGTTGGTAGGTATCCTTGTTAAGTATCAAAAAGTAGTTTTACTTTATTGTTTAAGTCTTATAGGCTTTCAATAGTCAAGAATCAAGAGTCAGGTTTTGTGTTGGGACTGGGCCAACAAAATTCTCAAATAAAAAGTCCAAATAAAAATCTCAAAGGCCAAAATATGTTAGAACAAATTTTTGAACCAAATGTTTGAATAAAATCTCTAAGAAAAAAATCCCAAATTGTAGAAATCCAATGTTGACTATTTTAGACAATTTATCCAATCAAAATTCCTGAACATAATCTCTAATAAAAGGGTTCAAACAAAAAAACTTGATAGAAAATGTCCAATAAAATATAGGACATTTGGAACAATTATTTGGACAAAATGTTTGATGTATAAAATCTAAAGAAAAAGTCCAATACAAAAACCATAATGAATAAAAGTTGAATAAGTCTTTTGAACATAAAATCGAAAGAACAAAATTCCCAATAAGAAGGTTTGAGCAAAATGTTTGAATACCAAGTCCTGAAAGACCTAAATAATACAAAAAAATCTCTTGAAAGGCATTACTAAGTTATTCAAAAAATGTATAATATTAATTCTTTATTTTTCCAAGTTTAAAGACTAAGGAAAATTCAATATAGCATTCACAATTCATACAAAGGCTTGAAAAACAAGCCCAAAATCCAAAAAAACTGGGTCCCCATTTCTTATTTAAAAAGAGGAGTATGTTGGGTACAACAACATCATAGGATGACCATGTATTCATCATTAATTCCACCAAATATTTTGCCAAGTGGGTTGAAGATATGCTTCTTGTAAACATTACTGGCATCACTATTTCAAAATTCATTATTAACAAATAATACGTCATTTCAATATTCCTCACACCATCATTTATGATAATTGGTGGGAACTTCAAAAATAAAGACATGAAATAATTATGTGTAAAATTCAAAATCACACAAATTTTCCACATCATATGATCCTTAGTCTAATGGTCAAGTTAAATCCACTAAAAAAATATTTCAAAATAATATTATAGATTATCACTCTAAATGACACCTCAAGCTTTATCATGTACTTTGGGATTATCATACTAGCATTAATACTACCACCAAGGTAAATCCCTTCTCAATAGTATATGGTTTTAAAGTTGTCTTACCATTATAATTTGAGTTACCTTCCTTTTGAATTTCTCTTCATGGCGTCATTCTTAATGAAGAGCTTTGTTGAGATTTTTTCCATGCCTTATATTTATTTGATGAGTGATGTATGGGTGCATTACAATATAACCACCAATACAAATATCACATCACTAAACAACATAAAAAAAATTCAAACTTTGTACTTTAAATATTGGATACTTAGTGCCTAAATTAGATTACACACACAATAAAGAAGGAATTTTTTTCCCAAGAGTGGTGGGGTCATTACATAGTCAAAAAACATCTTGGACATAACACTTACATATTACAAACTAATAAATGACACATCTTCATAAAACTTAATAATGCTCATTTTTTTAAGAAATGCTTTGCTTAGTTACATTTTTTTATTTATTTCTCTCTTAATATATTTAACTTTCATGTTTATACTTAGTCTTATATATACTCTTGAGCTAATATTTCTTGAAGGTCTTATATTTTATCTTATGTAGTATAACATAATCTTCAATTCTTTATACACATTTGGGTTTCTACTATTTTACATTATCTTTAGTTCTTCAACATTAGTATTTTGTTCTTTTGTATTTTTAACACCACTTGGTTCTCATTTTATATGTTTTCATCGTAAGACCATGGATAAGACCTAATTATTCCTCATAATCACACATTTTCCTTGATTAATCAACCTAAGAGTCTTTCCAATTCTTTGGTTTCCTTTTATCACTTCTCTTTATGCCTCTTATCTCTTATATTTTTTAAGTTTCATTTTAAAACCATAGATAGGACCATGCCTCCATTATAAACACCCACCATTTCATTCCCTTTAAAATTTTATCTTACTCCCTACCTTAACTATGTAGCTTCCCTAAAAGATAAAGAAATGTTTGACAACCTAATCATTGTATGTTTATTATTATAATTTCCCCTAATCCACATCACTTTGGGAACACCAAAGTAGTTTTGAAATTATAATATTTCTCATATGAAAGTCTAGAATTCTTAAACACCTATAGACATTATTTTATGGATAATATATCACCTTAGTCTTTTCCACTTCGTAAACTCAAACTTTGTTTTCTCCTATTAGTTATGTACCTTTAATTCTTTCATAAGTCTTACATCTATTTTATCTTGTGCCCCTTGATCTATCTCTTATTCTGACCAGTCTTATGTTGATGATCCATACATGATATCTTGCCCAAAATTCTTAAAACCTAATCTTCCACCTCTATAAGTTTTGAGTATGGACCTACTTTCTTGTCCCCCATTTACTATCATTTAGACATAAACCTATACTAATGCAAGTGTCCTTCTTTGATGCAAGTGTCTAATGCCCTAAAGTCATCTAATTTGTAAAAGAAAAATATCTTAATATTTTGCCTAAGTGATTTGATGTGAGTTACTTCTCTAAATGGGTTGATATAAATACAAGTTCAACCCTCATTCATTCTTCACCTCAAAAAACCATTCATAGACAGAGGAAACTTATCAAAATCATTCTATCAAAAATTAAAATTAGTCAAAGATTCACTATTTTATCATAATTTCATATCAATCATAGGGATAACACATTTATATGTCTAAAGTAATTAGGGAGTATCCAAAGAGATATATTTTCCAAGTTACAAGCTAGGTCACTATTAAACTTTATTATCACATATTGCATGATTCACACATAATCCAACACTTAGGGAATAAATAAATCATCTTGATGGCCTCTTAAGATTAATGTCTATATAGGTAGTCCTCATTGATAGAGGGGTATTTGGGGTCAGCTTGACACCATGTTCCCATTAACCCATTTTTTCCTAAGGTCACTAAGATGAATAGATAGGGTTTTATAGTTACATGAGGAGTGATATTCCATGACCTAAATATAAATACACTAGTGTGAAAGTGAATATAAACCCAAAATAATATAGGTGGTGACATCCTTTTCTATTAAGTATTCCATATAGGACACCTACATCAGGTTCAAGTAAGAGCATTGATTCAACCGTCTAAGTCTGATTCTAGTGTCCATAGCTCTAGACACACTTAATCCAAAATTTGGTGACTATTTTAGAATCATATTCTAATCTAATTTCTACCTATTCTAGATCCAAAACTATTTTAGCATCAAAACTAGCTAGGTACATTACTTTTCATCATTTTAATATATAGTATAATTGTATTTCTTATTTTTTGCCTATCTTGTATACACATAATATTTTCAAAATTTACAACTTACTAACACTTTATTTCTTGAAATAACCCATTGAGTCTTAATATATTTGAGTGCACACCCTAAGGGTGCACCGAGAAAGGGGTGGCTAGACCATTGGTGTTTTACAAGATTATTATACTTATTATCTACACACTTGTCTCCTAAAAACCATTCTCCTAAGATTTGCTTCTTATTATACACCCTCCTCTAGTCATTTACCATATTTATTATCCATTTCCCTAACCTAAACCCCTTTTTGGTAGTTTACATGACTATATCAGCCACATTAACCTTGTGTTTTTATTAATATAACCTACTAAGAACTAAGTCAGCCATGGTCGACATAGTTCATTATCTAGTTAGTTTTTTTATCAATTTCAATACTAGGTTAACCAGGTCGACCTTGTTAGCCAAAACTTTTAGAATGGTTTAGGGTTAGATTTGCCTATATAAACACATTAATGGATAATTCTTTTATATGAAATCATAGGTTGTGTAGCCTATATCTTTGTCATCCTTACACACCAAAATAACTTCTTGTGAAGCACCTTGTTGAAGGGAGAGGTTTAGGCTTGATGGGTTCATCTTCAAAGCTAAATATTCCTAACTTTGTTCCTCTTTTATAAGAGTAGATAGATATGTATTTTCACTTCTATTCCATGCATTAAGATTTCATATACATTGACATAATTATATGTCTTCTATGTATGTTTACTTTTAGTGTTTATTACCCCCCCCCCCACTTTATGCCACAAGCTTTGTTGAGCACTAGATTAGATTTTACTTTATTTGTTATTAGTTTAGTGAATATGAAAACATAGGAGATATCTAGGGTTATTATGGATTTTTTATTAACTATAGGCTTTTTAACCCTCCCTAGTAATATTATTGTGGTAAGAGATCCCTTAATTAGGTCTAAAAGGTCTATATTGGTCATGACCTTAATTATCTCATGTATCCCCAATTGAAAATGTAACTAGGATCGATATTTTTCAAGATAGGATTAATTTTTAAATCTATTGAATTTACCATTGCATATATTCTAGTGAACCCAACATGAATCTAATCCTTTTAGTTTTTCATTCACACTTTCATTTCTATCATTTTATTATTTTTGATACTATGTCGACTAAGCCGGTATAGTTCTAACTTTTATGTGTAGGTTTAACACAATCATATTAGAATGAATCTATTATTTATGTATAGGCCTTCATTAGATAAAGGTTACTAGATTAGATAGGTTAACACAATACTCTTCTTCAGTTCTAGATTAACAAACTAAGTCAGACAGGTCAATTTAGTCTTTTATTCAACATCTAGGTAAACAAACTAAGCTATGAAAATTGACTTAGTATTTCAATCAACAAAACTAAGTCAAGCAAGTCAACTTAGTCTTTTAGTCAACATACATATAAATAGACTAAGTTGGGTAAGTCAACTTAGCCTTTTGGTCAACATCCAAAATAACAAACTAAGTTAGGTAGGTCAACTTAATCTTCCAATCAACATCTAGAAGAATGAACTAAGTTAGGTAGGTCAACTTAGTGTTCTAGTGAACATCTAGATCAATAAGTTAAGTTAGATAAATTGACTTATTCATATTATCTTACTTCAGCACATAGGTTTCATAGAACTAGGTCAAACTAGTTGACTTAGTTTATATAACTTTCAAGTAGCATTCAAGGCACTATATTAGAAAATTTACAATCCTAATAATCTTATAACCCACCAAGGTTCCTCTCTTTCTCTCTATTAATTTAGTAATTCATTATAATTATGTTTTATGTAAGTTTTTAGTCTTCATAACTATAATCATATATAATAGTAGTGACCTAGTTATTAAAGACACTTCTATAGAATAGTAATGACTCAGTCGACTTTATTTTGTACTATTTACATACGGTGTCATCTAAAGTAACTTTGCACTATTATTAATTTGGGAATTAACAACTATTTTATAGTAATTAATTCACATTTTTATTTTTAATCATTTTTTTCTTAGAGTATCTCACATAGTCTAATTAGGTGATTTTTCAAATTACCATTTAGTCACACTATTTTTGAACTTTTTGCACACACTACAAAATCACACAATACTCAAAATACATTTAACACTTGTCTTCCCAAGGCATACCTACTTGTATTTCATCATGAAAGGAGAGGCCAACTTAGTTTTCTATCCAAGTATAAACATGTGGTTAATGGTATATATTGGAAAAGCACCTAATACCCTTATTGATGTGGGATTGTGAAGTGAGGGGGTAGGCCCCAATACCAAGTGAGTACCATTGCCAATACATATCCCTTTCAACCTAAACACCCTAAAACCATCCATAGATTACTTTATAGTTCCCTATTTTTAGCCACCTTCCCTATCACACTTAAAATAACACTTTATAATAATCTAAAAACACTCAAGATGACCACTTAGTTAGCATTTAATTTTTAGTTGACTATTTTTTCTCTAATTATTATGTGTTGTATTGCAAAAACTTGCATTGGCCAACATTGGTGCAAAGTTGTGTTCTATGTGCCCTAATTAGATTATTCTCATTGATCTAATTTTGTGTGTGTTTGATTCCATTTTTAGCTTCAATCACATTACAAAAACCTTTTATGTTTTTAGCACACTATCATTTTATTTGACATAGTCTTTTTGAGATTGTCTTTTTCCCTACCTATAATACTAAGTCAACCTAGTTAAACTTGTACTCTCTTTTTCCAATTAGGTTACCATACTAAGTCAACCTAGTCAACCCTATATCTTTATCAAACTATGTTTTCCCCTATCTATAGTATTAAGTTAGCCACTTACTACTAAGTTGGCATACTAGTTTTTCACTTAACCAACTAAGTTGACCACTTAGTACTAAGTCAACCCACTAGTTTTTCACCTAACCAACTAAGCCAACCACTTACTAAGTTATACCACTAATTTTTATTATCTTCTACCAACTAATTCAACCTGGTCAACATTGTACTATTTTTTTCTAATTAGTTTGTAGTACTAAGTTCACCTAGTTGGCCTTGTACTCTTTCCTATCAATCAGTTTACAATACTAAGTTGACCTAGTCAACCTATAGTCTTTTTCTACTAGTAAGGTTATAATACAAAGTCAACTTTGTCAACCCTATATCCTTATCATTCTTATTTCCACACCCTATTTTTAGTACTAAGTCAACTTGGTTGACCCTTTTCTATGTTTAGCCAATTTTGTCTTCATTTTGCATCCTTCTATCTAAATAGTACATAGTCAAACATGTTGAATCTATACACCTTGGGTGATACTATTCTATACATGGTTATCTATTATTATTTCATAATTATTTCATATTTTTAGCCTCCACTTACCCCATAACATTGCATAATTAAGGATTTATATTAGTTACTCACTTATTTTATTACTTTAGATTAAACTATTCACTTTTTTCCTTCATCTTTTCCTAATCCAAAACCAATCACTACACAATGTAATGTAGTTTAGGTCCTTCATCTTATCCATCCTCCCAATACCAATGTTTGGAATCCTCCACCCAATACCCTTCATCCCACCAACTCTAATAATCCCCCTCCTAACAACACTAATATCCCACCTTCAAATACTAATGCATAAATCAACACACATCAAATTATTACACAAATAGTTCAATAAATGAACATCATACAAAAAAATAATCATTCTTAAATGATGAAAATACAATAACATTTATTACACATGATAGTCAACCACCTCAAGTCATCATGTTTCAACCAAATCAAAAAAAATTCCCTCCTCCTCTTAGAGATGCCAGTGGTAATATCATCCCTTAACCTCTAATGAATAACAAAATGATTCAAAATCTTCAAAATGAACCTTTAGACACATTCATACATCCATATATATTGGAAACATTTATCCAACTATCATGTATAATGGGATTAAGGATCTTACTATCTTTCTTAAGTCTTTTGGTAATCTCTATAAATAATGGGTCCAAACTAACACCTTTTCTCCACCAAGATCTTATCTAAAACCTTTATTAGTGATTCACTTTAATGGTATAAATACCTTAAAATACATTCCATCTCATAATTAGAGGATTTAGTCAATTTTCTAGTGAAGTAATTCTAACATGATGACCTTCTTGAAAATTACCTTAGCCATTTCATCAATGCCAATAAAATTCCTAAGGAATCTACTCACAATTTAATCACATTATATAAGTCTCTATCTCACAAATTGGACCATAACATGAATGATAATACTCTTTTAAAACTATTTATTATTACTCTTAAATCTCCCCTTTAATACAAATTTTGAATATTTTCCCCTAAAACTTTAGAATAAGCCTTAGATAAATTTAAAAGGAAAGAATTTCTTATGACTCAATTTGAAATACCTAAAATAACTATGAGGAACATTTGCAATCATTTTCTCATAACATTGATTCATCCAAGACTCCCCAACCTTAAAATGAAGCATCTAATTTAATGAGTTTTAACCCAACCCACCTTCCCTTGACTCTAGAACAAGTTAATAATAAATTACCACCCTCTAAACCCATGAGATTTGTTCATTCCAAACCTCCTCCAAAATGGTATTTTTGGCATAAAATTGTGCACCCTAGGATGCTCTATCAAGCTCCTATAATTTGATGCAACATTAAATCATCTCTTAAGCTGTGGGGAAATTGTGAGAGAGATGAATCTCTAGGATTGAAAGGGCTATCTCCTAGATTATTCTTTAATATGTGTATCACCTAATCTAATGCTTGTTTATGGAAAATTATTAGAGGTTATACATGAAATGGGAAACTACACTAAAGAGGTGATGCACAAAAATGTATCCCACAGACTATCACAACCCTACTAAGAAATAAATATTTCCAAGACCAATTCTAGAAATTGAATGCTCTAACATAATTACTTCAATATGAAGGTAGAATACATAGGAAAACGAATAAGATAACTAATATATGGGTATATTTCACACCATAGATACAATTTCTTTCTTGAAAAAGAGTCTAATACAATCAATACACTTCACATGACCTGTTAAAATCTGAACTCTTGCTTAAAATAAAGGATAAAGGGAGGATGATACTATCACATGGCTCTACTATTAATCACTCACACACTTAGACAAAATGTTCATAACTCAAAATTAGACTTGTATTCAATATTCCAAGATAAAATGTAATATCATCCCAATAGGGCTTATGCCATACTAGTTGTGGTCTCTTTTACAATAGCCAAAATGGCTTGCATTTATATAACTTAGAAGAAGAGAGAGAAGAGAGAAGTTGAAGAGGCACAAAGACAAGTGTCCAAAGG
Organism: Torreya grandis; assembly: GCA_037957365.1. Lineage (NCBI taxonomy): Eukaryota > Viridiplantae > Streptophyta > Pinopsida > Cupressales > Taxaceae > Torreya > Torreya grandis. The sequence continues at coordinate 2,690,018 of JARHVA010001299.1, read as the reverse complement.
TGAAAATGAGTTAAAATTCATGTGGATGAGGTGGAAAAGGAGTTATGAAATTGATTTTCACATGATCACATCCCAAATAAGTCTCTTATTCAAATGTGGCATAGCATATTCTCAATAATTCTCTCTTATAAATTACCTTTATCATGGGCTTCTTTGAGCATTTGAAAGAATATTAGGGACAAGTTTCTTATGTGTACTAAGGAGAGGAGGTTACAAAAAGGCCTCCACCTAAATTGGGAGTTTTTATAATCATTTATATTCTCTTACACAAACTTCATCATCATCTACGACTATGATCACTCTCCAATAGGCTTTTCTTGACACTTGGCACTATCAGTCATACCTTAAAAAGCCTCCAAAATTAAGTTTTGAATCTCTTCTCTATGTTAATTTAGAGACTAGATAAAGTAAAATGCCTATCATGGACACATGTGATCATTTACAAGTTCTAAAAATTTCATTAGTAGTTGGTTCAAGTCCCAAGCTACACTCCCAAGTGATTGGTATCCCATGATCATCTTTAGGATCTACAAAACATAAGAAAATGTAAAATAAACTTGATTTATACATGAAATATATACATTATATACAATATAATTCCATTTATTTAATTCTCATGAAGTTTTCAACAACTTATCTTTTACAACCATGTTCAAATTCATCCATTTGAATACACTTTTAGCCTCATTTCCTCCATCAAGTCACAAAATATGGTTTTCAAGGGTTTTAAGTTCACTAGCCCTTAAAGGATTGTTCATAAATATTTCATGTTATAAATATATAAAAATTACACTGAGGTATCTTTGAGGACCCTTTATAACTTCTCCAAACACCTTTAGGTCTCATGCATAAACTCATGAAAATTTTGAGCTTTTCAACTTGGCCACTCGAGTTGTTTCATGTATTATATGAGGTGTGTGAATGTTATCAAGCCTAAAAATGTTTATTAATTGATTTATTGAAAAAAAATGGTTCATAAATCTCTTTATATGTTATAATTACATGCCTAAATCACTATAATATCTCAGTTATATATAGAAATGAAGAATGACCATATTTAACAACCAGGTCTAAGTCTTGCCAATCAGTTTGCCTACACCTTTGAGCCAAAAATTAGGTTCCAATAGCCTTATTTTCATCTTAGGAGGTTTAAAAAAAATTTAATAGTCCCATAAACATGATCAAATCACTTTTGAGACTTATCCAAGTTCTAACTTGAAAATGACCATCCTTACCAAGTTATTTGCTTACCATTCCTTGCCATGGTGACAAAAACCTTTGTAGTGTAGGTTACCCTATTTTCCATAAAATATAATATAAAGGTTTTTTATATATACATGTATTTTTTATCTTGGCCTCTGGCTCATAATATCATCCTTTTCCCCCTAAAGTTGTCTCTTCATGCTTGAAAAAACTACTCCTCATCTGAGACAATATAGAGAGGGTTTAACCTATTATCCATGTAAAATTGAATATTTTATATTATATAATGTGTTATAATTATGATTTTTTTCCAAATTTTATATTATAATTCATCCATATGACCCTCCAACTCTTTATATTTGTTAGGTAGACTTATGAATATGGTAGACTGTGAGGATGGGCAGGGTAGAGGCTGTGTTTGGAGGTTTTAGGGATTGATTTAAGATTTTTTATGAAATTTAAGGATAATAAATTCCTAAAATGACCTATTAAAACTATTTTATAGTCTATTTGTCTCTTAAACACTTCCTTATCCTCTTGGAAACTTAAACTAGGTCTATGACTACTTAGAAGGGAATCATTGTTTAGGCCTATCTATAGGCTATTTGGGCTTGGTTTGGGATTTAGAAACACAATAAAACATATTTTTATGTTTAAAATCCCAAATTAGTGATAATACACCATGTTTATAAGTCTAATATTAGTCATTTTCACTAATGTATCCCTCATTCCTAAGACTAGGCCATTTGCTTGTTTGGGCTGAGACACCCTTAAGACCCTACTTGTAGATCTGATATGAGCCTTGGTTGATGTTTGGTGATTTAATTATAGTAATTTTTTTACTTAATAAGACCATATAAATATTTTTCATTCATTACACCTCCTTTTTATGCTCAAGCAACCATCAATATACCACTATTTTACTCATTGCCCTTTGACTAAGAAAAGGGCTTGTTGACCTTGCCTAAAGGTGGAGAGAATGTGAGAAATATTTTTTATTTTGTGAGAGGGTATTTTGAAATAAAATTTAGTTCATATCAGGTATCATAATTCCATGGTAACTTCTCACAACATCATTTTGTCTCAACTCCATAGGTCACTTTTCCTGCTTGGTTGGTTTGAGGCCATTTGTCATGCCTGTAAGTTGATTTAACTTTTTCCAAACTTGTATTAGGTGTATTTAGGATTAAAATGAGATAATTTATATAAATTTTCATTAATTTTACTTGTATCCACTTTTAAATCTCCACATATCATCCAAAATTCAAACTTTTACCTTACTGCATATATACATTACATGACTATGTTTCATGAGTTTTAGGTCTGCCTATAGTTGCACTTGAGATAAATTAGGTCATGTGGTTGATATTAATTATATTAATTTATGTATATTTAAATAAAATTACCCAATTCACCCTAAACCTTCAATCTAGTCACTATTTACCCAACTAATGCTAAAGCCTGCTATAGATGATCCCTCCCAGCTTGGGTATGGATAGGGGGTTGTTTAGGAGTCAAAACAAGATATGTCACCTTTAATTACAAGATAATTTTGGATCATGAATTTATTTTATAAAATTGAAACTAACACCAAGGTTATTATAACCTATAAGATCAAAAATTAGATCATAATGACTCTTTCCTTTACAATCCTGTAGGTAATTACTATAAGATTTTAGTGATTTTAAGACATTTTTCATGTTTGAAACTCTCCCCTTGAATTTCCTTTCCAACCTTACTTATTATCATAGTTTTTGTCCTATATGAGGACTAAAATATTATATAATTTTAATGTTTATATAACCTTTCAATTGCATTTGGTGAAGTCTTCAAGAGTCTCCTAGGCCTCTGTTTGTTACTTTTAAGGACAAAGAGACCAATACAGTCTGATAATCCTTTTGATGGAAAACTCTAATTTGAATAGAATATTAACCTTCATGATATGAATTATATGACTCTTTTGATATGATAAAACATCAAAAATGTATTCCATCAAGTGTTTCACCATTCATACCTCTACACAAAGCTCCTAAAGCTCTTGTATGAGGCAATTATGAACTGACAAGGCAATGAACAAGGAAATGGACAATTCACTTTGAAGGAGGTTGAATAATTTATCAAAATGTAATTAAATTAAATAAATAACTAAAATTAATCCACAAACACTAACATCACCATGGATCCCCTTCCACATTGAAAAAACACGTGTTGTTCATTTATGACTGCCAACTTGAGAAATAAGTTTAATTTGAAATTATCCCTTAAAGACATGAAGAGAGAGAGTTTTAGATGATTAAAAAATCATTTAGAGGGACTATTCCAACCTGAAAACACTCTGTCAAAATCATACAGCTCCATGAATCTCTAAAAACAAGAAACAGATGCAAACCTATACCCTTCTTGAATGTAAGTTCATAAGAAGTTGTCTGAGTTTTAAGTGATTATTAATGAAGGATGAGATACCAATATGAGAGTTATTATTTTTGATATGAAGTGCACTCAGATTACTATCCACCCCTAAGACCATTCTTCCCAAATCCACTTGTATGGCCCATGCCAAGTGCTTGAATTTGACCATCTTTGGCTTGCAAAGAGAAAATGGAGAAAAATAAGTTTTAGATGGAATTTTTGACATTATTTTTGAAAAAAAAATGTGTAAATGGGTTTTGGGAGGTGAAGAGTCACAAAACCCACATTTAAGCTGAAGGTGGAATCAAGAAGTCTATACAAGTGCCCAAAGGGGCCCTATTTTTAAGGATAAACTATCATTTCTTACGTATAACTAAATTTTTAACTTCCACCTAGCTAATCCTTACATAATTTTAAACCATACACTTTTATATTCACTTTATGGATGAATATTGTAACTCCACCATCCATACAAGTCATTAATTAGGCTAGAAAAGTGGCCAAATGACCCTTTTGACACATGAAACCTATTAAGTGGTCAATTTATGACTTGAAGACACCTTGAAACAATTAAAATTCCACATTAGGAAATTTTAAAAATAAATTTATCCTTTGACTAAGTTTGACTAGGTTTGACCAATGTTGACTTTCCTAGTACAAGGAGGATGGGCTTCAATAAGGACTAGGGGAAGGGTGAGACATATAGGACAATAAGAGACCCCATAAGACATATTAAACCTTATTCAAAAGTTAAAAATAGTATGTGTTGACCCAATTTGACTTGGGATCAAACTTGGTCAACATTCTTGGTGATTCCCAAGGGTGGCATGCTAGTTATACCTAAGACCAATTGCCTAGTCCTTCCATTGGGCATGGAGTCATGCATATGGGCACTCAAATTGACCTATAAAAACTTGTAAATAAAGTAAAATAATATATTTGACCCACACATATAAAAATTAAATACACACACCAAACAAAAGGAAGGAAACAAAATTGTGCTATGAAGCACTTAGGAAACACAAGACATTTTGAAATAAACACACTATAATGTGTACAAATTAAATAGAAAGAACTGATCCTCCTAGATAAAAAGGAAAGTTTTTCATAACATATTATTGAAGTTAACTAGAAGGATATGCAAGATACCACTTAGGACTTGTTTTTATTTAACCAAGGCCTTGTTCACCTCCCATGGTACTTGCATTGGTTTCACCTAGTTCCATAACTAAGAAAATGTGTTCAATGGAAACATACTCCTCTTGATTGATTTGAATGGAAACCATATTCCTTGATTCAATTGGTTTTTCATTTATTCTAGATTCATTTTGATCCTCATACTCAACCTTAACTTTTACTGCAAGTGGTTTTCCATCATCAAGACTATGCTCATTTTGGAAGGTAAGGTCTCCATCAAACTTTGGTGGTTGAGTGCATGGGAGGGGTTCTTCAAAACTTACTACCTCTCTTAATACCTTATATTCTTCATCTATCTTATGAATTTTATTTTATTAAGATGAATCATGCTTACATTGCTCTTATTATTAAGTTGCTTCATGATTTTCAATAGGTTTAGTTGTAATATTATTTTCAAAACTTTTATCAAGTTATTCATGAAGTGAAGATGCATCATCTAAGCTCAATAAAAATTTCTCAAGTTCATCCCAAAATGTCAACTCTTCATGATCAATAGAAAGGATTTAAGTCTCATCAACATTCTTACCAATTTCTTATGGAACATCATGTTGGCTCATGAGTACCTCTTCTTCGTCTTGTGTTGTAAGTTGATTATCATCATCTTCCATGAAGCATGGTAATTCATCAATCCACTCAAGGGATACTTATTATTTTCTTACCATTTAAGTGTCTTCTTCTCCCAAACCCTCTATTTTTTTCTCCATGTCTTCAGCTCCTTAAATATGTTCAAGTAACTCATCTATGGTAGCATCATCCTCAAAATCTTGAAGAGTATTATGAATAATCAGTTGAACCTCAAGTTATGAAGGTAATAGAGAAGAAGTAATGAATGGAAATTATTCAAGTTATTTTTCAACCTTGTTCACATTCTAACTTTGATTCAACACATAGTTATCTTCCTCTTGAAATTTCATAAAACTAGTACTTTGGCTGCTACCCTCTCCATGAGTATCCCTTTGCATGAGATTTTTTTCTTTTGATGTAAGGCAATGAGTAACTCCTTATTTTTCCACTAAGGATTGATAACCTCCTCCACCATCATACAAAAATTGACCTTGAGATTATCCCTAATGATCTAAATTTTCCTCTCCTTGAACTAGGTTAGTATGGATTAGAATAATATCCCTTGTGGATGGAATGGAATTAGGATTATAGTCATTGTGTTGTCTATTGAAACCTTTTTGACCTTGCCCTCCTATTTGGTATCTGTATTGGGGTGGAGGTATATAAGTTTGTGAAGGATAATATTGGGGATTTGGTGGAGTAATCACATGAAATTGAGCTTGTTTAAGATAGGATTGTAATGATTTAATCATTTCATCTTTGTCTATAGCATTATCCACCTTCTTGGGAGTGGTTCTACACTTGGAATTAACATTGGGAACTTGTTTTACACTTGGAGCTTCAACTAGACTATGAGACAATAGAGGCATGGAAACTCTTGGGGATAATTTCTTAGCTTGTATCAAACTATTCTCAACTTCAATAGCTATCCCATATGCATTGGGTAGACTAAATACTCCCATTGACTACAACATTACTACCACATCAATGCCAATGGCCTTGAGATAAGTGGGGAATATAAATCTTGGAGGAGGCCTCATGATAGGTGGAAATCTATACCATGTCTTTTAAATCCTTTCATTTAAATCCCCCATAGATTCATTAGGACATCTCCTTATCATATTCAACTGATGGATTAGTGAAGTGTGGTCACTCTTATTCTCAAACCTATTCACCAACAACTCTCCAAATTCATTCAAATTAGTAATGCAACCATCCTCCAATGTCCTATACCAATTAAGTGCTTTACCATTTAGAGACATGGTAAGTAGTCTAATAAATATGTTAACTTGAGTGACATTATGGAAGTTGTAAAAAATTTAAATGTCCCTAATATGTTCAGCTGGAGTAATAGGGCCTTTTCTATTAAAGCTAGGGAGACTTTTGTTAGCATTGGGAGGAATAGGGTCATATATAGGAAGATTAATTGGATTTTGGGTGTTTAAGGTTGGTAAATCATGTTACCTAGCCATCTCTTCTTCTTCTTCATAATCTCATATCTCCTCAACTTTTTCTTCAAAACCTTTTGGTTTAGGATGTTGTTCCTTATTAAGATTTTTAGATAGAGGGATTTGATTGAATGCTTTACTAGAAGATGATCTAGTGAGGACCATGAAGTATAATGTGAATAACTTAATCTAAAACCAGAGATTATAACATTTTGGAGTCACCAAACACTAGATTAGAAACACTTTTGAAACCTTGGACTTGTCAAGACCAATATTCACCTAGACATGGAAATAATTAAGACTAGCTATCCCATCGAGCATGCCATAAATATTGGCATCAAATTGTGCACCCTAGGATAATATATCAAGATCCTCTAATTTTATGAAACATTGAATCATCTCTCAATTTGTGGGGAACTTGTGAGAGAGATCAATCTATATGATTGAAAGGGATAGCTCCCTAGATTCTTCTTTAATATGCCTATCACCTAATCTAATGCTTGTTCATGGAAAAGGGTTAGAGTTTCTACATGAAATGGAAAATTACAATAAAGAGGGGATGTACCAAAACATATCCCATAGAATATCACACTCTTAATAAGAAACAAAGCTTTCTAAGACCAATTCTAGGCATTGAATGAATCTAACATAATTGCTTCAAAATGAAGGTAGCATACACATGAAAATCAATAAGACAACTAGTCTAGGGGAAAATTGCACACCATAGAGATAATTGCTTACTTGAAGAAGAGTATAGTAAAATCAATACACTTCACATGACCTATTAAAATTAGAACTCTTACGTAAAAATGAAAGATAAAGGGAAGTAAGGATGATACTATCACTTAGCTCCACTATTCATCACTCACACACTTAAACAAAATGTTCATAACTTAGACTTAGACTTGTATTCAATGTTTGAACACAAAATGTAATGTCATACCAGTAGGGATTCCACCATAATAGCTGTGTTCTCTTTTAAAATAGCCAAAATGGCTTGAATTTATAGAACTTGGAAGAAGAGAGAGAAGAGAGAAGTTCAAGAGGCACATGACCAAGTGTCCAAAGGTGAAAATTAGTTATAATGCATGTGGATGAGGTGCAAAAGGAGTTATGAAATTCATTTTCACATGATCACATTCCAAATAATCCTCTTCTTCAAATGTGGAATAACATCTTCTCAATCATTTTCTCTTAGAAACTACCTTTATCATGAGCTTCTTTGAGCATTTCAAAGTAGATTAGGTACAAGTGTCTTATGTATGCTGAGGAGAGGAGGTTACAAAGAGGCCTCCACCTACATTGGGAGATTTTATAATAATTTATATTATCTTACACAAACTCCATCATCATCTGCAACCATGATCACTCTCTAATAGGCTTTTCTTGACACTTGGCACTATCAGTCATACCTTAAAAAGGATTTTCTTGATATTCTCTTCATTGTGTCAATTTAGAGACTAGATGAAGTGAAAGGCATAAAAGGGATAATTTTGAGAATTTCCAAGTTCTGAAAATGGCCTGAGGAGTTGGTTCAAGTACCAAACTACCCTAACAAGTGATTGGTATCCCATGATCATCTTTAGGACTTGTAAAACACAAGAAAATATCAAATAAACCTACTTTCTACTTGACCTATATGGATTACATACAATATTATTCATGTATTTGATCCTCATGAAGTTTTCAATAACTTATCCTTTACATACATGGTCAAATTCATCCATTTGAATGCACTTTTAGCCTCATTTCCTCCATTGATTCACAAAATAGGGTTTTCAAGGGTTTTGAGTACATTAGCCCTTAAAGGATTGTTCATAAATATGGCACATTATAAATATCTCTAAATTAAACTAAGGGATCATTGAGGACCCTATATAATTTCTCTAAACACCTCCAAGTCCCATGCATAAGTTCATGAAAGTTTTGAGCTTTTCAACTTGGCCACTCAAGCTCTTCCATGTAATCTATGAGGCATGTGACTGTTCTCTAGAATAAAATGGTTTATTAATGGATTTATTGAAAAAAAATGGTTCATAAACATTTTTATATGTTCTAATTACATGCCTCAATCACTATAATAGCTCACTTAGAGTTAGGAATGAAGAATGACCCTGTTTAGTAACTAGGTCTAGGTCTTACCAATAGGTTTGTCTGCACCTTTAAGCCAAAAATGAGGTTACAATAGAATTATTTCAATATTATGAGGTTTAAAAACTCTATAATATTCTCCTAAACATGATCAAATAACTTTGGATACTTATCCAAGTTCCAACTTGAAAATGACCATACTTACCAAGTTATTTGCTTACCATTCCTTGTCATGGTGATTGTAACCTTTATAGTGTAGGGTACCTTATTTCACCTAAAATATAATATAAATGTTTTTTTACCTCTCCATGGATTTTTCACAACTTATCCATTCATATTTTCCTTTGTCTAATCATTTCATCCTTTTCCCCCTAAAATTGTCTCTTAATGCATGAGAAAATTATTCCTCCTATGAGATAAAATAAAGAGAATTTACCCTATTAGCCTTATAAAATTGAAATTTTGAGAGTAAATAATGTTTAAAAATTATTATTTTTACCAAATTTTATCTTCTATCTCATCAATTTGACCCTTTAACTTTTGACATTTGCTAGGCAAACTTATGAATAAGGTAGACTATAATGGTGGGCAGGGTGTAGACTGTGTTTGGAGGTTTTAGGGATTGATTTGAGATTTTTTATGACATTTAATGATCATCCATGCCTAAAATTACCTATTAAAACTATTTTATATTATATTTTTCTTTTAAACACTTGCTTATGCTCTTGGATTGATTAATTAGGTCTATGACTGCCTAGAAGGTAATCACTATTTAGGCTTACTTGTAGGCTATTTTGGCTTGGTTTGGGATTTAGGAACACAATAAAAACATAATTTTATGTTTAAAGGACCATATAAGTTATTATACATAATTTTTTCTATTATAATCTCATTCCTTTTCACTAATGCTTCCCTCATTCCTAATACTAGGCCATTTACTTGTTTGGACTGAGACACCCTTAAGACCTTACCTCTAGGTCTGATATGAGCCTTGGTTTGATGTTTTTTGATTTAATTAGAGTCATTTTTTTACTTATTAATACCAATAGATCTCTTTCATACTTGAAACCTCCTCTTTGTGATCAATCAACCATCAAGGTACCACTATTTTTCTCATTGCCCTTTGACTGAGAAAAGGGCTTGTTAATCTTGCTTAAAGGTGGAGAGAATGTGATAAATCATTTTTAAAGTTGTTAGATGTTAGTTTTAACTCAATTTTAGATCACATCATGTAACATCCTTCCATCATAACTTCTCATAACATAATTTTGTCTCAACTCCATAGGTCACTATTCTTACATCACTTTTCCTGCTTGGCTGGACTGAGACCATTTATCATGCCTACATGTTGATTTAGCTTTATCCACACTTGTATTAGGTGTATTTAGATTTTACATTATCTCCCTTAGGTAAATTTTCATTCATTTTACTTTTTTACACTTTAAAATCTCTAACTAAGGTCCAAACTTCAAACTTTTACCTTACTACCTATATACCTTACATGACTATGTTTCATGAGTTTTAGGTCTATCTATAGGTACACTTGAGCTCCTTTAGGTCATGTGGTTGATAGGAATTATATTATTTTTAGGTATAGTTATATAAAATTACTTACATCACCCTAAACCTTTAATTTGGTCACTATCTACCCAACTGAGATAAAATCTTGCTAAAGCATGTTGTAGATGATCCCTCCCAACCTGTGTACAAACAGGGGAGTTACTTAGGAGTCAAAACAAGATATATAACCTTCCTTAAAATATAATTTTAGATCATGAATTTATTTGATACAATTGAAACTAAAAACAAGGTTAGTATAACTTATAATATCAAAACATAGAGCATAAGGACTCTTTCCTTCACAGCTTTGTAGGTGATTACTACAAGATTTTAGTGATTTTAAGCCATTTTTCATGTTTGAAACTCTCCCCTTGAATTTCCTTTCCAAACTTCCCTATCATATTTTTTGTCCTATTTTAGGACTAAAATATTTTCCAATTTGAATTTTTATATCACCTTTCAAGTGCATTTTGTTAAGTCTTCAAGAATCTTCTAGGCCTATGTTTGCAACTTTTAGGGACAAAGAGACCAATACAGTCTGATCATACTTTTCAAGGAAAACTCCAGTTTGAATAACATATTGACCTTAATGATATGAATTTTATGACTCTTTTCATATGATAGAACCTTAAAATGGATTCCATCATGTGTTTCACCATTCACACCTCCATACAAACCTCTTGAAGCTCCTGTATAAGGCAATTGTGAGCTGACAAGGTAGTGAATAAGGAAATGGAAAATTTGATTTGAAGGGGGTTAACTGATTTATCACAAGATAATTTAATGAAATCACTTTATAACATTAATCCAAGAACACTAACACCACCATGGATCCCCTTCCATATTGAAAAAACATAGGCTATGCATCTAAGACTACTAACTTGAGAAACAAGTGTAATTTGGAATTATCCCTTAAGGACATCAAGAGAGAGAGTTTTGGATGATAAGAGAATCATGGAGAGGGAATATTCAAACCTAAAAATAATCACTCAAAATTGTATATCTCTATGAATCTTTGAAAATAATAAATAGATGCAAGTTGATACCCCTCTTGAATGTAAGTTCATAAAAAAATATCTAAGGTGTAAGTGATTGTTCATGGAGGATATACCAATATGAGTGTTCTTATTATTAATATTAAGTGCACTCAGAGTACTATCCACCCCCAAAACCATTATTCCCAACTCCAACTATACAACCCATGCCAAGTGCTTGAATTTGACCTTCTTTGGCTTTCCAAGAGAGAATGGAGGAAAATAAGTTGCAGATGAAATTTTTGACATTATTTTTGAAAAACAAATGTGTAAATGGGTTTGGGGAGGTGAAGAGTCACAACACCCATGTTTAGTTGAAGGTGGACTTAAAAATTTTGTACAAGTACCCAAAGGGGCCTATTTCTAAGGAGAAACTATCATTTCCTACATATAACTAACTTTTTAACTATCTCTTGACTGATCTTGACATAATTTGAACCCCTACATATTGAGATTCACTTTATTGATGAATATTGTGACTCTACCATCCATACAAGTCATTAATTAGGCTAGAAAAGTGGCCAAATGACCCTTTTGACACATGAAACCTAGTAAGTGGAAATTTATGAATCAAAAACAACTTGAAAAAATTTAAAGACCATATTAGTACATTTTAAAAATAAATATATCCTTTTACAAAGTTTGACTAAGTTTGACCAATGTTGACTTTGGTTGACTAGCCTAGACAAGGAGGATGGGCTTCAACAATAACTAGGGGAAAGGTAAGTGAGACATATAGGATAATAAGATACCTCATAGGACATATGAAACCTTATTCAAAAGTTAAAAATAGTAGGGATTGACCTAATTTTACATGGGGTCAAATTTGGTCAACAGGTACAATCCTAATATGTTTTATTGGTGGCATGATATTATAGGTCATTCTCATGAGTCTTGTCATGATCTTCACTATTTCATTATTGCTTCTTTGTTTTTTTTGCATTTCAATATTGATACTATAAAAAAATAATATTATCAAGACTATATTCAAGATTCTCAAATTCAATCTAAAGAACCATAATCACATCAACATAAACTACCTAATGAACAACAATAATTATCTCATACCTACACCTCACCCACTACCTTATCCATTAATGTCTTTCACACCATAGTTGATCCTTCTTCCTATACCAATAAGGAGAGGATAACTTACATGAACAAATTTAAACATATTTTTTCATCCATTGAACCTTAACCTCTTAGGTCAATGAACCAAAGGAGTACTAGTTCAAATGCCTACTCTAAACTATATCATAAATGGTCCTCCTTTACCTTCTTTACCTCTTCATACCTCTCCTACACATCCTATGTCACATTCAATATCCTTAAAATATAAAAAAAAAACACACTTACCTATATCTAAATTCACCTACCAAACCAATTCATATCATTCTAATGGTTAAATTTCACCTCAAATAATCTCACATGTTGGGACATTTTGTGATGCCCATCTACATGTCCCTTCAGACCTTGGAGCATCTTGAGATGCCCATCCCTACATCCAATTACCCATTGGTGCATCTTATTATTCCCATAATTATCCTAAAATGTATAATAATAAACAAATTCAACTTCAAAAAACCTTTTGAGACATATGGAATTGTATTTCACATGTTCATCTTTAATATTGATGTTAGCATATATATATTTATTATTATTTTATATCTCATGTTTCTTTGTTTTTGTGCACTTTAATTATTTTAGTCACACTTTACTAGTATCATTTTCACCTTTGGTTATTTGGTTTTCTTACACATTAAATTTAGAATTTGTTTTCATTTTAGTTCTTATATATCTCTTTCATTTTTTTCATTTTGTCATTCTTTACCTTAGTAGCTTTATGACTATTTTCCCCAATTATTTAGTAGCCACATCATTGGTGATCACCTTATGAGTTGTATTGTAATAAAATTTATACAACTGGTCCTTCCTCACAAATTACCATATTAAAAAATATTTAAACTACTTTTTGGGATGACTGCTATAGTCATTGGTGATTGTGTTAGATCTATTGTAGGTTAACATGGATTCTCTAGTGACATGACTATCATAACATAGCCCCATTTCTTTTATAACACTATTTTACCTCCTTATTATCAGATATAATCATATTCATAATTTTATCACTTATGATCCCCATATTTCCCTTATCTCCTTTCATTTTATGCTAACATCAATCAATTTTGAGATTGCACACTTACTTGTGGGCAAGTATATGAGTCTTTAGACACTTTGGTCTTTAGGTTCTTTTCTCTAGTGACCAAGTGTAATATCTCTTATTTTTATAACCTATTTAACTCATATTTTTTTATATGAATCCATATGAAGGATTATTAATATAAAAATCCAAAACAATTAAAAAGTTGAATCATAAACTAGAAATAAAAGGCAATGATGCAAAGGCAAAAACAATGTTAAAACTCAAATCATACCAAAATATGTGATCTATATTTGGCACATATCCTATATTAATTGAAGCTCAAACTCAAAATTTGTCCTCATGATATATCCAAAGTCCATTAGGGTGTGTTAGGCCATTAGAATATGGTAGGAAGTCTTATTATATCATATACTATATAGTGCCACCTACTTCCTCATGCAAGTACCTAATATTTGCAATAAACTGATGGTTATGTAAGGGGTCTTGAGGAATGATGAGTCCACCAATTTATTAATTTTATAGCCTCATCCATGCTTAGTTTATATCTTTTTCCATGTAAATCGCATAACTATCCATCACCAATGCAAGTGAATGAATGAAGCTATGATTTTGTATGTACATTGATATATATGTTATGTTATGAATTATTGATTCTTTTTCCTTGATTAAACTATATTGGTGTGACTTTATCTAAAAATCATTTGAATGGTCATGAAAGGCTGAAAAATATTACTAAGCCATAGCTACTATAGCTTCTTATAGAAACTATAGGCTTCAATTATAGGTTACTTGTAGCCACTACAGAGTACCTACAACAACTATAGACTTTACCTATAGGTTTCTTGTAGCCACTATAGAGTGCCCATAGTAACTGTAGGTTTCACTTATAGGTTTTTTTAGCCACTATAGAGTTCCTATATAAATTTTAGGCTTCACCTAAAGGTTACTCATAGTTACTAAAGAATTCCCATAGTAATTATAGGCTTCACCTACAGGTTGAATATAACTACTATGAAAATTAGGTCTATTGTTGAGGAGATCTCAAAGATATATCTAGCTATTTTGGGAACTAAATGGATGATTAGAAAGAATCATAGTTTTTTTTATGGATTCCCTACATGCAAGGAAATATTGGATGTGCTACCAAATATGGGAAAGACAAGGATAATGAGAAAAGACAAAAAGGAATAAAACAACAAAACTATATGCATTGTCTCTAACCTAGTCAAACCTAAAATAAGTAAGGTGAGTTACTAACCACTTGAAGGTTGACTAGGGTAGTTTCTAAGTATTTATATTTTTTCTAGTTTGTCATTTTTGATTAAAAGTTAATAAACTACCTTATATATTTAATGGTAGAACCTAGATCATATTAGGAGTTAGTTAATTTGAATAGAGAATAGTAGAAGTATTGGAATTACAAAATTGCATTCTAAATATTGTAACTTCCTTTATTAATCTTTAATTTCTATAGAATTGATTAATGAGGAGATTGATTTTGTGAGAAGTTTGTGAAATTTCTCAAAGAAGGATTGAAACTCAAATCTGAACGAGGAAGGGCCCCCTCAAAAAGAGTTGCAGTGAATATCTTAACTCTCTTTAGCTTTAAGTGTGTTGTGTAAGTTGATTTTAATAAGTTTGATTATATAAGTGTGTTGCATGTGTGACTCATAAGTGTGAATTTATTCTATAGTTCTATTATAGTAATTTTATAGTATATCTATTTAGTGAATTCAACATAAATTCATTATACTACAACTAGAAAAGTAAGATGATTTTTGAATCACTAATGCATATATAGTGCTAATATCCTTGAAAAACATATGCACCCTGGGTTCATAATTAATTTTAATTAGACTAAATATAGTATTCACTAGGTAATTAGTTTGCACAACATTTTGGCACTGTTACTAGGGAGGTGTCAATTATTGTTTCTAAAATCAATGATTAAAAAAATTGGTTTATGCACTATTCTTCCTAGCTGGGCAAGTCGAGTGAGGACATTATAGTGTCTTATGCCAAATGTCTATGTTATTAGACATATAGTTCTAGTTGGGCAAGTTGAGTGAGGGAACTACAATGTCTTATGTTAGATGTCTAAGTTTTTGAAAGTAAATAGTGCATAAATCACTTACTTCATGTTTCTAGAATTTATTTCCTACAAAAGTGATTTATTTTTGGCAAAGTGTGTTAATTTTCCTACTTTCATTTCCTAATTTTTAGAATAATTTTATTGCTTTCATTTCTTGATTTCTAGAATACTTTTCCTACTTTCTAAAATAATTTTCCTTCTTTCAGTAGATAATTTTACTACTTTATAGAAGTAGAATTTCAATTCCTGATTGTTTTGATTTCTACACTCCTTTATTTTACCAATTTTTTAAAGTCTAAAACATCTCCCTAGAACATGCATAAAGTGAAAAAAAACTACCCTATGCAGGAAGGGATAGAACAAATGAAGGAATGGTATAACGTTTATGTAGAGAGAAAGAGATTATCAAGGGAGATTCCTACCAAACAAGCCATAAGTTGTTATTGGGAAAGAACCATAAATACTTGTAGAAACTAAGAATCTTGTTAAAGAATATACCATAATACAAAAGGATCTTAAAGAAGAGAACACTAAAAATCAAAGGAGGAATCTTATAAAAGAAGCATTATTGGGTATGAAAAAGGAAATAAAAGTAGAGAAATCATTAGTTGAGCTGGTAAGAAGAAATGAAGGAGAGGAACTATATGAACCAAACACACTAGAGAGTAACATATTTACAACATTTCATCAAGGCTTTCTTGATCAAATCAAAGGAATCTCTGTAGAATCTTTACACTTTTCATCTAGTAAAAAGATTGAAGATTAGTAGATAAATATTTATTATCATGTTGACTAAGGGATTGACATATAATTTGAGGATAAGATCTTGAGTACCTTTCATATCCATATTAAAAGAAGACCCATCATGGGTAGAGAAGGAGACTTTATGGATGACAATGGGATTCCAGACATAGTTACTTTTGAAATTCCTATTACAGATGCAACAGATGTAACATAAATGAAAAACATTCCACCCTCAACCTTGCCCAATTTTAGAGGAACATTATTAGAACACCTAGACACATTATTGTTTGAATTTTATATCTTTTATAGAATCTATGACTATAGGTAGGATGCACAAAAATTGAAACCTTTTCTAGCTACTCTCAAAGACTCAACACTTCATTAGTTTATGGGAATGAGTAGTAATTTAGTCCACACTTAGGAAGACATGAAAAATAATTTTTTGGCTAAGTATCAGGAATATGGAAGAGGGAGAATTTATAGAAGAAATTACATCTTCAAGATGACTCAAGTGGGGGATGAATCCTTGGAGGACTATGTTTAATAGTTCATGTTCAGTGTACAAATATTAAAGCAAAGTGCACTTCAAGAAGAACCTTTAAAACTCATATTATTGAAAGGAGTCAAGAATATTGTTTAGAATACTTAGACCTATTGAGTGGAGGGGATATATCTCACCTACCATTTTTAGATATCAAAGAGCTGAGCAAGAATTATTCTAGATCTACCATAAATAAAGTTAGGGGAAACAAGCTACCATTGGTAGATGAAAATGGCATACTAAAAAATGAGGTTAGTAACCTATTACAAGACATGAAATAAGATATCATTATCCATTTAACCACCCAACTAGATAGCCTACACTCAAGACAAAAGAAAACAACTTTGAATCAATCCTTGACCTTTTACTATCTAGACTGTAAAAAGATAAAAGGTTGATTTTAGATGTCATAAAGTTTGGGCTAAAGTATCTCACATCATAGCTAGAGAACCAAAAATAGTAGAGCTATAAATTATAGGAGGAGATGGTGACCAAGTTTTATATGTTTCACAAAGAAGGCCATGGGTTCAATGACCACCTTATCAAGGTATGAGACAAAATCCACCTTTTGCAAATTCTACCTCTTTTAATTCAAAATTTATGAATTCTACTCCCAATTTGACTAGTCCTTGGATGAACATTCCACCTCCTAATTCTAGTTAGCATCCACCTTAAGCAAGCTACCCCACCACCTCTTGGTATCCTCCATAAAATGTATCCCCATCTTGGATGCAAGTTTGGTAACCACCCCAAGGCCCACCCTTCACAAACTAGTGGCAACAACTTGGGAGACCTAATCAGCCATGGGAAATTATGCTTAACAAGCTGGTGTAATACAATTTAGTATTGAGCTTATTCTATACCCAACATACATGATGAACATCAATAAGTTCACTTCCATTTAGGGAAAGTTATATCACCCCTAGCACCACCCATAATAAGGGAGTCATATGATGAAACCCCAAAAGAATAGATAACCCACCTCCATCACCTCAAGAACTCTTTAAACCAGCAAATAAAGTTGATGATGAAATAGCCCCCCATTTCTAGAATATATTAGCCTTCAAGGACATATAATTGAACCTAATTTTGATCTCATGGGATAGCTTAAGAATATTTGAGTCAAAATCCCTCTATTCTAGACCATCAATGATGTATGCATATATTCCAAATCTCTTAGAGACCTTTGTTTACAAGAACTAGGAAGGAGGAAAAAAGATCCCTATACTACACATGTGATTGGCTAGCTAATAGACATCATGTTGGGGAACAACCTACCAAAGAGATATTCATATATAGTATGCCCAATAGTAATATTCTATATCCATGACCAGTAGCTCTCCAACACACTGATATACCTAAGTGCTACTATAAATGTAATGATAACCAAAACTATGCACAAACTACAATTGAATAATATTCATCCCACATCTACAATGTTGTAAATGGCTGATAGGTCTATAGTTACACTAGAAGGAATCATTGAAGATCTTATCATCACTATAGATTCATGGGAGTATCCTACATATTTCATTATGCTACAACCTAAGTCTAATTTGGGTGGATATCCTTTTATCTTAGGATGACTTTGGCTTGCCATAGTTGATGCCTTCATTAGTTGTATATCAGGTAATATGATGATCTCCAATGGTAACCACACTAAGAAGTAGGTCCTTTATCTCCTAGTACAACTAGTTTTTACACCTAAGAATTCATTATGGGATAAAGAAGATGAGCCTATGTAACCTTATTTGATTCCTATATTTATCATATATCATGCATGCACATTGGCTGATCAAGAGAAAGATACCATTATCTCCAATGTTCTTCAACATAATTACCAAAATCATACAAATCTCAACCACTTGCAATGTGCTGAGTGCCCATTTTCTATCTTTTTGGAATTAGATAATTTAGATGTAGTTGTATAGAAAATATTCCACCAACTACTGTCTCATAGTTATATCCAAACTATATCCATTAGTAATATGGAAATAATGAAATCACTCTCATAGAAAATTGAAATCTCTCTAAGAAAAATATTTCCTATTAGTATCAAGTTGGACTTAAATGAGAAAAAGTGCCTAGTTAGCATGTTGTATGCAAACCAATGTTATTTTGTATGGGATTATGAGGATATTCAAGGAATTATTCTATAAATATGCACATATCATATCTACATCAAATAAGAGTTCCAACCAATCAGATAGCCACAACATAGGATGAATCTAGCTCTTTGAGAAATAGTCAAAATGGAATTACAAAAACTCTTGACTGTTGGATTTATATATCCCATCTCAGATAGAGAATGGGTTTCACCATTTATAATTGTACCAAATAAAAATGGATAAGGATGTGTATCCATATATTATAGGGAACTCAACACAACAACTAGAAAGGATAACTTTCCTCTACCCTTCATTAATCAAGTGTTGGACACACTAGTCGGGAAGAAATAATTTGCCTTTTTGGATGGTTTCAATGCTTACAACCAGATTAGAATTGATCTTGAGGATTAGGAAAAGACCACTTTTAATTTTCCCTATGGTACTTATGTTGTATTACCCTTTGAGTTGTGTAATTCTCTTGCAACAATCTAGAGGGTTGTCTTGAGTATCTTTGTAGATATGGCCAATGAATGTGTAGAAATATATATGGATGACTTCACTATCTATGGAGAAACATTTGATGAGTGACTCAAAAACCTACAAAAAGTGTTATAATTCTATCAGGAGCACCATATATCTCTCAACCACAAGAAATACTACATGCTTATGATAGAAGGTATTTTCATAGGCCACCATGTATCTATTGAAAGAATTAATGTTGATCCTAAAAAAATTAGCATCATCAAAAACCTACCTATTCCTCAAAAATATAAAGATGTTAAGATTTTTTTAGGACATTCTAGTTACTCAGGAGATTAATCAACAATTTCAATAAAGTAGTAGTACCATTGTTCACCTTTCTGAATGAAGATGTTGAATTTCTTTAGACTCCAACTTGTGATACAACCTTCAAACAATTGAAGAAATTATTGAACACCACCCCTATTATACATGGTAATAATTTGAATCTTCCCTTCCACATTCAACACATGCTTTAGATACTTCCCTTAGAGTTATGCTTATCCAAAAATAAGAAGCACTCAATTGTGCCATCTATTTTGTAAGCAAAAACCTGCAAGCAATAGAACTAAATTACATAGTTACTGAAAAAGAGTTCTTGGTAGTAGTTAGTGATATCAAAAATTTATATCACTACATCATAAGGTATCAGGGATTTATTTATATATACCATGCAACCATTCAGTACCTTATTAAAAAACCAATTGTTCTAGCCAAAGTGATAAGATTGCTACTCTTATTACAAGAATTTGATATCACCATTATAGATAAGCCTAGTTAGACAATGTGGTGGCTGACTTTTTATCATGCCTACAAACCCTTGAATAATATACCATTTTGGATGACTCATTTCTAGATGAGTACCTATTTTCTCTCACCCTTACCACACCTTATTTGTTGATATTATTAGCTACCTTATAATAGGGCTACTTCCACAACACTTCCTCCCTAAACAAAGGAGATTTTTGATAATAATAATTGTGATAGATGTTAGCATATGGGAAGACCCACACATTTAGATGAAATGCCTTTGTAGCCCTAGATGGTGCTTGAAACATTTAAAAAGTGGCACCTAGACTTTATAAGACATTTTGATCTAAAATCCAATAATAAAGAGTACATCCTTATATGTACTGACTATGCCACTAAATGGGTGTAAATAAAGGATCTTACACACACCAAGGATGAGAATGTAGCATCTTTCCTCTATGAATAAATATTCACCAGATATGGCATGCCACAGTAAATAGTCACTAATCAAGGACCCCAATTCATTTCTAATTTAATTACTACCTTAGTCCAATAATATGAGATCAATAATAAAAAATCAACTCCATATCATCTATAGTCAAATGGGTAGGTGGAATTCACCAATAGGGAGTTAGAAAATATTTTGATAAAGACTGTTAGTTTGTCTCATAAGGATTGGAAGGATAGGCTTCTTGAAGTTGTGTGAGCTTACCAAATCACATAGAAGAGCACTACAAGCTTCACTCCATATTAATTGGTCTATGTAAAGAAACATATCTTGATAATTAAATTTGAGCACAAGGCCTTACGAATATCACTATAACTTAGGATGGATATATCTAAATCTTGGAAATAAAATATTCTATAGTTGAATGCCTTAGATGAATATAGACAATAGATATTATAGAATATAAAGCATGTATAATAGTAGTGGATTGGATGGTATGACAGGCACATTAAGACTAGACAGTTCAATATAGGAGATTTGGCCCTTCTTTTTTACTCCAAATACAAGGATCACAAGGGTAAACTCTAGACTAGATGATTTTTGTCCTTTTGAGATTGATCATGTTTATTCTAATGTCATAGTATAACTTCAAACCATTGATCTAGTAAGATTTTGTCTACTAGTTAATGGCCACAAACTTAAGTTCTAAAAAAATCCACTCACTCAAGAAGAGTTTGACAATCACATATTCCAAAAATTACAAGATGGATACAATGATGTACTGGATAGGTATTCTATCTCACTAGACAAAGGGAGCATAAATCCATACTCAGCTGAAGAAAGAGAGGAGGACATCCTTGCCCTCCTCTGGTATGATAAATTAGACCTTCACTTGGTATTTGACCATTCATACTTCTAAATGATTTGATAAGGACCCTAAATAAACATTCTAATACAAAAAATAGTTAGAGTAAAAAAAAAACCCTGATAATAAAAACCCATTTTTTGGGCATTGTTGGCAGCTTTTGGGTAGAAAACTAGCATATTGGCTACCTAGATCTATAAGATGGGCCTAAGTAGAAAACCAACTTACTAATTATTTAGGGGTAAAAAGAAGTGAGAAAGAAATCAAATAAATGGAAATCATTTAGAAATTAACTATTCATGTCACCATGGGTTTTTTGTAGTTGCTACAGGCACCTTTGCCACCGAAGGTTTCACTACAGTTGCTATGGGAACTTCTATAACTACTATGAGAACCTTCTACATATTTAGATATCACTTTGTATCTTGCTATGGGATTTACCTATAGGTATTATAGGTACCTCTTTATGCCCATTCTCACCTTTCTACAAAGCATGTAGGATAAATCCTCTTATAACTCTCACCTATTTCTTGGCTATTGGCTTTTGGGCACTACATGAAAGTCATCAGACAACCTTATAGATGAATGAAGGAGGATTAGAGTAGAAAATGTCACAGTTATTTCTTAAACCCACCCCTGAATACCAAGTTATAGATCCACAATAAAGCATATGCCTTCCCTCTCCATTTGGAAGTGTTATAGACCAAAATTTATGCCTACAAGGATAGCCATGATTCATTTTAAGTTTCTAGTCATGTCATGGAGATCATTTCACTATTTTGACCAATGAGAACTCAAATTTATTTGGCACATAGATCCCATGTTTGAAGACCTTGTTGATTACTAAAGCCAAGTCCACCAAGTAAAGAACATGCATGGCATAAGCAACATCAAGACAATTATTAGCCAATTCATGTAGAGGAAGGTCACTAAGTGGAAACACCATTAACTACCCACTTTTAGGATCCTCTAGCCCTTCACTTGGATCACCTAGCTTTTCAATAATCACCTTATTGTAGGAAATCAATCATCTCTCATCTAAGTCTTTGACCTTTGTCCCTAATCCATGTAGGCTATCATACATCATATGCACATGAGTTATGAGAATCATCAACTCCTAACCACTGGTGATCTCCTCATCACTCCACAAGGGGTCCACTTCAGTCTAGTTATAACTACCAGCCCAATAATTGTGTCTCATCATTCATTCACATGAAAACACTTTTATGCCAATACACGTGTGACTCCTCGGTGTCACCTCAAGAACACCATTAATAAATAGGTATATCATATATTTAATCATTGAAAAAGTCTTCATTATTTTAATATAACATGTATAATATTAAAAATCATATAAAATCATGAATTACATCATTCATTTCATTTCCATCACATCACCTCTAAACCCACAATTTTACTCCTAATAATGACTAGTCTTATCCTTTCCTTCCTATTCACTCCACGTCACCTGAGGACACATGACAACTCAAGTGGGGTGAGGATGCTATGAGTTAGAACCCCATGCACTATGAGAACCCTATGTATGGAAATTAGATGCCATAAATTACAACTTTCAACCTCACATATATTATTGTTGAACATAACCCTATAACTTGTAACCTCACATCCACCTTTATTGAATAAAACCCTACAACTTGCAACCTCATATCTACCATTATTAAATAAAATAAAACCCTGCTTTGTTATAGGTAGATTTCCATAGGCCAAATAGAGTGTGTTGATATTTATTGGTTGAAATGACTAATATAAAAGCTAAAATGGGAGGGTCTATTGTGAGGAGAGAACCCATATATGACAAGCAACTTTAAGGAAATCAAGCCAGTTGGGATGTCTTCCATAGAGCTAGTTAGACCATTTATTTTGAGAAGTTGTAACATTTCTTAGAGCCTCTTTCTAGAGAATTTGTATGTTCCTTTGATGGAAACTAAGCCATTATATATGGCATCACATTTCTAGTCATTGAAGACTTGGTGATCCAGGCAATTGGGATACCATGTATGGGAGAAAACTGGCAAGATATACCCAATGGCCAAGAAGCTAGACAATATTTTTTCTAGGAAAATGAAAGATTGGTATTAAATAAAGGAGGTGTGGAGAGACTTATCTTAGCTATAGCATGGATAGAGATAGCATCATACATCATTAGGTACATGACCTGTGAGGGAAGGTATTCCCTCATTTACACTCTTTAGTTCAAGTTTCTAAATCACTTAAGGAATAATAGAGTCATTAATGTTACAAATTTATTATGGAATATTTTGAAAAGGATGTCTAAATACTATCATAAGGGTATTGAAACAACCCTATCCCATCACTACCTAATATCTCTAGTAACTAAACAAGGAATAATCTCTTTTAGACCTGACATAAGTTGGGAACAATTTTTGGCCCTAGAAAATAATGAACCTCAGCAAAAAGAGGTCATTGATAATAAGGAATCCCATAAGGATCAGGCCTAATAAGTTATACAAGAAGATGTTATGGGAACTAGTGCTATTGGCTAGGCTGTAGCTACCAAGTCTCCATCTGAGACTGCTATGAACAAGAAAAAGAGAAGGGAACTAGTCCCACTTCCTTCTAACATAGAGGAAGAAATCCCAAATTAGCATATTCCTCCTCCCACTATTTCCTCACCATAGATGGATTCCTCCACATTTTCTCCTTCTAGATAAGAAGTTCTCCTCTCAACTACTGTGTAAGAAAAATAAATTCCATTAGTCATCCCTCCTAAAATAAAAATGAAAACCAAAGGGAAGAAACCCATGGTATCAAAAAGAAGGAGACCTCCTCCTAGGATATCTCAAAGAGTGAAGAAATAAAATACCACTACAACATCCCTAACCATAGATATCAATAATGATGAAGAACTAAAGAAGGAGCCTAGAGTGAGGAAGACCCATGATGGGTTTAAAATAAAAGAATGGTCTTTTGATAAGGAATTTTCTAAGGTAGAAAAAGAAGAATAGTCACCTCCACCATCAAGATTCACTAAGGAGGACATTTATCTCCTTATAAACATTAGGTATACAAAAGAGGAATTAAGAATGGAAAAATAGTAGGTAGTAGAAGAGGAATTGGGTGAATAAGAAACTATAGACAAAGGAGTAGAACAAGAAATAATCCCTCATTCTCAGGATTTCTAGAAATTAGAACAAGATTTGAAGGAAATATATAGACTAAGAAATGAGATAGTGGAACTTAAAGGAAAGAGAGGAACTAAAATGCTTCTAGGGGTAGTAGAGTTTGTAGAGCCTTTTATGGATAGAAAAATGGGATTGGAGGGACATATAGTAGCTTCCTTATTAGAACCTATAGCATCCTCATTTATCATGACCATAAAAGCACCTATAGTAGATTATGCTCTATATTTGGTACCATTTTATCATATATTTACTCCTTCATTTCTTACTACACCAACACCTACAGTAGAAGAGGTTATTGATGTGAATTTCTTAGCCACCACTCTAGTAGAGATTGATGATCTTTTGATTTTTATAAAGGAAAAATTTAGTAATAATGAATCCTACCACAAAGAATTGGTGCAAAGATTCAAGGGATATGTTGAATTAAAATAACATGATTATTTTCAAGAAAATTAGAATTTTTTGAAATTAGGATCAGATATCTGAAGGAATAGATTGGAAAATTGCATGAAACTACTAAAATATTGATGGAGTGCAAACCCCCTTCTAGGGTGTATGCTATATACCTAGAAGAGAAATGGCTTAAATTCAGGTATGATAAGATTTATAATGATCGATATTACATGGTTTGTGACCCAAAATATTTCTTTTAATAATATAGACATGTTGATCCTGACCTCCATGCTCAACTATGTGAGTTATACATCTACCAATATGTTATACCTAGTGATACAGAATGGAATCCAAACATCTATTTGGGGGATGTCTTACTAAATGTATTTTCTTCATATGTCATAAATGAAATAGGAAGAGAGAAAACATGGAAGAATATCAAACAAAAGAAAAATAATCTACCTTGATGATCAAGATTGAATCAAGAGATCTATATGCTATAATAGATGAATGGATCTCCTTTATGAACATAGACACTCCACAGAAATGGGTTGTCAAAAAGTAGATAGAAGTTTAGAACCACTAATTGAGTCTTATAGAAGGAGATGGAAATAAAAAATTTGTTGCCTACTCTCATAGATAGGTAGAACTCATAGATGCCTTGAAAGGAAAGGAATTTTACTCCCCTCAAAACCTTAGGGAGGCCATCCAAAAAGTATACTTGTTTATTGAACTTGTCAGGAAGTAGATAATACAATGGTTGGGATGATGTTTCAACCCCCTATATTCTAGTTCCCAATTCCTAACTAAGGAAATATTCCATTTGATAGAGAGGTAGAGAAGAAAATATGGGAACACATTAAGAATGCTAAAGGTTTTTACATCTTGGAAGGGTTATGTTGTCATAAACCCATAGAATTTAGAACATTTTGTGGTTTTAGAATGTAATCAATGCTTTCTCGTGGTCAATCAAGAGGCTAAGTGATGAGGCCACTAATTTCTTACTTTTATAGCCTCATCCACGCTTAGTGAGATTCTTTAGTGAGATTCTTTAGTGAGATTCTTTAGTGAGATCCTTTAGTGAGATTCTTGAGATCCAATTTATCCTTTGGAGAGAGGAAAATGTACATGCCTATCTTAAAATAACTAGATCATCAATGCATGTCATAAAATTCAAAGTTAAGGGTGTTGAATATTTTAAAAACCATAAAATGTAGTGAGCTATGAAGATCCTTAGTTGAGCTCCTAATATCAATGTAAGCAGCTCTGAAGATGCTTAGTCATTCTCTAAAGATCTATATAAGCATCTCTAAAGATGATATATCAAGATACAAAGATGTTATGTTGAAGTTATGAAGAAGAGACTATATGAGGTTGCTTGATCATACATAAGAGACATTGGATTACTTAGGAGAGTTTCAAGGTGAAGCCTACAGGGGTAAGTACTTCAGTCCAAGACTGTAACTAGACTAGTTTTAGACACTGCCTAGCCTAATGAGGCATCATGATCTATTTTTAAGGCACATGAAAGATGAATTTTATCATGGTATTAGGTTTTATGTCATGTATATCAAGTGTTGAGAGCTTGGATAGTGGTAAGAAAGATAGTTTCAAGGACTTATTTAGCTTGCATATCAAAGGCTTAGAGAATAAAAAGAGAGATGGTGGCCAAATGGGGTATTAGGATCAGTTTCCAATGTAAGTGTGAGTATGTGTGTATTGATATAGGTATGTCATATTTTTTAAATTATGTTAACCAAGATTCAGGTCAAAATTTAAAGGTGAAGGCAAGAAAAAGTGTTTTGAGGTCTCTCATGTGCACAAAATGAAGGATTCTCAACCTGAGAAGAATTTTCAAGTGTTTGTTGGCATGTGAAAAGTATTCATGAGGAACTAAGATATTAATGGTATATGGGGAAGGGTAATATATTAAATTTCCAAGAATTTATCTCTAGAATGAATGGCTAAGCTTTATGAATGATCATTAAGACTGAAAGATTGTTTAAACCCTCAAAGAACCCTAATAATGACCCAATGTTGAACTTTTTATAAAGTTATAAAAATGGATTGATTTTGATAATTTAGATATTGGATCATGAATTCAAATTTATTAATAATTTCTAAGTGTGTTTTATTTTTTAGGAGAATGAGTGGACCCTACAAGAAAGGCCTTATTTTTAAAAGATTTGATGTAGCAATTAGAGTCGACTAAGTCAAAGTTTATAAATAGTTGAAGGTTAAATAATGAGACTTGTATATTATGTACATGGTGTTTTTTGAGTATTTTCTATCTCTTAGGGGTGATAAACTAGTTATACAAATTAACCAGTCACTAATAGACCTAATGGTGCAAAAAATGAGAAAATGAGGTAGAAGTGAAAAGTTGATTAGGGATGTGTTATCATGGACTAGGGATGAATCCAATTAAATGAATACATTATTAATTTACTATAATACATGTTTATATTTGATATAATATTTTGAGATAATTTTATATGATAAAAATTTTGCTCATGAGTTGACTTGTCTAGTGCAAATGAGATAGTGAAGGTATAAGGTTATGAGATTGGTCTACTAGACAAATATTGATAATTTAAAATTTTATCCTTATCCCCAAGGTTTTTATAATTATCTCATACTATCATCAAAATTAATTTAAAATATATAAAAGTGTCTACACAAGTGTTGAAGGTCATTATCACCATGACTATGTTTGAAGGTAAACTGGTATATATGGGTAAGCATGTTATAGTGATGAGTTAGAGGCTCTTTGAATTGAGATTAAGCATGAAATTAATATGATGTTATTTATTAGGACTTGAGTTATATATTATTTATTTTTATAAGTTTAAAATTTAGTGTAAGAGGTTGGAACATTGAAGCCAAAATGGCTTGTCTGGCTGAGTGAAGTCCATGAGAGAGAAATTCAATAGATTAGTCTGTAAGACCAATAATTTTCTTTAAAGATTATGATATATTTATTTGATTTTGTTATAAGTATGTTATAATATAAAGTTCATGAATTTAAATCCCTTGAGTATGTTCAATAAAGTGTCAGAAGTTTATGTTTCCTTGATTATGTTTTGAAACCAGTTGGTAGTTCAGAGTAAGCTAATTATAGAGAAGAGTTTGTGACTGTATAACTTGAGTTAAATAATATAATGAATTTTTTTATGAACCTAAGACCATGAATATTCTTCATATGTGACTTTTTTCCATGGTTTTTTGGAAAAATTGAGTTTATGATTTAGTTGTTCAAAATAGATTTTCTATGTATGCACAGGCCTATTATGAACAATGTTTTGAAAAAAGGTTCAAGTGGTGGTTGAACCTAAAAGGTATTGTGTGTGATCAAGGAATATAATAAGGGTGGTTATATAATATGTTAGATTCATAATGAAAATAAAATCAAAATGAAAATAAATACACTAACAAGAATAACACTATCTTACCTAGATCAAAGGGAGGAATATGGCGAAGAAACACAAATGAATAAAGCACAACTAAAAATTGAAAGAATTCACATAATTAATTACCAATTAATTGATTTATATAAGAGGTTTATTCATTTGGATTTCTTGGATTGTGCTCAAGAAGTATTCATCAATGGGACTTAGCTATCTCCATCTCCTTTTGGCACCATGGTTGGCTTGGATTTTGCTTTGATAGGGCTTGAAAATGGCTTGGATTGGATCAATTTTGGTATTATAGCACTATATATTTTCTTCATTACCTAAATACAACATTATAACATTACTATATCTAAGCTCTTTAAATGGAGAGGTAAATTCTTGTATTTATAGGTTTTGAAATCAACTTGGAATGAGTTAAACCTAACCTAGGTTTGCTTAATTAACCCCAGTAGAGCTAAAAGGTGTCTAAACCTCATGATTATCATGGAATAGGTGTGCTTTGAGATATTTTGGATTTTTAACAACTCACAAAAGTTAATGATGAAAACCTAGGATATTCATTTATTTTGAATTCACTTTTTGATAATTCATTTAATTGCTCAAGGATGAATTCAATTAAGACTTTGATTAGGATTTGCATGTTAATTAATTCCTTTTATGGATTTTGAATATTTTCCAAGTTTTGATTTAATTTATTTTGGCATTTGATCTATTTAATTGATTTTTGGGCTAAATTGATTTCAATTGCATGTTATGAAGCCAAATTTGAGACATTTAGAAATTATTAGGCTAGATGTTTAATGGTTGGTAAGAATTGATTTGAAATTGGGTATGAATCTATTTGTGGCCACTTTTAGGTGTCTATAGTTTGCATCTGTTTAGGAAGGTGTTACAAGCTGTAAGCACAGTAATGTCTTCTCAAAGAATACAAATGTTCTTTGTGCTTATGATTTCAATGGAAATGGATGAACTATAGGGTACCCCCTTAAGGGAACGGTTAGTAGAAAGGGTGGAAAATGGTCCCTTAAAATAAGGAAATGAGTGGACCAAACAAATGAAAAGTGATTGGGTGACAACATAATGATTTTCCCAAAAGTGGTCAAAATCATTGAGAATTTAAGTGGGATGGTGTACAATGGTTTGCCCAAAGGAGGTTATAAGCATTGTAACCTAATTATGACAAACATGGTATGATAACACAATGATTTACCCAAAGATATTTATAATCATTTAGAATATAAGTGGGATGGTGTATAATGGTTTTCCCAAAGGTGGTTATAAGCATTATACCTCGATTATGGCAAATAATATTTATGGTTGATGATGGAAAATATGATGATGACAAATTGATATAGAGGATATAGATGAATTGGGACAACTTTCTAGTATGGATATGCTCATCTAAACTAACAAAGGTTAAAATTATTTCACTGTTTAATCACTCTATTTAGGATTATTGCTAGTGTTGGTACCGAGGAGATATCAATACTATATTGATATGTAGACTTATCTAAGATGATTTCTAGAATAGAATGTGATGGTAGGAATCATGATAGAACATCATGAGGACTTGGTTAAAATATGCATAAAGACTGACTCCTAATATCTAATACTCAACAAAAAATAATGCACCAATGATAAAAACCATGATGATAATGTTTATGTATGAATATGGATGGATTCAAGAATAAGTGCACAAGGAATCACCTAATGAATTCAAATAGACTTGAATCAAGGAAAAAATACTTAAATCGAATAAATAGGCACATAAACAAACAAAAAACAAAACAAAATGAAAAATAAATGAATAAATGATGGTTGGCTATAATGTTAGTACAAACAACATGAAAAAAATAAGATGATGAATATTTCCATTAGAAAATAGGTGACAACTTAATAAAAAAACAATATAGGGGAATGGAAGAAAAAGAAGCGGGGTGGATGAGCTATTTCCATATGCACTAGGTAAGTGAATTCTGCCTACAAGTTCCATGGATGTGATAATCCAACAAAACTTTAGGCCAAATGTAGTTCTCCTAAGAAATGGGAAGAAAATGATGAGAAGATAAAAACATGATGGATATGATAGAAGAAATAGGAATTAGGTCACAAAATGGTGAGAGCATGGGATAACAAGGCCAAAAAATATGGGGAAACTAAGTGACAAGTGATTTATTATGACTTAATGAGGGTTCCCAAAATATTTAAGGAAATAAAGTGGTCAATGTTTTTGTTTTCTTATAACTCAATTTTACAAATATTTTTGGAATTTTGGAGTATCTCAACTCAATTGAGAATGATGAGATACTAAATGGTTTAAGGCCACAAACTGGAAAGAGCATGAAAAGCTTGATTGGATTCTCATAAAATAGTGAAAGCAATATGGAAAAATGGAGACTAAGCTAACCTCAACAAGTATTGCGTACTGACCACATAGTCCTAAAATGACCTTAGGTTATAGTAGTTCTACCTTATAATAGAGTAATCTAACTAGTGTAGCATCCAATTCAAATCAAATAGGCATAGTTGGTATGATGGCATAGTATGAAATATGAATGTTAAGTTGGTATGTCAAGGCATAATACATAAATGTTGCTCCTAGTTTACCCATATTTAGTTATAAATAGGATATAACGGATCAGATCAATGATAATAATTTACCCATAGGTGGTTATAATTAGTATCAAGACTGACGAGACACTGATTTTCCCTTGTAGGTGGATATAATTAGGCTCACATAAACAAACATGATAATAATGAAACAATTAAAGAAGGATGAAACTACCAAAACTTCTATCATACTACTCCAAAATACTACCTTTATCTAGAATTCTTGAAACAACGATTGAAATTGATCTGATTCTTGGTGCTAAAAGAATGAAACTAATGGATAAACAAAGGTCAAACAAGATAGGTGGGGAGTGATCAAAACATGTTAGGTTGATATAATAAAATAGTAAGATGGATAAGTGATAGGCAAAGTGATAGGATGGTATATTACAGAGAAGAATATTGATAATATGGTATAACTTGAAATGGCCCTCATAGACAATACACCAAGTCACTCAAGTGTAGTACCACTTGAGGTATATAAAGTTCATAGGCTCATCAAGTTCATCCCTATCTAGTGTGGCAAGTCTGTATGTTCCTACACCATAGTCTGTAATAATGATGAAGGGACCAACCAATTGGGTTTGAACTTGCCTTTATGCTTCTTCTCAACCATGGTGTTCTTTTGGTTCTCTTTAAGTACAAGATCACCAAGCTCAAAGTCTCTATGTTTCACGTGTTGATTATAGTGGCCACAGAGTCAATTTTGATATATTTGAAGGTTATTTATTACATTCATGCATTTATAATCAAATAAATCTAACTATTGTAGGTGATCTACTCGATAGTCTTCATCATCTAGGACATGCTGCAAAGAGATGCATAATGAATGTAACTCAACCTCAATTAGAAGAATGGATTTAGTACCATAAACAAGTGAGTATGGAGTAGATCTTGTGGGAGTGTGATGATGATATGCCTAGAAGGTGCATAATATTTGGAGGTGCCAATCATGACTAGCATCATTGATAATCTTTTTAAGGATGTTGATAATGGTCTTGTTTGATGCTTCTGCCTAGCCATTACCTTGAGGGTAATATGCTATGGAAAAATGTTGAGTAATCTTATACTCAAAACATCATGATTTAACATCATTATTTTTGAATGATATAACATTATCAGATATAATGTTAGAGGGGATGCCATAGTGGTAAATGAGATGGTTGAATATGAATTTATAAATTTTCTTTCCAATCATGTGAGGAGTTTAGCTTCAACCCACTTAGTGAAATATTTTGTGGTGGTAAGGATATGCTTATGGTTATATGATGAGGTAGGGTTTATCTTCCCAATGAGATTGAGACCCCATGTAGCAAATGGCCATGGTGTCAAAATTGGTTTCAATTTATTGGTTGGGGCATGCATCAGATTGGCATATCATTAACATTTATTTCATATTTTCACATATACAACTACATCTATGTCCATTATTGACTAAAAGTACCCAGTACACAAGAGATTTTTATTATTGGCTAATAGTACTGAGTACATAAGATATTTTTAGACAAGATAGACCCAATAGTGTGGGTACCACATACCCATTCATGAACTTCCTGTAATGCTAGTGTAGATTCTGCTAAAGGTAAACAATGAATTAGAGTTCCATAGAAACTATGATGGTATAAGGTTGGTCCAATTAAGGTATAATGTTGGGCATTATGGATGAAGGCTTTGGATTTATTTTAAGATAAGTTTAGTGTTAAAACATGGTTATGAAGGTAAGTGTAAAGGTATGAATACCAAGTAGAGTTGACACTAAAAATATCATAGATCATTGTGACGGTTGATGGTTCATGAGTTGGAAATAGCAAATTTTCAATGAGAAATTGGTAGTTTTTTTCCATATTTGCATGTCAACTAAAAAATCCAATGGTATCCATTACATCTATTATTTTGTTGCTTTCCCTTGGTATATATTCAAACTAGATTTCAACAATCTTCCACTTGAGAGTGTCGACCATGGACTTATAGGGAACTAGCTCGTCATCTTTGGTTTGAAAGTGGTTTATAACCTGATTGATTATTAACTATGAATCACCATAAATATTTAGATGAGATATGTTCTATTGTACTACTTGTTAAAGCCTAGAAATGAGTGCTTCATATTTTTCCATGTTGTTGGTACAAGGAAGGCTGATTCTGACTGACTTAGGGATTAGATCCCCCTATGGAGTAATAAATAAAAGGCTTACCCCTGATCCATGTGCTGTAAATGAACCATCAAAATACAATTTATAGTGATTCTCCTCAAGAGGTGTGTCAATGATGGTCATAATGGATTCATCAAGAAATTAGAATGTGAGTGGTTTTGTGTCTGTAAGAGGTGCTTTAGTAAGCTAGTTTATAAGAACTTGCCGCTTGATGGTTTTCTGGTTCACATATTTTATCTCAAACTCATTGAGAAGCATTATCCATTTAGCCATGTGGCCTTGTAAAGATGTTTTAAATAGTAGATACTTGAGTGAATCTACTTTTGAAATGACCATGGTCTTATTATTCAACATGTAATGTTATAGTTTCTGAGTTACAAAGACCATGGCTAGATAGGATTTTTCAATGGGAATATAACTATGTTCATACACTACCAGTGTATGATTTAGATAATACATGACATGCTCTTCTCTATTATCATCATGTTGAGCTAGAATTGACCTTAGGGCTTTATCTATTGTTGATAAGGATAAAAGGAATGGTTTTCCTAGCATAGGAGATAATAGAATTTGTGGATTCACAAGATAGTCCTTTAGCTATTAAAAATCTTTCTAACAATCCTCATCCCAAAGAAATGTGATACCCTTATTTAAAAGATGTGTAAAAGGATGGAACTTATCAGCCAATTGAGATATGAAGCATCAAATAGAATAATTTTTACCCTACAAATTGTGGAGCTACTTCAAATTGGTTAGTGGTGGAATTTTTGTTATGGCTCATACTTTAGATGGATCAACTTCTATGCTCTTGCAAGACACAATAAAGACACACAATTTTCCTGAAGTAATGCCAAAAACACATTTCTTAGGGTTGAGCCTAAATTTTTACTCATGTAGTCATTTAAATATCCTCCTTAATTTTGATGGATGATTAGTCCTAGTTTTTGATTTTCCTAGTATGTCATCGATGTAGTATTCAATCATGTCATGCATCATATCATGAAATATGACTATCATGGCTCTTTGATAAGTGGCCCCTATGTTCATAATACCAAATGGAATAACTTGATAACAAAATATTCATCATAGAGTGGTGAACACTCTCTTGTGTTGGTCTTTTAGTGCTATTCAAATCTAATTGTAGCCTGAGAACCCATGCATCAGTGAAAACATATCATAACCCATTATGAAATCAATAATCATATTAATGATTGGGAATAAAAAGTCATACTTTGGGCAAGATTTATTAATGTCGCTAAATTAGTATAGATTCTAATTCCTTCTAGCCTTTTACTAACTGGCACTACATTGTAAATCCATTCAAAATAGTCGATTGGCCTAATACATATAGTTTTCAAGATATTTTTTAGCTCTTTATTTATTAATAAAAAAATATGAGGATGCATAATGAATAACTTTTATTTCACTAGTTTAGCATCAGGATGTACCACAAGGTGGTGAATAACCAAGGTGGGGTCCAAACCAAGAATGTCAAAATATGCCCATGCAAATATATCTAAAAATTACCTCAATAGGGGTGTAAGGAATTCATGCTCATCCTTAGTTAGGGACATGCCTAATTTGATCCATTTTGGGTCATTTAGAGTCCCAATGTTTAGCTCTGAAGTATCTTCCACTAGAAGGGTCAAACCATCTTCAAGAATAGTGGGCAAAGATTTGAACTATTTGGCTATGTCAGAGTCCTCTATTAGGACTTATTCTTTAATTTCTCCTAGACATGATGAATTAGAATCCACCAATGGTAGGGATGGACATGTAACAAATTATATTAGGAACTCCTAAATGATGTGATCAAAAGCTTTTTATTATTTAATACTAAATTTAGACCCATAGGCAAGTTCACCATTGTTATAATCTTGGATGATTTGATCAAAACCCTATTCTTATTCAAGACAAAACTTGGACCTATAGACAAGTTCATTGTTGGTGGTCTCTTGGTCTATACTTGAAGAAGGTTGAACACCCCCATCTAGTGGCACCTAAAATAGGTTTTCACCATTAGTTTGGCCTTTATTTTTACTTTTTCCCTAGTCCAAAAGCATCTTGAAGAGGTTTTCACTTGAGGACCTCAATGTTTTATTTATTTGTTTTTGTCTAAGGGTGTTCACCTGCTCTCCAAAATAGGCTTCAAGATCCAACTTGATAGAAAACCCTTTTTTGTGGTCTCCCAATTGTACATTGTCCCTAAGGCCTAAAAAATCATAAAAGGCCTTATCATTTTGAAACTCATCAACTGACACATTGGATTCTTGTTGGGCTAAGGCTCTCAGTCAAGGATAATACAATGGTAGTGGGTTATGATGAATTATTGGTCAAAGGGTAAAGATGGCATTATTTTCAAATAGATTGATTTGGGCTAAGTCATCAAATTAGCTATGATCAAACTTTGCTTCATTACTGTCATCATCATCACTAGTCATTGGTGATGAAACTCAAATAAGATACATCCCTAGGTAGTTTAAATCCAAGATGACGGGTTTCTTTATATTTAGTCATAGAAATTGGATCAAGTGTTCCCTATTGATTTGGCCTAAGACCTCCTCCTTCATAGTCTTAGATCTCCATAATCTAATTAGGAATGGGTTACTTGTAATTCTTGTAATAATCAACTAATTTGTCATTATATAACTATGATTCATTACCTTTAAGAGGGTCTTATGACTAGCTAGAGCCTAATATGAAAGTGATAGGTGGTTAACTATACTAATGGCCTTTTCCCTTTCTTTGCCATTGCATGAGAGGTTTGGATTTTAGTCTTCCAAAGTACTTGGGGTTCTATGAAAGCTTTGCAATGTGAAAGGTGTCATGGGTAAATTATTCTCCTAGGCCATTATCTGAGATAGTGTAATGATTGGACATCTCAAGAGGTGGCATGTGGGAAAGGGAATCAAGGGTATTAGGTTTAATACAGTTGGTCTCTGGTAAATCAATAAGTATTACTTTCCCTTTGTCTTGCTTGGCAACTCGATTCATGTTGAAATGATAATTTTAACTCTTGAACTTAGCCTCTAGATGTTTGAAATTCTCATATGGATGCAAATCTCCTAGAATATTAACCTCTATCCTTGAATGGGAGAACTTGACACACTGGTGAAATGTTAATGGGACTACATGAATCTCATGTAACTAAGGTCTACCCAAAAGTATATTATATGATAAAATGAGATCTAACACATGGAAAAGTGTATCATGGGTCAAGGGCCCAATGATAATTAATATGCTGATGGTGCCTTATGATTCTCATTCTTTATTATCATAGGATTTTATGGTGATTATTTCTACTTGGATATTTTTTATCGTGTACCCAAGAAACTTGATGAGATTTAGAGACACTATATTCAAACCCAATCCATTGTTTATGAGGACACACTTCACTTTGTGCATCATTATGTAAACTTCAATGTATAATGGGTTATTATGCAATAAGCCAAGGGATGATATATCACTTTGGTTGAAGGTTACTTATTGGGTTGGATCTAGATGTCCAACCAAAGATTGAAATTTGTTAGGAGATATGCCATTGGGAACTATGGATTAACCAAGGAACTCTATCAAGGTGTTTTTGTGGATGGTAGACATATTCAACAAATCTAAAATGGATATTTGTGTTGGCATATTTTTCAATTATTACACAATGTCAAACATAATTGTTTGGATAATGGTAAATGGATTCTTCTAAGGTAAAATAGATGGTTGGTGATGGGTGAAGTGGTAGATGGTTGTGGGCTTGGTATGGTTATCCTTGACTACCAAGTTTTGATTGCACCATTGGGATTATGTACATGACCAATATTGTTAAAAAATGATGATGGAGGGGGACTAGATAGGATAAGTCTTGGCTATCGATGCACTTGTGCATGGTCATGAGCTAATGATGAGTTATCAATATAAGGTCCTAACATGGGAATCCCTACTTGCTGATTCGCTTGTGTGTGGTCCCAAGTCAAGGAAGGATTACCAAAATGGTTTGGTTGATTTGGTATGACTAGCAATGGTTTTGTTTGATTGGTACTTGGTCTTGGATGAATAGAAATGGTGGTAATGTGACCTCATGTAATATGGACTATAACTGAGTTATAGTCATGTGTAATAGGTTTTTTAGTTATTTGCACTATTTTGACCTTGGTTCTATCCATTGTTTTGATGTTTTTGGTTTTGCTACTAATTTTGTTGAGTCTATTGTTTTGGCCTTGGTTGTTGATACTATTTTTATTGATGTTGTTTTTATTGATTATTATGTTGGGGAAAAGGATTTTAATAAATGCCAAGGATTTGATTAGAGGTGGAAGTTCTATGATCTAATGTGATCTGTCTATTTTCTAACATATTCTAAATTACATGTCTAATTTGCACATAATGCTACAAATTATGGCCATTAACCCTATGAAAATTGAAAATTATTCTAGTTTATACCAGTCTAGCATGCCAACACCCTCATAAATTTGCTCTTTTTAAATAGGCCATCTGATCAAATTAATTACTAAAAATTTGTGAAAGACTAATTTACTAGGGTCTCCAAAGTAAATAAAGGCATGACGAGTAGGCACATTTCTCCTTAGAGGAGGAGGGTTTTGTAAAGACATAGGTATTTTTTACAATTACTATATTTTCTATACTGGTCTAGGTTGTGCTTCTTGTCCATGTTATAGTTGCTAAAAAGGTTATTTGTTAGGAATAAGCTAGAATGGTGGCATAGTAGATGGTGTTTTCACCATTTGGACATGTTGTAACTCTGTTACTCTATTCCATACAACATTCTTGTTGTGAATGAATTGCTTGGGTCTATAATTATTATTAGCCTATACTGGTTGTGATGCTTGTGTTTGGACTGGATGTTGATTTTGGCCACTATTCTAATTTTGATTTGAGCTTTGATTTGACAAGGTTAATTTAATGATCCATTTGTTAATGAGGGATATTTATATAATCAAAACTTTTTGAATGATCTATTTAAATGTGTGCACACATTGTAACTCCAAATTATAAGATATCTCACTGTGTAGATTTTTGGTTAATATAATAATTAATTGTTTATTTGGTAGATTATGGGTGAATCAATTGGAAAGGGCTCTCCATCATTGTATATAGATTATAAAGCTTTTTCCAACTTTTTATTTTACTTTTGTTAAATCTACTAATGAAGTCTCATGATCAAGATTGTAAGAGAAGTGTTGTATGAACTTTTCTAAAAGATCATCAAAATTAGGTACTAAATTATTGGGTAACTTTAAAAACCATTCCAATGCTTGCCTTGCTAGGATTATTGGAAATAACAACAAAAGGTAGATGTCGTTATAGGCCACTAGTTGGCACACAATAAAGAATTCTATCAGATGGGCCTTGGGGTCAATTTTCCCCTTGTATTTTTCAAACTTTGATGGTTCATACCCTAGAGGAAATGGTATCTACAAGTAATCCATGTTGAAAGGGTATGAATAAACATCACCCAACTTGAAATTTTTAGTCTATTTCCCCATGAGGGCAATTGCATCCTTTATTTGTTGTAATTCTTATACAAGGAAACTAGTAAGATCATTATCCTATTGAGGTGGAGGCTGAGTGGTCAAAATTGGATTACTTTGACTAGGGTAGAGTGGAGGTATTTTTTGGGGAATGTTAGATTGGCTAGGAAATGGACCAAGAATACACATATGTGGATTAGGGTGTGATTGTTGAAATTGCACATGCTATAGTGGAATATTCTAGTTGGGATTAGTTATGTAGTTTTGATATTGTGTTTGGGAATACTATGGTTAGGATGGAGGTATATGTCCATACTATGCCTATTGAGGTTGAATAAGGACATGCTATTGACTAGTCATACCTGGCTAATGGAGAGGGACTTGTGAACCAAAACCCTGTTGCTAAACTTGTGGCATATTCTACATGAGAGGGAACTATTACCTGATAGGTACTTGAGGAACATTAGAACCTCTTTATTTCTTGAATACTTGTTGGGAAGTAGATGCATATGGGATATTTAACATATATCATTGATCAATATTTACACATTGTTGGTTAGACATTATTTGGTTTTAGATCAACATGTTAGTCTATGACTGAAGATATATATTTGCTGCTACTTGGTGAGGTGAGCCATTAGTTTCCCCCTATTGAGGTGGTATTATATTTGGCCTTTATTGTGTGGGTATGTTTGATTGTGACTATTGTTATGGAATACTACTCATCACCTATTGGGGTGAAGTAAGATTCATCACATTCTTCTGTGGCATGGCACTAGTTGTTGGCTAACTACTTAATCCTTGTTGTTGGGTGCTAAAAGAAGTAGCTAGTTAAGGATCAGAGGTAGTTGGATGAGATTGGGAAGTAGAAGCTCCTACTCTATAAGTTTTCAAACCATTCATAGTGTTACTTAAATGAATTTTTTTTGTTGACTATGTGTTTATGTGCTAACACCACTTTGTTTTAAATTAGATGTTACTAGCATATTTTCCATTATGTTTTGATCACTATTTTACATAGAAGTAGAATACACTTCCTTGATTATTAGAATATTGAGCAAGTTTTCTACTAAATTACTTTGCACAATTAGGTAAAAACCCTAATTTTCTTAACCAATCAACTCAATTAAGACTTGTATCAAAGGGAGTGACTGAATAAGAGGTGCATTTGACATGGCCATATGATTAAAGTTATGTGCTAGGTTTTGATACATTTGGTATCCTATCTATATTTGAATGAATCAGTCTTCCATGAAGCCTCTTTATGTAATAAGCATACACAAATCTTGATATGAAATCAATACTATGGAATTAGGGTTTTTAGAAGAGACTTGATCATTATTCTGATTATAAGACATGTTATAAGGCCCTCTTACTAGACTTGGAAAATTGTCATGCCTTAACTCTATGGATCTATTAGGATCATAAGTTGATAGTATGGTTATGTAATAAGGTTTCTGTTAGAATTTGTCTGCAACCGTAGGTATGCTACCGAATATTGGGTTGTTTGTTCTTGGTCTTGTTCTTGTAAGGAGGAGTGATAACCGAATAATTGGCCAAAAGATCTTGAATCTATTCCCTTGTTTGAGTATTATATTGTGGATAATAATACATCTCCTAAATAACATCATCTCCATAAAGGTATTGAACAAATTCCTCTTATGTGACAACATTTCCATATCCTATATTATACGTGGCTCCACTATATGTATAATGAGACATGGTCAAATCAAAATGGTAAATGTTTTGCAATAAGATGGATTAGAGTTTTGAAAACTATGAAAATCTATTTCTAAAAAGACAAAGAGGTTAAAACTCTATCTATCTTGGTTAAGGGTGGAGATGTATCTATAAAAAGTCTATGCAAAAACATGGTAAAAATAATATAATGTCAAATGTCTAACGTTAGATGTTTCACACAAAAAAGGTCAAATAAAATGACCTAAAAATAAGATGCCAAACTCTAATTTCCAAAGGCATTCCAAATATGTCTAAACCAAGAAAGGGAAATGTTGCTAGGTCTTTTATCCAAATGTAAAGTCAAAATCTAGGCTCAAATAGGCTATGATAGGAATTTTGGCCAAACACAATGTCAAAATATAAATTTAAAACAAAGGATGATGATGAGATTTTAATCTAACAAACTTGGAACACTTTGGAAAATACTAGGCACTTATTTTTATACATTAACATGATCCAATTGGTATAAAACACAAAACAAAAGTCACTTTGAATATGGATTGGTTCTATCAAACAAAGGTATAAAAAATAAAGTTTTCCAACTTGAGTAATGGATTAACCTAAGTTATAAGACCTAAAATAAAAATATATATATATTAGCCCCTATGTGTCGAGGCCTAAATAGAAATCAATCAATGTTTGGATTTGAACTTGTAAATATTAATCAAAGACCCAACTTAGGAAAACTAAGGTTTTAATGACCAATAATCTAGGAAAATTTGAACAACATAACTATGCTAAACAAAATCTAATAAGGCTTAAATGATTGGTTTAAATAATGATAATTTGGACACAAGACAAGACAAGTCTTTTAAAATAATTTAGGTAATGTAACAACATTATCAATACCAAAAGATGTGAAAATGTTATTTTTAAAAGACTTCTAATGAACAAGACTTGAAATTATTTGGGCAACATAATGTTACCCATCTCAATCAAATATCGTACTCAATATTTTTGACATGAAATTATTCTAAGTTAAATCAAGGTGTCAAATATATAACATAATGCCTCCTCAAATAATGGAGTAATGTTGGACACAAGACTTATTCATGACATGGTTTAAATAAAAAAGTTTTAGATCTAACACACCAAGTAATAAAATAATAAATGACATAAATACAAATAAGTATATTATCTTAGATCCTATCAAGGTGTGATAAAGTGAGGTTGACTAAAACTTAGAAGTTATGACCATCTATATTTATCCCAAGCATGGTTAACACAAGAAAAACATCACGTCACTTGAGTTTATACCAATTAACTTATCATGCAAGGGTCTATTCCTTATATGTACCATCATTGGACTTCTCAATGGTGTCC
Organism: Torreya grandis; assembly: GCA_037957365.1. NCBI lineage: Eukaryota > Viridiplantae > Streptophyta > Pinopsida > Cupressales > Taxaceae > Torreya > Torreya grandis. The sequence continues at coordinate 2,648,005 of JARHVA010001299.1, read as the reverse complement.
CTTAGTTGACCAAACCTAACTTGGGCTGTTGTTACTAAAGGAGAGGTTAGTTGCTCAACCCCCTGGCTCTAGTAGTATGTATTCCCATCTTTGTATACCCCACCTAGATCATGGTTGAAACACTATTGGGAGATAAATCCTTTGGTAAATAATTCCCTAGAGAATATATGAGAGGCAATGACATCATCTTCACAAGACAAAATTCATGAAAATAAAAACTAAGTAGAAATACTTTAGGGTTGATTTTCAATCACCCAATACTATGGAAGTTTGGGGAGAGCCTAGGAAAATTTCTTTATACACCTTGGACTAGACACTAAATGAAATAAAAATGAACTTTTGATACCATGAGTTACCTATAGGGGATGGGGGGAGAGCATGCACATGCTATTATTTTTTCAAAAAAAAAAATCAATAAATAGTTTGTAAATAATTGCAAGTGAAGTTTGATTTTAGGCACTAAATTGAAAAGTGATGACATTGTTTACTTAGCCCCTTGGCTTAAGTGCAAAATATTGAAATAATTACACAAAACTAAATTAAATAAAAAATGTCTATTTTGTTTTAAGTCCAAAAGTCCAAATATTCAAGATTTAGCCTAAGTTTGTTTTCAAACACCGAAAGTAAGTGTTCAAGACTTAGATAGTATTTTTAAGCACCAACAATGAAGTGTTTTCAAACATTAGAAATCCTAACTCCTTTTAAGCACCAAAGACCAAATGTGTGAGGCTTAACATGTTCATTTCAACATCAAAATAAAATGTGACTTGATTTAGCTAGATTCCTTTTAAAATCCCAAAATGAAATGTGTATTAGCTAAAACATCTAAGTTGGTGTTCCAAATTACGTCTATTGGCCATTTTGGCCCACATATGAAGATTATGGTGTCCAAGCATTCAAAAGCATAGATCTGGTTGCACAAATCCAAAGAATTCATCAACATGTTAAAAAGATGATCAAAGGATGAATTATGAAAGTTTAAGGGCTAGACCATCACCAAGATGTCACATAGAAGTACTTATGGACCAACTATATTTAACTTTGAATATATTTTCTTTGGAAGCTCCCAAGAACAATAGATCAAATGGGTTTGTTCCTTCTAGCTTCATGAGCATCTCCTACAAATTTTGGACCTCCATGTTTGTCATGATTCAAGATCTAATATTTCAAAGTTGGTTAAAAAAAACATAAGACATTCATGTGAATGTCAAGTTAAAGCTTAGGCAAAAATCTACCTATGTTTAAATTTGACGGTCCATGGGACATAAATCATGTTCTATATAATGATGAATGATGATCACATAGATGCCAAATTTTAAGATAGAGTAAGACAATACTTTTAAGATTAAATTTGATAGTCACATGACTATCAATGATGGTCACATGAAAATCAAATGATGTCCTACAAACTATCAATTTTAAGACCATGGAATAGTTGTTGGATTTCAAATAATGGGTCCTAATAAGATCAATGGTACTCACTCAATCATATATCTCAATCCAATGGTATGATATGAGTCAAATAGTCAGAGAGCTTGAGGGACAACACGTGACACAAGCGTGTGAAGTGATAGACTAAAACTAAGATCCTAAGGATTAACATGCATTTGACACATGGCATAAGTGGAGACAAGGTTGAAAATTCAAAGGTAGATTTGAGGGTTCACACTTTTTTATATCTAGAAGATCTGATAGAGTGAATGAGAGTTAATGTGTCAACGAGCTAAGTCATATTTTGATATCTAATTAGAGTGAAAGTGAGCCTAGGGTTTTTGATAGAGGTCAAGAATCCATTTTTGACCATGGAAAGTAGGGTCTTGTAGGGTTTTATTGATGTCATTAATGCTCATTAAAATGCCATGAAGAAGTATAATTGGTAAAATAAAGCATGGGGAACATAAGGGAGTGCCATTGGAGCTTATATTGATCTCTGGTTTGATAAGTTAGAGCTTACAGGATTCTCGATTGTGACTAGTTTACCAAGTTAAAGAAGGATCCATGTATAATGAATTCTTGATCCCTATAGAGATATAATAGGTTTATTTGAACCTATTATAATATAAAAGGTGTTAAATGATCCATGGGTCTATTTTAATATAAAATACTATAGGGAAAACCAATGCTTTTAGATTGGTTTTCTATCTCTAGGTTGAACCTATGATCTAGATATGGAAATGGGTGAATATGTAATAAATGCAAGGGTTCCATGAAGGTAAAAAAAGTGGACCCCAACATTATATCTAATGGAACAACTACTTGAAAGTGACCTTTCTCTCCATTATGCATGCCATGATAACTAGTCAGGAGAAGTTGGCAACAAGACATGATTCTAAATGATGGATCCAAGTGTTTTAACTACACTTTTACCTAAACCCAGTTGTAAAGGACTTGAACAAACCATTTTAGCCACCATGCAGTATCAAAGAGAAGATATTGTAATAATTTAATGGACCATAGTAACCTGGATTAATCAGATGGTGTGAATGTGTATATTTGTAGATTCAATTGTAACCATTTTTTCAAATGGTTTTGAACTCGCTTGATTCCCTTTTGATTGCCAAAAATGTTTCCTCTCCCTTGTTTCCCTTCTGATATAAGTATAACCTTCAAGATATTATTTTGGATCCCTCTTTTGGGCATCACTAGAATCTACCAAGATTGATTTTTGTAACCTCTTGAGATAAATAAGATGACAATTTTAAGATTTCATAATATTAGACTAGTGTGTTTATATTAGTTCTAATTTACATAAGTGGTAGAGCTTTCTCCCTTAACAAGTTTTGATCTCACCTAGCTAGTGGATTATTTGGTTATGTGTAGTGTTTAATGTCATTTAACTGAAGCCAACAATGGACATGTTGACTATATTAGTGCCTTGAACTAGGCATTTCAATCATCTCCCTTAGGTTTCACTCACTTGATGAACCTCTTCATGAAATGTTAATGCATGTCAAACATTTAGAGTCATAGATCTCATTATTTGTTTCTTTCTCACTAGTGTTTTAGAGGCTCAAGCATGAGTGTATAGACAATCTTCATGGTGCATCACCACAGGTTAGAATAGGTTTTACTTTTGTAACTCCTTATCCCTTTTCACCCCAACCACTTTTATGTTTTAAAAGCAAAGGTCTAAAAAGATACATCTAGAGAGCTAGCCCTTAAACCTAGAGGCTCACTTTCCACTATAGGTACACCTACATACCTAGAAGTGTTCCCATGTTGTCCAAATCTAGAGGAGGATTAAACACTCTCTTCTAGGGTGAGAGATTTGGTGACAACAATTTTTCCATGCCTAGTGGGATAAGGTACAAAATAAGAAGGATATTTTTGGTGTGTCTTTCCTCTATCAACTTTTAGAATCAAGCACATTAACACCAATGGAGATTCCAAATCAAGCTTCTAGTTATGAGTAGACTAGGTATGTCTCAATAAAGTTTATAATTAGTTTTTTTTTATCTCATTTGATATATGAGGTTAATATGAAAAACTATGGTTTTTACTATTTCTCTTAATTTCTATTCATTTCTTAATTTGGAACAAGATAAGAAACTAGTAATGAGGGTGTGGTAGAAATACCTAGTTGTTGATGCTCATGTAATCCATAAGAGTATGGAGAGATCCTATTTATCTTATAAGGAATAACCTATAGATAAGAAATCATGAACAAAATGGGTTTTAATCAAGATAGTTAGGTGGATTACCTAGTGTGAGCTAGATCCAAGAAGAATGAGCTTGCTAGGAGGCAGTCAATCCACTCTTTAATAATAATTAGGTTGGAAATGATAAAATAAAGACACTTACATCAAATAACAAAAAGTAATGAAATTAAATACAAGAATTAGATGAATGATTGATAGATAAAATGACTAAATATAACAAAAGTGGGTAGATACTAATGCTAAATTATATTAGGTCAGGTTTAAAAAATTAGGTAGGAGTATGTGAATAGGCAGGGATATAAAAAGTTAGATTTGGTTGGAGGTAAGGGGTCAGAAATAAATTGTTATTATTTCATGCCAAAATGATCATCAATGATTAGGATGAACATTAGTGGTTGGGATAACCATCGACAGTTGGGTAATTATTGACAATTGGAGATGATCATCAGTGGTTATGCTAACTATCAGTAGTTGCTTGTGGATTTATGAAGGTACTCAAAAAAGGTTTTTTGATTAGGTAGGGATATATTTAAGGGTATAATAAAAAATGATAGGTTAAAAGATACATGCATAAGGGTTTGATTTAGGTTAAGAAGTCAAAACCAAAATGACAAAATAGAAGTACAAATATACCTATTTCTTGCTAAATGGTTAATAGTTGATGGCTGGAGAAATTTAGGAAAAGTAATAATACTTTGCCTCAAGAGAAATTTATATATAGGTTCATTTTTTTTTTCTATTTCTAAATCACTATAAGAAGACTAGGTGTCTGGAGATCTTGAATACCTATGTGTAATAATGCTTGTGATGATCCATTTCACTTTCTACTCCCCTCCTTTTATAGGCAAAGAGAGATGGAGGATGGAAGGTTCCCTAGTAGGTTGGATTATTTATTTTTATGGTTGTGAGTTTGTTAGCACCACATAAGGTGAACATATTTAATTTTACCTCATTATCTCACACATAACTAGTGATGTGTTAATAGGGTGAGAACTTGACCGTTAATGGTCATGCTAATCATTGATGGTTAAGCTGATCATCAATGGTCAAGTGTCTTAGAGGAAAAGGGTCAAGGTGAGTTAAAAGGGGTAGGTTAAGGTTTATTAGTGAGTTATTGATTTTAGTTATCTAATTCATTAACTATACCCAAGGTCTGATAGGTTGGTTAGTGGGTCAAGAAGGGTTAGGTAGTTATTAAAGTATCCTGAGGCATTTTGACATTTATTATAATTTTGTAGTGTATATAGATACTCCTATTATCTACCCCTTATCATTAGGCCCAATATTATCCTCATGATCCTTATCATCAAAGATATAACACTGATCCTTCTTATGAACAACAAGCCCATCATAATACTACTCCTCATCAACTCTATCATGAGCCATCTATATTAGCACTTAAGCAAACTTTGATAAGCCTTGACAAGCATGCACTATAGTTGATCTCATAGAGATGTTATGACCAAGATGCCCTTACTAACCTGATTCATCATGTGAGAGAGTCATTGTAATGAATAAAAGAAGAATGGACACTTGTTGAGAGAGAAAATTGGAACAATCTCATAGATGACATGATGAATGTAGGGGGTTACATTCAGAGCATTGAGGACAAGCTAAAAGGTCTTAAATAATAGTAGGTCAAACATTTAAAACCTTTTGTGCCTAAATATACACCATCTCAACCTTATTATATGCCATCCATTCTTCCTTAAGAGACTATTCCAATTACTCCTTTGAATGTTCCAATTTCTTCATATGTTCCTCAGACATTTCCTTCTTGGAAATCTATCCAAGGGAGCTATCAAAGAAATAAAGAGTTTTTTATGAAAAAACCTACTATTTGGGTCCAAGGCTCCATCCTTCCTCAAGAACCCCTTATGAAGTCCTTCAAGGTTTCAAGTTGGAATAAAGTGGCAAGTCATGGAGTGGGTAAAGTAAGGAAGATTTAGATTTGAATACCCAAGATAAAGGAGGATATGAGCCTATGAAAACCTCTATCATCCCTCCTTAGGAGCCTTCTTGTGTTCTTGAACACTTTAAAGAGAAGATATTCCAAGAGAATATAGTAAAACAAATCAAAGAGTTGAAGCTAAAGACAAGGAGAGAGGAGAATAACCATAATCAAAAGGTTTAAGTAAAAATTCTGTCTTTTCCATCTTGGAACTAAATCATGCAGTTAAGCTAATCCAAAGCTACTCAACCGCCATACCTCCTTCCTAAAGAATCTAGGCCATTTCCATCTTGTAAATCCATTCAAAGTAGTAGGCAGAAGGAGGAAGTGGTGATTTCTAAAGTCAGACAAGAGACCTTATAGCCTCCACTCATTTCCCCTCAAAATATTAGAGCGTATCCATCATGAAAAGACATTCAAGAGGTAAAGAATCAAGAAGAAGAGGTTAAGGTTGATCTAATAAGAGCAAATTCAAGAGAAAAATTAGGTACCTATGGTAACTTCTTTGGACCTCTCTTATCTTACTAAATATTTTCAAGTATTTGCTATGCCACTCCTTGAGAAAGAGCCTCTCCTCTGTGAGGCAAACTATGAAGATGTAGCTAAAGAATTAGAAAATAAAGGTGACTTGAGTGACTAGGAAGAAGCAATCATGATTGAGACACTTCTTGGCAAGGACACACATGCTTTAATTTTCCATGATGATGCAAAGATGGAACAGGTGCAAGAGAAAGATGAGGTAGAGGTTGAGATATAAATACAAGAATAAGTACATGAGGAAAAGGTTATTAATGTATAAAAAAATGTTGAAGAAGTGGTGGTTCTAGATGAAAAGGAGGACAAAGATGATTGGTAGCTATGAATGAAGATTTTTCGAGAACTTGAAGATCTTGGTCGAGTTGAGGATCAAGTGCTTAAGAAGGTGGACAAATAATTTTCCATGGAGGGAAGTGATCAAGATTAGGAAGAATATGTAGAGCTCCTTGATGAGTATGAGGAACTTGAATCAAAGAAGAAGCCTAGTTTTATTGAGGATGCTATAGAAATAAAAAAGGTATGCCTTGTTGAACCACCATTAGAGATTGCATTTAAGGACCCATATGAAAAAGTTGAGACTATATGGATGCACATAGATAACTTATTTTGAGCTACTTTGTTCTCATCGAGAATCATGCTAAAGAGGATGATAGTTGTAACAAAGGGGAAGTAGGCAGACTAAGCATCAAAGAGCTGCATGTATCATTCAATTCCACATCCCATGAGGCAAGAAAATTTTCAAACTTTCTTTTTTATCTAGGAGGAAAGGTACACATAGTTTGACTGTATATTTTAGGATAACTTTGTTTAAATTCCTCTAAGTACTAATTTTGCACATTTTTTTGTTGTCCTTGATTTAGGTTAGTTTCTTTTTCAATAAGTGCTCTAATCACTTTATCTTATTTTATTCCTTTTGGTCTTTGTATTTTTAAAAAAAACAAGTTAGAGTAGGATTGTCACCAAGTCAATATGTTGGATCTAAGTAAAGACTCCATCCCAAATGGACTAGACTAGGCACATGGTCTGGGTTCTTTTGCATAGGTAGGCATGCAACCCCTATGGGTCACCAAAGATGTTGGCCATTTTATCCCACATATGAAGCTTTTATAAAGAGGAAGATCCAATTAGATTTTCATGATGATTGAGCATTCAAAATCATAGATCTAGCTGCACAAATCTAAATAATTCATCGACACCTTGAAATAATGATCAAAGGATGAATCGTGCAAGTTTAAGGGCCAAACCATCACCATGATGTCACACAAAAGTAATTATGGACCAGCCATCTTAAAATTTGAATATATTTGGTTTTGAAGCTCATGAGATCAATGGATAAAATGGGTTTTCTCCTTTTCACTTCATGAACATCCCCTATAAATTTGGGACCTCCATGTTTCTCATGCTTCAAGATCCAATCTTTCAAAGTTGGTTAAAAAAACATAAAATGTTCACACAAACATCAAGTTAAAACTCAAGCAAAAATCTATCTATGTTTAAATTTGATGGTTTGTGAGATGTCAATCATGTTATACAGAATGATGAATGATGGTCATGTGAATGTCAAATTTAAAGACAGATCAAGATAATCCTTTTGAGCTTAAATTTGATGATCATGTAACCATCAATGACAGTTGTGTGAACATCAAATGACATCCCATAGACTATTAATTTTAAGACCATATACTATCCATTGGCTTTTAAGTAATGGATCTAAACAAGATAAAAAATCCTCACTCAATCATACATCTCAATCCAATGGTTCAATATGAGTTAAATAGTTAGAGAGATTGAGGGGTTGACACATGGCATAAATGTGTGAAGTGATAGACTGAAAGCAAGATCCTAAGGATTAATGCATGTTTGACATGTGGCATAAGCAGAGACAAGGTTAGAAATTCAAAGGTAGATCTGAGGGATCATGCTTGTTCATATTTGGAAGATATGATGAAGTGAATGAGAGTCAATGTGTTAATGAGCCAAGTCAAATTTTGACAGCCAATTAGAGTGAAGGTGAGCCCAAGGTTTTTGATAAAGGCTAGAAATCCATTTTTGACCATGGAAAGTAAGGTCTTCTGGGGTTTTCATAATTCCATTAAACCTCATTCAAATGCCATGGAGAAGTCTAGTTGGTACAGTCAAGCATGGAGAACATAATGGAGTGCCATTGGAGCTTATATTGATTTTTGGTTTGATAAGTTAGAGCTTATAGGGTTAATTTTTGTGACTAGTTCACTAGGTTAAAGAAGGATCTATGTATATTGAATTCTTAGTCCCCATAGAGATATAATAGGATTTTTTGAACCTATATGATATAAAAGGTACTAAATGATCCATTGGTCTATTTTAATATAAAAGACTACAGGGAAAACCAATGTCCTTATATTGGTTTTCCATCTATAGGTTCATAATGAAAATGAAAATAACATGCCTAACTAAGTTGGTGCTTAGCTAGTTGGGGTTAGTGATCCATGTAAAGTGGTTGCTTCAGTAAAATTGGTGGTTGAGTGGGTGGTGAGTCATCATACTATTTATTGAGTGGGTGTATTAAAAAGGGGATTGGTACCTCCTAGTAAGTTGGTGTTTACTAAAGCTAAGTGGGTGTTTGGTGAATTAGGGGTTGGTGCTCCTTGCTGGGTTAGTGCTTAGTGAAATATTGATTCATTTATTTATAAGAATATTTGTCCAAGATTTGTTTTAGTGGGTTTTTTCCCCTATGAGCCTTTCCTACCTATATGATGTGTTATGGTTGTTTATGCATTGATTTGGTTTATTAATGATTTATTCATGTTTATGTATATTGGGTTGATATTGTTTGATAAAGGGTAATGAATGAATGATGAATTGAAATTAAAAGAGTATTAAAGACATTGATTCACCACCCCCTCTCAGTGATTATTCTTCCAATAATTAGTATTAGATCAAGGTCATTTTAATTATTCCTAATAGCTTGAAGGTGATCCTAATAAACATAAGATGTCTAGTGATCAAAATGACAAATTGCTTGATGAAGAAGTCTACTATGATAGTGAAGAAGGAGAAATTAAAGTAGACCTTGAAGCTGAGCTCATAAGTTCCCTAGATGAATTAAAACATCAAAATAATATCATCAGGGACCTCAATAATTAGCTAGAGATTGCAAGAATAATTTTGAGATCAAAAGAGTTGAGTACTTTATGTGCATCAAGATGACCTTAAGGTCATAAAATACTAAGGCATATGTTGTATTATATTAGTTTGTATACCATGAAGAAAAAAAGTTATGACAAAGGTCTATCATAGGAAATAATGTCTATATGATTAATATACCCTAGTTGTGTGAGGTGAAGGTGATCAAGTAAGATAGAAGTCTGGTAGATAGTGAACTAGGTGTTTTAAAAACATAATGAGTAGTGAACTAATACAAGAAGAGTTATCATATTGTAGATGGATCATATATGGTGTAAGGAGATAAGAGGATGATGGAAGGAGTATTTAAGGTGTGAAAAAAGGTTTAAGGTCTAATAAAACATAAAGGAAATTTCAAGAAGAGATAACATCAACTCAATGGGAGCTAATTAGATAATTCATGAGTTTCAAGAATAGGTGTGTAGTATAGAGAAGATATGTAGAATAATGAAGGAAAGTTCAATATTTATGAAGATTGAATAGAATTTGGATATCATTCATCTCTATGGATTCAAGATGTATAAATCTATGTAATGGTTTTGTTCCATGGATTCATGCATAGTATGATTGAGTGTTTGAGTCTGTTGAGGATGTTTTGAAAGTCTAGATGGTGAGTGCATATGTTGTGAAGACTAAAGGGGAGTCCATTTGTCTAAAAAGAGGTTTGAGTTGAATAAGTAGATGGATATGATCATGGTGATAGGGGGAGCCTATATATTGTTGGTTGATTATTTTGTCTATTAGCATACTGGTAAACAAAATAGGTCTTATCAGCCAAAGCATGAAGATTAGTCATCCTAATGTGTAAGTTTATCACATTAGAAGGAGACTTCTCTCTCCTCTCATCAAGGGGAGGTTCCCTGTGGATATGCTATGTATATATATGAATAGAAAATAGTACTCAAGAGTAGGACTAGACATCCATCTCTCTTTCTTCAGAGATGATGTATACAAAACAAAGGAAGAACTCAAAAGAATGACAGACACCACTCTTCTTCTTTCAGAAGAACTGTTCAACCAGTCACGAGAATACTCCTAGAAATAAAAGTAGAATATGACTGAAGTATGGTAACCAGCAAATCAAGACACAACACAAAATCTACACAAGAAATACTCAAGAGTGATATATGAAGAACAATGAAAGTTCAAAGTATTTCCAAAGTTATTTACACATTAATGAAAATACAAACACACTGAAGGCAGCTATGGGGGTGCAAACTCTCTCCACAGTTGATTCTCCAGGACACCTTCTTGAAAACTTTACTAATTCTACTTATTAAATCAATGAAACAAACAAGATATCATAGCACAAAGTCTAAAAAAGTCCCTTGTTTTCATTAACAAAATATGATAAATATACTGAGCACAAAGTCTCAATGATGCTTCTCAATTTTGGAAGAGTTTCGTTCCGATTATCAAAAAGAAAAATCCTTATTACAATAGAAGAAAATCCCTTATATAGCCTCTTCAAAAAGGACTTGGGAATAATCAATACATCAATTTGCATTGAAATCTGTCAAGGAGACATGCTGGAACGTAGGGGCCCTTTTCCCATTTGATTTTATCAATGCAAGGAAATAAGTCATGCGTATTGAAAGTTTGTAACTTCCAATGTTCCACCTGGCAATCTGATCTTATCTTCATCATTCCTCCTTGTCTGGCTAATTGAATTAGGTCCTGGATTTAAATTATTGTTCTATTTCTTCCCCACTTTTTGCTAGTCTTAACCTTGAAAATTGTAAATGTATTATGTTCTGTATGTTCAAAGGATCAACGGCTATTTTACTGCCTTTGAAATTGACATTTTCATGATTGTCACTATGTTTCCAATGGCTAGTTGACTATGTTGAATTTGATGTGTTCGGGTGCATCATCTCTTGGTCTTCTTTTATCTTTCCACTTGGTGCTTTTCCAGACTAGACTTTACCCTTTAGGGCCCTAAGAAATGATCCTTCAAAGTCTTTTGTTGGCCCTTCACAAATTTCCCCCAGGATTTTCCTCAGGCCATTCACTTATTTCCCCCCGGGCTTTTCCTCGGGTTATCCCCTTTGAACATTCCCGTGGACATTTCCTTGGGGAAAATTCCCGTAGAAAAAAAGTCCAGGTGAAATTCCCCAGGCAAAAAGTTCAGGTGAAATTCCTATGAGCATTGGACAAGTCTTTGAACATTCATTTGATGAAGTGTCCTTCGCAAGGGCACTTGTCCTTCAAAAAAGTTCTCTTTTGCATTGAACCATCCCTTTGAACCTAGTTGATGAGCCTTTGTTGAACTGGTTCAAAGGTTCAATGAAGCACGCCAAGCCTTTGAAGCAAAGCTGATGAAAGCGTTGAACCGCTTGATTGAACCCACCTTTGAAATGTTTGAAGTTGAACCAAAGGATGAACTAAATGTTGAACCTGCTGTTGATTGTTTGCTGATGAAAATTCCTATAGAAGTCGTGAAGCTCATTGAACTTAGACGTTGAACCTTTTGATTGAACCAATTCAGAGGTTCAATGAAGCGTGCCAAGTGCCTTTGAACCAAAAAGTGATGAACTTGCTGTTGAACCATTGAACCAAAAAACCTTAAACCAACTCAACTAACAAATCAAATGATTAAACCAAAAGATGTTGAAATAAAGGAAATGAACCATCTGAGTGAAATAAAGCATTGAACTACTTGGTTGAACTTGGACGTTGAATTGTTCCTTTGGTTGAACTGATTGTTGAACCTTTGAATCTGTTGAACTTGTTGAAGCAACTAAACTTTGAACCTTTCCCAAAAAATGAACAAATGTTGAAAATCATTTCTTTTAACTAAAAACTGCCTACAAGAGTCTGTAGATTTTCCTTTTCCTATTGAGTCTATAGATTCAAGCCTGCAGAGTCCATAGATTCAAGCCTGCAAAGTCCGTAGATTTAAGCCTGTAGAGTCCATAGATTTTTTGAGAAGCTCTAAAAATGAGAAATATAAATATCTAAGACAAATTTTGAAAATGGAAGATATTATTTTGGTTAGTAGAACCAAAATAATTCAAATGTTGTTCCAAAAATGATTGTTATTTTTGGGAGACAACAGCTACCTCCAGTTGGGGAACTTCTGTGAATTGCAAAACAAATTAGAAGGAGTAGAATTTAGAATCTATAGTGTCTTCAATTGTACCATTGGGCTTCAGAGTCATGCTTTCCAAAAATGAAAGGCAACAAGGATGAAAACAAACAAAACAATATAGAAATTAAAACTGTACAAGTATACATATATACAGAGGTAATGATCTGACACTTCAAGAATTGAAGTGTTTCAAATACTACCCATTATGGGGTAGAGAAAAGAGCATGCCATCTTGGTATTTCAATAAAAAGCTATTTTCACCCATGTGCTGATGAATTGTGAATGGGCCTCTCTAAATGGAGTCAAACTTTCCATGCATCCCTTTTGGTTCTCTTCTTTTGTCCCACAACAAGACTTTATCCCCAATCTGAAAATCATGATTTCTGGCTTTCTGATCAAAAAATTTCTTTATCAAATTTTGATGAACAGAAATTTTGTCCACCACCATGGTTCTTTGTTCTTCTAGCTGAGTTAGGTACATGATTCTTTTGTCAAGAGAACTCTCATATGTCTGATCTTCAATAGCCTTCACCAATTTCAAGGCTGGTAACTCTAAAGTGATTGGTATCTCAACATTAATACCATAGAGAAGTTGAAAAGGAGACATACCAATTGCCCTTTTTGGCATGATCCTGTCAACCCACAAAGTGTCTACCAATGCTTTGTGCCACATCCTTTTATTATCATCTACAAGTTTCTTGATAATAGTTACCAAATTTTTATTGCTGGATTCAGCTTGTCCATTCCCTTGTGGAAAATAATCAGAAGAATGAGAAAGCATAATTTCATAATAAAAAAAAATTGTGTGATTTATTGAGAGGTGAAACAAGCTGCATTATCAGTAACAATTTTAAGTGGGACTTCAAATCTAGAAATGATGTTCTCTTTCAAGAAATTGCATACAACTTTTGAGGTAGCATGCTTTATCGGGATTTCTTCTACCCACTTAGTGAAATAATCAGTCACTGTAAGGACATAATCATGTCCAGCGCTTGATGATGGATTTATTTTCCTAATAGAATTGAGTCCCCACTATTGGAAAGGTTCTTCTATGATTACTGGCTTAAGATTTAGAGCAGCCAACTTGGGTCTTCCAATAAATTGCTGGCAAAGTTCACATTTCCTTACCCATTTATGTGCATCTTGAAAAGGAGTCAGCCAATAATACCTGGCTCTCAATATTTTGTGAGTAGTCACAGGAGCAAAATAATGTCCTCCACAAGCTAGATTATGAAAAGATTTCAAGAGCTGGGTCTGCTATTTTTTATCTACACAGTGAAGAAAAACTCCATCTATGTTTCTTTTGTATAGGCCGTTGTCCCAAAGGACAAAATTTATAGCTTTCAATCTGATGGTTCTCCTCTCTTTGTAAGACAAATGAGTAGGACATTCTCCATAAGTCAAAAAATAGACAATATCTGAATACCATTCATTGGTAGTAGAACAAAAAGGACTGTTGGAATATTGTCTACTTCAGCTTCTTCAAGTTGTGTATCTTTTGGCTTATTATCAACTATTAATTGACAAAGACCTTTACCTCTGACCAACTTTGTTGGCTTGATATCCAGATCAAATTCTTGGATCTTTGCAATCTAATTACCTCTCTTTGTGCCAAACTCTTGTTGAGTTAAAATAGACTTGACTATACTATTAGGAACTAAGGCATTAGTATGTGAATTTAGAATATAGAAGCGAAAATGTTTGACTAATTTTACCAAGGCAAAGGCATGCTTCTCTATATTTGAATACTTTAATTCATGAGTTTTCAGAGGGCAACTCATGAAAGAGATGGGAGATTCCATACCTTCTTTGTCCTGTTGGACAATAATAGCTGGAAGAGTATACTCAGATGCATAGCTGTATATAGTGAAATCTCTATGGTAATTTGGACAGACCAAGGTGGGGGCATGAGCAATAGCGACTTTGATATCTTGAAATGCTACTTTGCCTTCTTTGGTCCAGCTGAAGGTAGTCTTTCTTTTCATCATATTTATAATGTGTCTTGTCTTCTCAATAAATTTGGGGATGAATCTCTGTAAGAAAATTACTTTTCTAAAGAAAGAGTGGATAACTTTCTTACTTGCAGGAAAATTCAGCTCTTGAATAGACTTGACTCTGTCTGAGTCAATCTTTATGCCTTATTTGGACATAATGTGTCCAAGGAGTTTTCCTTTTATCACTCCCAAAATAGACTTTTTAGGATTCAAAGAAATACCATTTTCCCGGTAGCGCTCCAGTACTTGTTGCAAGTGGTGCATATGATCAGATCGGCACTTTGAAAAGACAATTAAATCATTAAGATATACAACTATGAATTTGCCAATTTCATCTTTAAAAGCCATATCCATAGCTCTCTAGAATGTAGCACCATCATTTATTAATCCAAAAGGAATTCTTTTGTATGCAAAAGTACTCCAAGGCACGGTGAATGCAGTCTTGTATTGATTAGGTTCAACAACTTCAACTTGGTTATAGCCTGAGAATCCATCTAACATTAATAACATTTTTGATCCTGTTACTGTTTGAAGCACTTGGTCCATGATTGGTAAAGGGTAATTATCTTTCAAAGAAGACTGATTTAGATTCTAAAAATCAACACAAATGCAAATTTCACCATTTTTCTTTCTTACAGGAACTATATTTACAATCCATGTAGAATGATAGATTGGAAAAATAATTCTAGCATTTAACATTTTCTGAATCTCAGACATAATTGTACTTGAAATCTTCAGATTGTATTGTCTGGATTTCTGCTTGTAAGGCATTGAATCAGCCTTGAGAGGAATATGATGATGGATTCATTAGGATTGAGAGACTTTAGATCTTTGTATGAATATGCCAAGACATCAATGTATTGATGAAGCAAAGAAGTAAATTTGAATTTTTCTTCAGGTGTACAACACTTACCAATGTTGACTATTTTTGGATTTTCTTCATTGGTCAGATTCACTTGGTCAAATCCCTGAGAGAAATTTGAATCTGTCTATTGTTGCTTGATGAATCTATCATGCTTTTCAAACAAATTTTTGAGAGAAACTAGGCCTTTAGGAATTTTATTTCCTTTCAGCTGTATAAACTCTTCATTTACATCTAAACTAGATTTAGAAATTAATTCAGACTTCTGAGATTCACTGCCTTCAAAATACAACTGTTCAAAATTGTCTTTTCTTTCCAAAAAGGCAATGATCTGATTATCATCATTGAAAATTTTCCAATGATCAACATTATCAGGAACACTTGGCCTATAGATCAGTTCAATGGTATATTTGGCTTCTTTAAAATCAGAATGTGGAACTAAAAGAATTCCTAAAATAGCAAGTTTATCAGCTCTATCATTATATTCTCTTGGAATGGAATAAATGTTGAAAGCATCAAAGCTTTCAATTTGATCCCAAATAAGATTACGATAATGGCACAACCTTTTATTCTTAGTCTGATATGAATTTATCACTTGACAAACCACTAATTTGGCATCCCCTTTAGCATGAAGACACTTGATACCTCTTTCTTGAGTAGCTTTCATACCCAGCAACAGTGATTCATATTCAGCTATATTATTTGTGTTGCTGAAATGTAACTTATATGATGAAGGGAACATATCTCCTTGAGGAGATATCAAAACAATTCTGGCTCCAGAACCAGAAGAACAACTACCGTCAAATTCTAGAGTCCAAATCTCATCAGACACTAGCTTTACTTTAGACTTTCCCTCATCAGATATGGATGGTCTTTCTTCATGATCTATATATAAAAATTAATTACCTATACCTGTAGATTCAAAAAGGATTTGAGCTTCAGGAGTTGATGTCTTGGTGACTATATACTTTGCTTCCTTTTCAGGAAGTAATCTTTTCATCATGCCTTGTACAGGGATCCTTGCCTTAGATAGATCCATGTTTAGCTCTCCTCCCACATCCTTATAAAAATTCCATCCAAGTAAAATACTATAAGACACTGGAACTTTAGCCACTAATACAGTCATTTTAATCCTCTTGTCTAAAAAGGCTGCAAATGCAAATTGAGCATCTTTGATCTACCCCAACAATGGCACTTTTTTGTTCTCCATGGAGAAACATCTGCCAAATGTCTTGGTTAATGTGAGACCAAGAGATTCAGTGACTTTGGCAGGCATGACATTATCAGATGCACCTAAATCTATTATATAATTACTCAGCTTATGGCCATTGATTAACAGAGAAACATAGAAGGATTCTATTTTTCCAAAAGTAGCTGGAAGAGTAATAATTAGATTATTTGGACTAGGTGTATTTATTTGGGAATCAAAAGTCACTTTTTTGGCCTTTTGCATTATAGGGATGGTCTAGTTTTTAACATATTGGACCAACTTATTCAGTTGATCTAGATTGGATTGTAAGTACTCAAATTCAGACATTTGTATTTTTGACATGATCAATTATGTCAAATGTCTAAATCAAACTAGGTACAAGGAAAGGTACTTTAGCTTTCTAAGTTTTAGAAGAGATGGGAGGTATACTGGTTTGTGAATTAGAAGTAGAAGGGGAAGGAGCAACAAATGTATTTACCTTTTGAGTGATTACTAGATCTTTTTGTTGAAAGGGAAAAAATGTTCCACGCTTGGAAATTGTGACTGCTGACTGTGATTGCTCTTCTATTTTTCATTTATCAGCCTACTAGACTGATTGATTCTTAGATCTAGTAAACACTGCATATGATCTATCTAAAGCTTCTCCTTTACTTTTGAGTTCATCTTGATAATTCAGGAAACCAATGTGGGAGTCACCAATTGATTCTTCTTGACTATCTTCAATGATATCATCATCATTTTCTTGATATAATTCAGGCTGATAAGAAAAATCTAATTCTATCTCAAGATATCCCATTATTGAATTAGTTGGAGGAGCTTCTAAGGTAAGTTTTCCTTGTGGAGGAGGAAGATGATTTTGTTGTCCTTGGTTTTTGGCAACATTGCCTTGATATGACTGATTTGGGAATGTTCTTCTGTATGTAGGAGCAGAAGACATTCCTTGAGCCATTTGCTTTTTGAGGGCAAGGATCTCATTCACTAATTTCTGCACCATTGGATCTGTGGTGCTTGTAGATGTAAATTCAGATGATGATGAAGCTCTATTTCTATTGGGATCTCTTCTTATTTTCCCTACTAATATGAGATCATCTTCTACTTCAGTTGCCAAAAGTTGAGCTACCTCGAGATCTATTTGGCCAGCACGTCTCAAGAGGAAACTGACTTCAGGTAGTTGAGAATTAATGAAAAAGCATTTAAGATTCTTAGTTGTAGGTCTTGAAATCATAGGAATTTTGTTTCTCAACTTGTCAAATTTAGCTATGAAGTCTCTCATAGGCTCATGTGGCTCTTTTTTCATTTGTATAAGTTGAGCCAGAAGTGTATGTGCATCTTTTTTAGGTTTGAATCTGGCTTCAAACTTATCTTTCAAAGTATTCCAATCAGTCACAGATCGAGCCTGTAAATGGTAAAACCAATCTGCAGTAGGACCTTGTAGTGTTTCAATAAAAAGCCTGACTGCTACATCTTCAAATTCTACCCCAATTACTCCACAAGCTATACTGAATGCTGTAATATGTTCATCAGGATGAACTTTCCCATCACTGTGGAATTTTGGGAAATTCTTCCTAGAACTACGTGGAAGTTCATGTAGAGGAGGAGTAAGATTGAGAGGGCCAAAAGCATTACCCCAGGGACCTTGAACTGCCATTATAGGGTGCTGAAAAGGAGGGATAACAAATCTCAATGGGGTAATTATAGGCAAAGCTTTATCAACAACAGAAGTTGATATTTTGCCTGGTAATGGAGATCTGGTTTTAGTAGGAGAGGAGCTCTTGGTTCATTGTAGATGAGATGGTGAAGAAAATAGATCAAAATCAGTTTGCTGTACTTGCTCAAACACAGGATCAACAACACCTTTAGCCCTTTGACTTCGTGTATATCTTGAATCTGCTAGATTTGTAAAACAAAATTTGAAAAGAATTGACTTTGCTTTAGTTAAAGCTTGAGGCTTTAAACTATGCATTCTTTTCCTATGGTGTGGAGGTGAATGGAATGGATAGACTATAAATGGATAATGGGTAATTCCCTAGCAGAATCGCCAAAAACTGTTGGTTGATTATTTTGTCTATCAACATACTGGTAAACAAAATAGGTCTTATCAGCCAAAGCAAGAAGATTAGTCATCCTAATGTGTAAGTTTATCACATAAGAAGGATACTTCTCTCTCCTCTCATCAAGGGGAGGTTCCTTGTGGATATGCTATGTATATATATGAACAAAAAATAGTACTCAAGAGTAGGACTAGACATCCATCTCTCTTTCTTCAAAGATGATGTATACAAAACAAAGGAAGAACTCAAAAGAATGACAAACAACACTCCTCTTCTTTCAAAAGAACTATTCAACCAGTCATGAGAATACTCCTGGAAATAAAAGTAGAATATGACTGAAGTATGGTAACCAAAAAATCAAGACAAAACACAAAGTCTGCACAAGAAATACTCAAGAGTGATATATGAAGAACAATGAAAGTTCAAAGTCTTTCCAAAGTTCCTTACAAAGCAATGAAAATACAAACACACTAAAGTCAGCTATGGGGGCGCAAAGTCTCTCCACACCTGATTCTCTAGGACACCTTGACAACTTTAATAATTCTACTTATTAAATTAATGAAACAAATAAGATATCATAGTACAAAGTCTAAAAAAGTCCCTTGTTTTCATTAACAAAATATGATAAATAGACTGAGCACAAAGTCTCAATGATGCTTCTCAATTTTGGCAGAGTTTCATTTCAATTATCAAAAAGAAAAATCCTTATTACAATAGAAGAAAGTCCCTTATATAGCCTCTTCAAAAAGGACTTGGGAACAATCAATACATCAATTTGCATTGAAATCTATCAAGGAGACACGCTGGAACTTAGGGGCCCTTTTCCCATTTGATTTTATCAATTCAAGGAAATAATTCGTACTTATTGAAAGTTTGTAACTTCCAATGTTCCACCTGGCAATCTGATCTTATCTTCATCGTTCCTCCTTGTCCGGCTAATTGAATCGGGTCTTGGATTTAAATTGCCATTCTGTTTCTTCCCCACTTTTTACTGGTCTTGACCTCAAAAATTGTGAATGTATTCTATTCTTTATGTTTAAAGGATCAACGACTATTTTACTGCCTTTGAAATTGACATTTTCATGACCGTCACTATGTTTCCAATGACTAGTTGACTATGTTGAATTTGACATGTTTGGGTGAGTCATCTCTTGGTCTTCTTTTATCTTTCCACTTGGCACTTTTCCAAACTAGACCTTACCCTTTCGGGCCTTGAGAAATGATCCTTCAGAGTCTTTTGTTGGCCCTTCACAAATTTCCCCCAGGCTTTTCCTCGGGCCATTCACTTATTTCCCCCTGGGCTTTTCCTCGGGTTATCCCCTTTGAACATTCCCGCAGACATTTCCCTGGGGAAAATTCCCATGGACAAAAAGTCTGGGTGAAATTCCCCACGCAAAAAGTCTGGGTGAAATTCCCGCGAGCATTGGACAAGTCTTTGAACATTCATTTGATGAAGTGTCCTCTGCAAGGGCACTTGTCCTTCAGAAAAGTTCTCTTTTGCATTGAACCATCCCTTTGAACCTAGTCAATGAACCTTTGTTGAACCGGTTCAAAGGTTCAATGAAGTGTGCCAAGCCTTTGAAGCAAAGCTGATGAAAGTGTTGAACCACTTGATTGAACCCGCCTTTAAACTATTTGAAGTTGAACTAAAGGATGAACTAAATGTTGAACCTGCTGCTGATTGTTTGCTGATGAAAATTCTTGTAGAAGTCATGAAGCTTGTTGAACTTAGACGTTGAACCTTTTGATTGAACCAATTCAGAGGTTCAATGAAGTGTCCCAAGCACCTTTGAACCAAAAAGCGATGAACTTGCTGTTGAACCGTTGAACCAGAAAGCCTTGAACCAACTCAACTGACAAATCAAATGATTGAACCAAAAGATGTTGAAACAAAGGAAATGAACCATCTAAGTGAAATAAATCATTGAACTGCTTGGTTGAACTTGGACGTTGAACTGTTATTTTGGTTAAACCGACTATTGAACATTTGAATTTGTTGAACCTATTGAAGCGACTGAACTTTGAACCTTTCCCAGAAAATGAACAAATGTTGAAAATCATTTCTTTTGACTGAAAACCACCTGCAAGAGTCTGTAGATTTTCCTTTTCCTATTGAGTCCATAGATTCAAGCCTACAGAGTCCATAGATTCAAGCCTACAGAGTCTATAGATTCAAGCCTATAGAGTCCGTAGATTTTCTAAGAAGCTCTAAAAATGAGAAATTTGAATATCTAAGACAAATTTTGAAAATGGAAGATATTATTTTGGTTAGTAGAACCAAAATAATTCAAATGTTGTTCCAAAAATGACTGTTATTTTTGGGAGACAACATATATGATGCTTCAAGTATGTGTGGGCATGGTTTGTTAAGATCAGGTCCAATGATCAAATGGCAGCTTGTTGAAAATGCTTTGTTATTAATGTTAAAGGGAGAGAAAGCTCATAATGAAGGAGGAGTTCAGATTAGTGAGAAGACATTCTAAGAGTGATTTTTCCATCAATGAAAAAGGGGGAGATTGTTGAGCATAGTCATTGATGTTAGAGTTATCATTAATGTCCAAAGTACATGATGTCATGATGTATTAATGACAAAGTGGTTAGTTGTATGGATTTGAGGATTTATGACATGATTACAAAGCATTGAGGACCAAGAGGATGTTGTGAGGGGTTAATAAATGAGAAGAGGTATATTAGAGGCCTGAGTATGTTGATAAGGCCATGATGAGGTATTTAATGTGTAGAGAGAGAAGATAGAAGATTAAGTGTGACATTGATGTCATAGTGAGTAGAAGAGAGAGAGAGAGAGAGAGAGAGAGAGAGAGAGAGAGAGAGAGAGAGAGAGAGAGAGAGAGAGAGAGAGAGAGAGAGAGAGAGAGAGAGAGAGAGAGCAAAATAAGACCATCATTAGGTGTTCATAAGCATCAAGGAAAAGGTGGATAAATCATTGGTGATTGAGTGGGTGCTGAATCATCATAAGTGTTTATTGAATTGGTGCTTGATCAACAAGGGGGTTATTACCTCCTAACAAGTTGGTGATTGCTAAAACCAAGTGGGTGCTTGGTGAATTAGGGGTTGGTTCTCCTTGATGGGTTGGTGATCAGCTAATTATTGATTCATTACTTTATATGACTATTTTTTCAAGCTTTGTTTTAGTGGGGTTTATCCTAAATGAGGGTTTCCCATTTATATGATGTGTTATGGTTGTTTATGCATTGTTTTGGTTGATTAATGCTTTTTTCATGATTATGTACATTTGGTTGATATTGATTGATGAATGGTAATGAATGAATGATCAAGTGAAATTAAAAGAGTATTAAGGACACTGATTCATCCCCCCTCAATTATTGTGCTTCCAACACAATATGTGCCTAATATTGTAAAATCTAAATCACTTTTATATTTAAGAATATTTCTCATGGAATGTCATCACCCACTAATTGGAATTTTATCAACTATATTGAGCCAATCTATTGCATTAGTTAGTTTACATTTTAGTATGGTTGAGGTGATCAAATCACTGAATATTGATAAGTTTTTAGGTTGGATTTGATAGTATCATCTAGCCTCACTAGTTTGATAGTGTGGGTAACTTGGTTCACTCACACTCATTAGTTTATAAGTATCATTGGGTTGCATGGTTGAGCTAATATCAACTGGTAAGTGACAACTCACTTTTGCTCCAAAGTTGGGGGCATGTGCCTTCCAATATCTCTCTATATCTCTTTGGATACATGCACTTTCAAAATTTATTTATATTTTTTCCAATATTAGATTTATATCCTTGAAATGATACATATTTTTCAAGTCAACTTGCCAATAGGCAATACAGTTACATTGACACACAAGTCAGTCACAAAAAAAAAAAAAGTTGGGCACACACAAAGACAATGTGTGTTATACACACCCAAGTATGCAGTCCTTTCATTTAAACTAATAATATCATTTCTAGATTAAAGGTGGGGAAAATTTAGATGATATTTATCGATTATATAACACCTCAATATTATACACTTGGAAAACTTAGACCTTGGATGTTCCTATAAATTTTAGAGCTTTTCTACTTCTCTAAGTCTTGCATATGATCTATCTTGTGACCTTTAGCCTATATATTTTAGTATGACCAATCTTATGTTGATGACCTAGGTATTTTATCTTGTCCAAAATACTTAAAATTCATTTATCTTCCATCTCTACAAGTTATGAAATTGTACCTAGTTTCCTACTCCATGGACACTAACATCTAGGATAGACACTAGCATTGAAATTAGTGTCCTAACTCAATACAAGTGTCTAATTCCTTAAATTAAAATATTTTGAAAATGAAATTTATCCTAATGGTCGGCCCAAGTGATTTAAGATGAGTTATTCCTCTAAAGGGATTAATATAAATACAATATCAACCCTTATTCATTCACCACCTATAGAACCTATTATCACTAAATATTGCACCTTATAGGAGGATGTTCAAACCTAATATAAGATTTGGGAAACATTGGAATACCTCTATTCTTGTGGGTTTCCTATAGTAGAGGTAGACCTTTAGGTTTAAGGGCTAGCTCCCTAGATTGACCTTTAACTACTTATCACCTATACTAACTGATTGATTGTGTGAAAAGTGGTAGAAATATGCATGAAATTAAACTATTTTAAGGGGTGATGCACCATAAATATGTCTACAAGATCATCATACTCTCACACTAAGAGATAAAAACTACAACACTAGCTTCAAAGTTCTAGAATACTCTAACATTAGTATTTCAATATGGAGGTGATATGCAAAAAACTACTCAAGGTAATTGGATCAAAGGTTAGTTATAGACACTAAGTCTACTTGTACACTTTAAGGGAGTCAAACACACTAGATACACTCCATATGACCTATTATAATGAGAACTTATTACACTAAACATAAAAGGACAAAGATAAGCAAGGATAAAATCTTACCACTAGACCTCACCATACATCACTTCACATACTTAGACAAGATGTTTATGAACTCAAAACCATATTGCATGTATTATTAAAAGGCAAAGTACAACATCAAAATAGTAGGGATTTGCCATATAGGTGTGGAATTAGAAAACAAGAGCTAAAATGGCTAACATTTATAGAATGTGTGAGAGGAGAGAGAAGAATGAAGCTCAAGAATCACAATGACACTTGTTAAGGCATGAAAATTAGTTATGTTTCAAAGAGATGGAAGGAATCTTTGGATAAATATCCTTTTAAATCATGAAAAATAATCAAAACTAGTGTATGGCCCTTTAGCTACCTTCTTGGAAACTGCCTTCATCATTAAGCCTCTCTTAAGCACTCCATAAAAGACTAGGAAGAGATAACACATGTGAAATATGAAGGGGGGTTATAAACAAGCTCCAACATGCATTAGATGTGTCCCTAACCATTGTTATCCTTATATATAAGTGTTTTCACTACCTACAGTCACCATTATTGTTCTACAAGTTTGTCTTCACATTTAGCACCAAGATGGTCTTCAGTTTCTCAATCCAATCCATGCAAGGGGTGTTATGACACCTGTAAAGAGTCCTCTTATCCTTAAATCCATAAGGCAAACCTTAAAATACCTCCCAATTATAATTATCACTTTTTCATTTGGGAATTTTCTACAAGTCCAAAATCATTTTGAAGTCATGTTATCCCTCCTAGATACATCTACAACCATTTCTTCCCAATTGAGTAAAAAAATAGGATTTTGGAGGATTTTAGGACATTTTGTCTCTTAAGTATTGTTCATACAATCTTAATGTTGAACTTATGAACAAATGCCACTATAAGTATGTTTAGGAACTATGGATCAAAATCCACATTTTGTTATTTTAGAGTAATCATCTTTTGGTCTTAGACTTGCTTGGTAAAATTTTATGGTTGTGATTTTAGCCTCTTTCTTCCCAGAGTCCCTTTCTACAAATTTTTCCTAAGTACCAGCTTCCTTCCACTTTTATCCATGTAGAATCCAAACACTCATTTCCCAAAAAATGTTTTCATCTTGCGTAGGATAAATGCCAACTCTCCATGTGGTGGTCAGATGCTCTTTGAGGCCATTTCTCTTTTGTCAGTATTTGAAGCAATGTCATTGGTTGGTAAGGTTAAAATAGGGACCCACTATTTTAGTTATAAAGAGGTATGCAAAATTCTCCATATGGCATCATGATGCTTATTGAGAGTAGTTTATTTTTGGCCAAGCTTTTAAGAAGTCCCATTGGTCGATAGATATGGGTTGGGACTAGTACATATAATAAGAGGAAGATGTAGAGCCTTATATATGGTATCATGATGCTTGTCTAGGGTAGTACTTTTTCTTTCAGAGCTAGTAGATGTGCCATTGATTGAAGTGAGTCAGTCCCTTTTCCCAAATGATATAATAGAGACACTTCTAAAGATGAACATTTGGCACCATAATGCTTCTCCTAAGCACCATGGCCATCATAGAATGATGTATTTGTACCATATCTAGGATCTATAGGCCAATTGCACTCATGAGCCAAAGTTTTCCTTTTGGTTGTAACATCATCATCATTGGTGTGAGTGCCAGTATTTTCATGTCACTTATATGAGAATATACTACACTTATATATTTAGGGCTCTTTTTTTTATAAAGGGCTATTTTTATCATTTATATTTTGTAATCTCGATGATTTTTGAGAACAACCATTTGTATTAGTTCTAGAATAGAAGTAGTAATAACTAGTATTTTTTCATTCTATGACCTTAATAGGTGCCCCTCACAAGTGGAATTGAATGTTTTTTAATGTTCCCCCTTGAGGCCTTCTGCACTCTATTCTCCACCTAACAATGAAGAGGATATGGTGTTCTATGTCAAATTGAGTAAGGAATTCTTTTTGTTTGTTATTTCCTTTCTCTGATTCTATAGTATAGATTCTAGTTTGCATCATGGACTTTAATTCATGATTTATACTCCTTTAATTGTCTATAGTGTTTAAGGAATCAAGTTATTTTATGAAATCATATGTTAATGTTTTAAATATCTTGGTGTATCAGCTTAGTCTATTTTTAATATTATTCACATTTCTTTCTTATCCCCTTTCATCCCTAAAATCAAATCAAAGAGCTAGCTTCTAAAAGCTTAGAGGTTGCTTTACAGATGATAGTTCGGTCCCATGCTTGTAAATCTTTGTATAGAAGGTTGTTTCACCTAAAAAGATGGTTTTAGAAATCAACAATTTTTATTTTCTAACACACCTAGTGGGAAATGAAATATAAATCTACCTAATAAGGAGCCCAATTTTATGAGCCAAAGTCCTACCAAAAGATCACAAATAATGAAGAACTTGAATTTGCTAACACCACCTATAGGAGCTTCAACTTGCCAAATGACCACATGATTCAATGCTACTCAATAACAACATATGGCTATTTTGGGCCCACTAAGGAACTTTATAGTGTGGAATAGAAATATTAAACTTATTCTAGACCCCATCCCTATGAATGCTTTAAAATCACTCCCTAAATTCTTAGGGGAGGATTTCAAGAGCACAATAAAACATCTCTAAGACGTCACAAATATAGGCACTGTGCACTATGTCATGGAGCAGAATGTAGCCCTAAGGCTAATAACTAAACTTTTTAAAGGGCGAGCTCCTGATTGGTACTATTTATTTACACCAATTCCATAGCCAATTAGGATGACTTGGGTAATAGATTATTTGGGTGATTTAATGAGAAGGTAGATAGATCATCTCTCCTATAACAACTGATAACTATCAAGAGGTCCCTATAAGAGGCTATTATGGATTTCAATACCAAGTTCCATAAGACCTAGCAAAATATCCCAATAACATCCAAATTTACTATAGGTATAGCCATTATCTTATACCTCAAGGCCATAAACTCATATATTACTATCATGATTCAGTCATTTGGAGGTCAAATTCTACCAGATGCATATAAGCTAGCAATAAGAGCTAAGAACAACTTGATAGATGTAGGAAAGATTCCTCCTCAGCTACTGATGCCAATGTTCTTAGAAATAGCAATGTCACCACTAGAAGAAGTCTTGAATACCTCGTAGATACCATCTTATATGTATATATATCCACCCACTCAAGCGAGCACGTTCATTCAACCCTAGCTAGCTATAGAAATGGATAACATGAAGAGTATCTTATAGACCTTATCCAATGAGATAATACATCTCAAAAGGTATTAAGTAATAATTTTGAAATACCCTCTACATAAATACCAAAAAAGGAGAGCACCATACCAGTATAATCAATACCAAGAGAGGAAAAAGACAAACCATAAAGTGCCAAACCATCAGGTGTAATGCAAAAATCAAATGGTGGTAGTTCTCAATCTCATACAAATAGTACCACTAAATGCAATTAGGGAGCTATTAGTTTTCCAAAACAACATGGAAGATTATTCTAACTCATGGTGATTCTTATGCAATGATGCACATGTACCCAAAAATTGCCCAAGAGGTAATCTATAGTAGAAAATTGCCAAACAATGGTAACAAGGGAATACACTAGATTCATCCTCTTAAAAGTATCAATCCTTGGGGGTTGAGAATTATATCTTAATAATTAAAATGCAAGGGATGTACCTAGAAAAATAATAATAAATATCCCTAGAACATACACTTTTACCCTGGGTAGAAGGTGAAGATGCAATCTATGCAAGTGAAGTTCCCATGTATAGAACTCTGCAAGTCTAATTTGACTATTACACATACTCCAAGAAGATATTGGATGAGAGACTAGAGGTTATTATGAGGTTCAAAGTGAATTTTAAAAAGAATATGATAGCCCAACCTCCACTCCCAATGTATCAAAATTAGATGAAAATAGTGTAAAACAAGTTAAAAGACCCTAAGGTCCCACCTCCAGGGTCATGCAATGTGGTGGAGTAGCTAAAGAAAGTTTCAACCAAAATTTATCTCTAGGATGTCCTATCTATCCTTGAGAAAAAGTCTCTAATTGAAGAATCCTTAGAGGAATGGGAGAAACCCACATGAGGAAAGCTGACTATAAAGTCTACACATATGAAAGAAAGGAAGCTAGCAGTAGTGCACAATACCAGGTACCATCCATATTCATCAACTCCAAAGAAGAAGCTATTACATAAATCCATGATCGATTTTGGTGCTAACATAATGGTAATGCCTAAGATGATTATGGATATGCTATAATTTTAGTATGAACACTTGAATAAAGGGGTAATACAGTTGGATAGAAAGAAGGTCTAAACCATAGGCATAATTAGGGATCTTCCCCTCACATTAAATTCTTGTCCCAACATTACTATGTCAAAAGATGTTGTAGTGATACACATCCTATCTATCTTTGGGCTGTCTATATAGAGATTTCATTGCCAAGATAGGTAGATATCTATCATTGGATTGGTCCCATTTAATCCTAAGGACCAAATATGAATTGAAGCTAATAGTATTATCTAAGACATTGCATTGAGGGTGCATAATAAATGAGGCTATGATAAATTTTAAAGCAATGCACACTTCTTTCTCTAATACATAGATGTACCATATAGACATGCTTTAAGAAGAAAAAGTGTCAGACACCATATGCTCAGAGGAAGAGGCCCTTACCAATGAATTCATCAAAAGTGATATATTTATGAACTTCAATGCCATTGGCCTTGGAACCTATGTATTCTATGATGAAGACTAGGCCATGCTCGAGGTCATGAGGATGAAAGAATAAATTAGTGAAGGGCCTAAAGATGAGTCTAACTTTTGGACTCTACATTTCTATGGCATGAAATGCAAGACCAACTCTAATATAGGAATCTAATTGGTGTCTCCATCTAAAAAAGGGATCCTTTGAGCCTTCTAATTTTTAATTTGCCTACACAAACAATGAAGTTGAATATGAGGAGATGGTCCATAACCTCAACCTTACTAAGTGGATGGGCATAAAGTATCTAAAAATATTTAGTGATTCCAAATTAGTGGGAAGATAGGTGAGAGGGTCATGGATGTGAAGAATGTGCACATGAGGTCTTACCGCTACCAGATATGGGATTTTATTAAAAACTTAAAATCCTTAAAAAATTTATATAATCCGTAGGGCCATTTATTTATAGGTGGATAGAATGGCAAAAATTAGGTCCCAATTTGACCTAGTGATAGACTTATTCACCAATAAGCAAGTAGTATGGGTGATCATCAGACCCACCATTCCTGATAATGACCAAAATTGGTAGATATTTGAAAGTGATGCACAAATCACTATGTTCCTACAACAATCATGTGCATTCATAGAGCAATTACAACTAAAAATTGAAGAGGACTATGGGGATTAGATTGTGAAATTAAAGACTAACAAGATGCTGAAGGGGATCATTACCCTAAAAAACCTATTTGAATTTGATGATGTAAGGAATGATAAATGGAAGTTTGTCATAGATAAAGGTGACTACTCCAAACTTAATGTCAGAGATGGGGGAAAATTGAAGGTCAAAAAGGAAGTTCCCCAAGAAGATAAAGAACATTTGATTTCTCTCTACTAAAAATATGAAGGGGTCTTTGCATGGACATATGATTATTTGAAAAGATATGACCATGATGTCATCCAGCACACCATAGACCTAGTAAAAGGAACCAAACATATCTAGTAAAATCAAAGGCTAGTTAACCCAAAAATTGAGTCTCTCATGGCTCAAGAGCTAAGGAAACTGCTTGAATCAAGAATCATATACTTGATCAAGCATTCAACTTGGGTATCCAATCTAGTTTTAGTATAGAAGAAGAGTGGAGAGATACAAATATGTGTGGAATTATAGGATTTGAATAAGGCATCTTTAAAGGATCATTATCCCCTTCCCTATATGGATCAAATCCTCTAGATAGTATCAGGTACAAAAATGTTTTCTTTATTAGATGCATTCTTTATGTATAATCAGGTGTGGGTAAAGGAAGAAGCTTATCACAAGACTAATTTCACCACAAAGTTGGGGACCTTTGTGTATGTGAAGATGCCATTCATCCTCTCAAATGCCAAGGCTACTTTCCAACAAGTTATGGATGTATATTTTAAGGGGTTGATCAACAAAATCATCCTTATTTACCTAGATGACCTCATCATGTTTTCCAAGAAGAAGGAGGACCATTTTGATTATTTGGAGGTCTTCCAAAAGTGCTAAGAGTTTGGGGTATTTCTTAACCCTACGAAGTGTGTTTTTAGAGTCCCATAAGGTAAGATACTTTGGTATATGGTATCAAAATAAGGGATCCCCATTGTTCTAGAAAGATTAAAGGCCATTAGGGACCTAGCTTTGTCATTGAACAAGGAAAGGGTTCAATCCTTTTTAGGAAAGATCAAATTCATCATTAGGTTCATATCTAATTTTGTAAGATTGGTGAGACTAATCACACTGATGTGAAAGAAGGACCAAGAATTCAAATGGACCCTCAAAGGAAGAGCATCATTTGATAAAATCAAATATGTGATATCTTCTACTCTAGTCTTAATCAACCCAAACTTTTCCCAAAGATTTTATTATGTATGTTTATGGGAGTGAGCATATCCTGATAGCTATGTTAACTCAAAAGGAAGAGGAAAAGGGAAGTGAGCACCCAATCATGTTCTACTCAAGAACCCTACATGGGTACAAGTTCAAGTATAACTTTATATAAAAATAGGATTTTTCCATTATCAAAGGTCTTAAGAAGTTTAGGCACCTTGTGGTAGGAATCAAAATATTGGTTTATGTGGCACACTCTAGCATCTACAACTACATAATGGAAAGAGAAATCATGAAAAAGTGGACCAATTAGATCACCAAGATCCTTGAATATGATATCAATGTCAGGCCAACTAAGGTGATTAGAGGAAGAGGAATATATGAATACTTAACCCATTAGATAGATGCCCTGATGGAAGAGCAGGATGCATCATAAATGGTTTTGTTGAATCAATAAAAAATAATGAGTCCTAGGTTATTGATAGGACCTAATACATACAAACCAATTAGTATCATAATGGTTTCCATACAAACAAAAGGTGATTCTATAGATTGCAAGGGGCCTGTTACACATTGGTCCAAGGGGTCCTATTCAAAAGGAACTTAAATGGAGATTTTCTCTGGTGTGTTAAAAAACACCAAGCCAAGAAAATACTATAGGATATACATTTCAACCCCTAAGTGGCCACTTATATGTAAAAACCATCATGACTAAGATCATGCACTTGGGGTATTACTATCCAACCATGTTTATAAGTTACCATTAGGCAGTTAAGAAAATCCAAAAATATTAGTTCTACATAGGGAAGAGAAAGAATTCAGCCATGCCATTGAACCCAATTGTGACCAATAAACCCTTCATGTAGTGGGGCTTAGATTTCATTAGGATAATCAATCCCATCTCTAGTACTAGTCATAAATGGATACTGATGGCCACTGACTACTTCACTAAGTGGACCAAGGTAGTACCACTAAAAGAGGCAACTAAAAATGTGATCCTCAAATTATTAGAGGAACTTGTGGTAAGGATCAACCACCCAAGATGATCATCTCTGATAATTCAAGGGATTTATTTGGATCAAATATCTCTAAATTCACACTCCATAATGATATCTTCTTGAATACTTCATCCAATTACTACCCACAAGTGAATGGGTTGGCCAAGTCAACAAATAAGAACCCTATAAGATTGACCAAAAGGATGGGCATCGATAGATAAAGGGAGTTGCATATACACATGAAAATAAATCTATAGGTAGAATACATTACCCCCAATCAAATACTAAATACATCCTCGTATGAACCTGTATACGAGAAGGAGATAATCATGCCCTTATCATCAAAAATACCTACCCTATAGCTTTTCAAAGCTATCAAGATTGTAGAAAATGGAGTAATGGAGGTTAGGATGATAGAGTTACTTAACCTCCAAGAAACAAGCGTTTAAGCAGTGGTTTGATAAAAATTCATCAAACCCAAAATTCAAGCCTAGGGATTTGAATCTTAGGTATGATTAAAGGGCCATAAAACCAATCCAACATGCTAAGTTTGATTCTCTTAGAGAGGCCTATTTAAAATTATTAGTGATAGGTAAGGTAACACTTTTGATTTAGAAGAAAAATAATGCAATACATTAGAGATTCTAGTTAATAGAATTGACTTGAAATACTTCAACTAGTTCACTAGCCTTTCCCTTGTACATAATTAGTTAGTTTCCTTTTTTTATGTGTGTTTCCATTTGTTTCTATCTTTTCCCTTTCCTTTTTTGTTTCTTTTTGAATAAGTTCCATTGGCATAATTGGCTTATCTTGTCACTATGTGTCCTCACCCAATTCTCTTAGATTTTAGAAACATTCTCTAAAAGACCATTATCTACCTACCTCTCCTACCATTAATGTCAGATGCTCCATATTTCATAATTCCCCATAAAGATCACCATAAATCTCTTGTGAGTTGCTCCTTGAGCATGTGTGTCACCCATAGAATTTATGGGGTGTTTGAATTCAAAATTTCCCATGATGATCATGCCTAGAAGCGTTGGATTATAAATACGCCTCTCCACATCTAGCCAAACACTTAGATGCATTAAGATTTTGAGAGCACTGAAAAATTAAAGTGAACATAAAGAGTGGAGAGAATTGAGATAAAAATTATGAAATTTATTGAGTTTAATATCTAGTGTACCTATAAAATAGAGGGTGAATTTGAGAAAGAGTCTTGGGATGGAGACTTCTACTTCTTCTTTAGGAGGAAGACAACATCTAAGAAAACAAAGAACCCATGGGTCGAGTGGCCATGACAACCTTACCCAACCATATGTAGTAAGCAAGTCATATGTTTCTAGCCCTACTCGACCAAAGCCAAAGGTACCAAAACTCAAGAGCATAAGTAAAGGGGACTACAGAGACTAATTTATAGTCATTAATTTTACAAATGACATATATGAACCCAAGCTAGCCAAAAACCCCAATAGCTTGAGGGAGGACACCAATTACCAAATGCTTGAGAAAGTCTAGAGGAATGAATATGAGTCATTTAGATATATAATATGGTCCTCAATGTTGGCACAATACATGGTGCCTCTTGTGTACCCATGCCTAGAGATGATTTCCCTCTACATAGATAGGTATGATGCCAGCATTGGCATCATTTGGGCAGCACCCATTTGAGGGTAGAAATCACCATGGATACTATAAGGGAGATGCTCTAGATCTTTGTAACCCCAAGACTAACATTTACAACATGGAGAGTCTTCAGAAGGTCTAGGATACCCAGGTCCTTAAGATAGACTCCATCAATTTCTTCCTCAAGAGTGACTACAAAGAAATACCTCTTTTACCTCTCCCCTTTGAAAAATTCCCTATATAGGACCTAAAAGATGCCTCATCTATGTTGAATTTCATATTTGGGATGGATTTAGATGCCAACATCACCAATTTTTAATTGGGGGTGCTCTTCCTCTTGAAGATGATGAACAAGGAGGAGATGTATAGAATGGATTTCACCAAAGCCATTTCCATCACCATGAGGAATGATCCGGTGAACTTTTCATTGCCAAATACCTTCTGGGATTCCTCCTTCCTCCTCCACCTCATTCTATTTTATCACTCCAAGTTCTTCTCTGATTACCTCACTCTTGACTCCTTTGAGATAAACACTCTCCCTAACATGGTGACCCCCATCATGGTGTGTACACACATCTTATAAATCACATAAGATTACTATGAGTTTTTAAAACTATCTTTATCCCCCATCCTCATTAACCTCAGTTGAGAGGCCATTACATTTAGGATAACAAACAATAGTCATGGCTCACTGATAAGAAGGTTCTAGTCAATTGGTTCTTTTGGATTTATTTCACATTCATTCGAGCACATGGATTCAAAAGTGAGCCCTTATGACTCCTGTACCTACTCATGGATAGGAACCTAGCCCTAGAGTTGGCTCACTAGATTGATGTGGTTGACAAAATGTATGGCACAAGATACAATAAGAAGGGCCTTTATGATGTCCCCTTCATAAGAGAAGGCATCATGGTGGTGAAAAGGCAATAGGATAACTTGCTCATGTATAAACTTGTAGATCTAGGCCTTAACTTGATCAATGATAGATGGAGCTATGATCTAGTTGATTATATAGACTCCTTGAAGACTACTAGCTTGCCTAATCACTATACCTAGTTGTAGCTTCAACAATGAAGGTTTCCCATGGAGGATTAACTTAAATATTTCATGGATTTGTCCTAGATCTTTGAAAACACCCTTAGGCCATGGGAGTCTTTATATGACATGGTCTAGACATTCAACCCCTCCAAAAAATTAACAAAGGGACTAATACCAAAACTCACCAAAAGATATTGGAGCCAAAAAAAGATAAAGGCCTATTCAAAATTTAGGCAAGATGTTCTCAAATTTTGAGGATAAAGAGATAGATGAAACTTTTGAAAATATATAAGATGAACACCATCCAAAAGAGATCCTAGTAGAAGAAGGATTCTTTGGTAAATAAGTAGGAGAAGAATAAGAAGATACCCTAGGTAAAGAAGAGGGGGACTTGCCTCTAAAAAATAAAGAAGTCACCATAGTCCTGAAGTCATTAACCTAGCCACACCTTTATATCCTTACCCTACATCCCTATAATAGCAATAATCCTCTTCAGGGCATCTCATAACTGGGTCACCTCAATCGAAGCAACTTGAGGCACCATTATCAAGCCCTCCACTAGTGCCCCCTCAAAATAAGGTATGATTTTCACAACCCCTTCTTTCCATAGTCACATCTTTTTTCACCCCCTCATCTCCTTACATAGTTTTACCTTAGGTTGCAACACTCTCCACTCCTTAAAAAATTAATTTCTGGGATTTGCCCTCCTCTTCACCTAACCAACCTATTCCCAAGCTCACATCACTTTCCTCTATAACCTTGTTATCATCCTATATGCCTTTCTTTACTCTTCTAAACTCATCATCCACATAATATTACATCATGACACATTTTCCTTCCACCCTACTCCATAACCTCCCACCTTTCTCTCCTTCCGCCCTCACCCTTCACCCTCTTACCTCTCAGAGAATAGTGTTTATTGATTCATAGTAGTATGTGACCATTCCATTTAGACTTTCTCAAGGACTCCCCTTTGTAAGGGAAAACATTCAAGAACATGAGTAGTTCCATCAGTAGATGGATGCTATAAAGAAATCCTGAGAGGCCTGGGTCAAGAAGAGGAAGGAAAAATAGGCTAAGGGCATGGTGGTGCCTCATATGTAGTCTTTCTTTGACCCAACATAATAATTTCTCATGATTACACATATGGCACCTTAGGTAGTCAAGCCCCAAAATCAGATGCAACTGGGGGAATATGCAATACAATTTGTTGGCCTTAATCTTAGTCAGGCCAGACCCACTTATAAGGTTGAGTTGATGGAGGAAATTTAGAAGTCCATGACCACAAAATACATTGAAATAAGCTGATAGCTAGAGAAGACCAGGCTGGAACTTACCAAGGTAAAGGCTACGGTCAATCACTTCAACATTGAGGCAAAAGTAAAAGATGTAAAACCCAAAAAATTAAGGTCTCACCTTTAGATCCATATCTCAAATGAGATATTATAGGTAGAAGATAATTTATGAACAACCACAGAGGCCAGGCTGTAATAAAAAGAAGATGAATTTGTGAGAACCAATTAGAATGAAGATCTGATTACAAATGAAGATCTATCGGTTAAGGTTTATTGAATCTGAATGATACATAAAACCTATATCTATAATCTCTAAAAAATATTTATAGGGATTTAATGGCATTATATGACTTTAAAAAGTCTACTCCTGGTTATCTAGATCATGTTTGATCTTATATTTATTTATTTTACCTACTCAGGGTGGTGAGATCCTTTGTCCAATGTGTTTTCCTCCATGGCATGCTCTTGTTTGACCTTAGTTGAATTTGATCTCTATTGAAGTCCCTTAGCTTTTTACTTTTAATGTTGACTGTCGATCCTAATCTAGGCTCAACACATTTTTCTAATTGTCAGCTATGCATTCATCCTCAGGATCCTACGATTAGCTCTTTGACTTCTTGACCTCCTGTACACCATATATCTTTTTCTGTATAAATGAATGCATACCATTGATCTTTTACCAGCCTAACATGGTTGAGAAAATTGTCACCTTATCATTTTTTATTAGGATCCATTAAACTTTGAATCACTTCTCACCATCGATCTACTTTATATGATTTCATGTGCTTTATTGATCTACTTGGGCCCATTGGACTTGTTAGTTACTGCTCACTATTGGATCTCTACCTAGGTACCTAAGTTCTTAACACTTGTCATTGATGTGTTCATGTTGAATTTTTGACTTGATGCTCATCATTGATATTTGATGTATGAGTGAACACATGCCATTCGATCCTTGGGACCCATTGACAGCGATCAGATCACTGCTCATCATTAGATTTGATCTTAGCTCCTTATATTTAGACACTTGTCAGCTCTACATTTAACCTAGGAACATTTGAATTTAAAATGCTATTTTATGATGATTAAACTTGATGTTTTTTCCCCTGTTTCACTTTGTAAGTTCAACTTTAAAGATCTATATCTTGAGATAGAAATCTCATCAAGACATCAAATTTGTAGAGCATGACCTAGGCATAGAAAACATCATGTTTGTATAATATTTTGGCCTAAGAGGATTTTGGAGAAAACTTATTAAATGCAAAATCAAGATGACCTATTCATTTCTACATGATGTGCTATGACAGTTTGGTTCTTCTAAACTTATTCTTAAACTATTGCTTGATCTTTCAAAATTTTGATGAGATGCTAAGGCTTATGCAAACTAGTTCCATGATCTTGATTGCATTGATCAACAAGAGAACTTACTTCCTTAAAATTTGATAAAGTACACTTTAAGTTTAGTTAAAGTGTTTTAAAATCATTGCAAGTTACATGTGATCTTTGGACCACTCATTCCATCCAAGAATTTGTTCAACTCATCCATTCAAGTAGAAGCTTGGCATGTGGGCCAAAATGGCCAATATTTTTGGTGACTTAGCTAGCTTAACCAACTTATTGGTTATGAAACCTAGAATTTGATCAAGCTTGCTCATGATCACTAGACAAATGAAGTATTACTTACAAAAAGAATCTGACTGACTCTTGGAAACACCTTTTAGCAAAGGGACACACACAAACAACAAGAAATCAATAAAACACACCACACAACTAAAAAAACAATGAATAAAGTAATGTGTAAGATTACTTAGAGGTAAAGATAAACTTATCCACCTATGTACAAAGATCATGAGACAACACTAGAAGTAGAATTTAAGATACCTCCCATTGACAGGGATGGGAAGGATATCTCCATTCAATATAACAAGCTCAAAGGCATTGCTCTCCTTGTAACCTGTGATAATATAAGGTCCACTCCAAAGACTATCAAACTTGGAGTGATTTCTTGGTTTTGCATGGTCCTCATCCCATTTGAGGACTATATCACCTTAATGACATGTCATTGAGGAATCTATTTTGTCAAATGAACTCATCAATTAGTACTAATTAGACCACATAATATGCATAGTAGTGTCCCTTATCTCCTCCAACTATCTTAACTCATTCAACCTAACCTATATGACATCATTCTCTAGGAGATCAAGTCAATGTGTAAGTTCTAATGTAGGAAGTTAAAGAGATATAAGAAGTTTGGATTCTTTCCCATAGATAATAAGGTATGGGGAGTGTCTAATAGATTTCTTAGGTGTCACTCTATCTGCCCATAGGGTAGTCTTTAATATAGTATGCCATTCCCTCTTATTATCTTCTATAGTTCTCTTGATAATCCTCAGAAAATTCTTTAATGTGGACTCTGCTAGTACAATTCCATATGGGTAATAGTTAGAGGAGGCCTTGAGATAAATTCCATGTGAAATATCCCACTCACAAACCTTGTTGCTAGTGAAGGCTAATGTATTATCAGAAATGATTGTAGAAGGCACACGAATTTGGTCATAAGGTTATCATAAAAGTCCAAAATAGAATCTTCATTAGCTTCCTTGAGGGTAGTTGATTCAACCCACCTTGTAAAGTAGTCTATATTTGTAATGATCCATTTATGTCCTTTAATTGAATGGGGTGTATCATCCCTATTAAATTTAATCCCCATTACATGAAAGGATATTCTACTTGTATGGGTTGCAAGGGAAGTGCAACCAATTTTTGCTTGCCAACAAACATTGCACATTTCAAACATTTCCTTACCCAAGAGTGTGCATATATAAACATTATGGGAAAAAATTACCCAAATATAAAAATATTAGAGGCTGTGGTCTTGGTAGCAAAGTGCCCACCAACTGGACCATCATGAAACTGCTCAAGCAACTTATCTATTTGACATAATTACACACAGCTCAAAAGCAAGCCTCCTATGTCTCTCTTGAAAATTACTCCATATATTAGTACATGAGGTATACTTTTAAACTTGAAGTGCCTTCTTTTGGCTCTATTTAGTCCCATAAGACATTGGCTTAACTCAGGAAATTTGAGTATATCATGTGTCTAACTAAAAGGTGTGTTATCTACAACTCCCTATTGGCTATCATGGACTACCAACACTTGATATTTATCATGTTTTACCTATGCTACAAGGTGTTCACATAACCCTCTACCCCTCATAAGATTTGTAAATATAATCTCAAGGTCATACTCCATGCATTTTGTCACCAATCTAGATCTTTTCTCATTGAGGTCCCTATTGAGTATGAACTCTTTAACACTTGGGTCTACTACCATGAGTATGATCTTGATATTGGAGACCATGTGAATAAATTTATTCAAAACTCTCACTACTAAAATCACATATTTCTATACAAATCTATACCTATCTTCTTACCCTTCTAAGTCCTAATTAAAGAAAGCAATAGGCTATTATAACCCTTGCTCATTCTTTTACATCAACATGGTAGAAATTGCATCTGATGTAGAGAAGGCATACAAGTTGAATTCATTATTAAAATCAAGATTAATTAAGTGTAGGGGAATGAGAGATGACCTCCTTTATGGCCTCAAAACTTCTCTTACATTCTTTGGTCCATGTAAACTCTTTGCCTTTTCTTAACATGTGAGTAAGAGGCTTGATCAGCGCTATAATTCCTAGGATAAACCTTCTTATAGAATTAATCTTTCCTAATAATCTCTACATACCCTTTTTTTGTTTAGGTAAGGGTAAGGATAAGATGGACACAACTCTTTTAGTATCTATGGAAAGACCATCATTAGTCACTACATGGCCTAATAACCTACCCTATGAACACTGAATATACATTTTTTAGGATTCAATGACACACTAAATTATTTGCATATTTCAAATACTAACCTCAAGTGGGAAATGTGATCATCTGGGTCTTTTGAGAAAATAGTGATGTCATCTAGGTATATGAGCATCATGCCATTGATTAAACCTTCAAAGGTAAATTCCATTGCCCTCTAGAAAGTTGTTCTAGCATTGGATAGTCCAAAGGACATTTTCATGTATGCATAAGTGCCCCACTTTATGGTGAAGATAGTCTTATGCCTATCTTATTCCTAGACCATAATATGATTATAACTAGAGTAGCCATCAAGCAATGAGAATCTCTGATAACCTACCATCTTTTGAAGAATATGATCCATTGAGGGCAGTGGATAATGGTCTCTTAGGGACAATTTATTGAGGTCCCTAAAGTCAACACATAGATGTATTTACCCATTCTTATTCCTCATTGGAGCAAGGTTTTACACCCACGAGGAGTGTTTAATTGGGAATATTATCTTTGATTCAATCAACTTAAATAACTCCCTCTTCATCAATTCCTCCACTTTTGAGTTGATAAGCATTTGTTTCTACTAGATTATTTTTGCATTGCTCTCTAGTTCAATGGTATGCTATGCAAGTTTATATTCCCATGCAAATAAATCAAATATATCTTGACTTAAGGAAACAAATTCATCTCTCTCTTCTATTATGTTAATCTTTCCTAACTTCAACAATTTATCCTTAAAGATCTCTATCTTTTCATAATATTCCTCCTTGGATGAGATACATGCATTGTCTCTTCTCACTTGGTCATCTTAATTAAATATGCTTTCCAATGTCACAAACCCCTTAGTTAGCTTGTTAGATCTCAGCTGCACTATCTGATCATCATACTGATGTTGGAATTTATCTTGATTCTTATGGTATAATTCTACCTCCTACATCAAAAAACATATAATTTAGTCATATTTATCAAACACATACCAACTCACCTCATTATTAGGTACAACTAGCCTGCCTATGACCTTGATCTTATCTTGACTTTGGTTGCCTTTGACTCTTTATACAACCTCATACTGATCTCTAATGGCTGTAAGCCTATTTGCATATTGATTTGCCTCTCTTGGTATGTATTGTATATTGAATGCCAAGAAGTCCTCTATGAGATCCCATACACAATGACTGTAAGCTTTCAAATTATGGTTCTTGACTACACTTATGCCTCTCACCTATTTCACAACAAGCTCATTATTACCCTTGACATAAAGGAGTTTGATGCCTCTTCTTCTTGCCTCTTGCAAACCATGTAAAAGAGATTTATATTCAACTATGTTTGAAGCACAATTGAATTGAAATATTGCAACTAAATAGTACTTATGACCTGAGTGTGGAACCAACATGGCTCAAGATCCACTACCATTTTTTGAACTTGAGACATCAAATAATAAAGTATATAAGCCATCTTCTTCTTGAGTGGTGTTAGTTAGGTAAGGTATAATAACACCTTCCTCATACATACAATACACCCCTAAGTCTGCTTCTTCAATATTACTATAGGGATCAAATCCATGATTGCCATCTACCCATTCATCTAGGTGCAATTCTGAAATGCCTTCAAGATGGTTGTGAGTCTCTTTTTCACTAACATTTTCATCCTCTTCAAATATGGTACATTTGATATTTTCAAGGTTAGGCATATAGGGCTCTAGATGGAATCTAGAAATAAGTTCTAACCTAATAGTGACCCTAGTCCCATATCTAGTCCTGAAAACCATATATGACTAGTTAAAAGATAAATAACCCCTAATTTTTGTAATAAAGTCGCTATATAGGCATAGGGAAAAATATGGGGGGAGCTCTACAACTATTACATCTTGAGTGATGACATAATTTGGGTAATCTACCAATGTGATCTTAAGATCTTTCAATATACCTAATATTTTAGTGGGGAAACCATCTAACTAGAGGACACCTTTTTCATTAGGCACATATTTAAGCTCAAACTTATTTGATATGGATTTAGGCATAATTGAGGTTGAAGCACCTAAATCTATCATATAATTGTGCACTAAATAGTCCCTTATAACAAATGATAAATAAAATGGAGGGGTTTGAAAACCTTAGGTGGATGATCAAAATTATGAAATTGATCTTGACTAGGAACTTGAATTTGATAAGGTTGACTACTATTTGTAAAAATAGTATTCACTTTATCAGTTGTCTCATTTTCATGAGAAGGCTTGGAGAGATCTTACTAAAGGATATCTTTCTATCTCAAAATAGATAGAGCATCATACATAGACATAATGATATTAGACTTTTTCATATGATCCACATTATTAAAAGGAATACTAGAACCTTTGAACTACACCTTGGAAGTAGAAGTATCACTTGGCACTTGAGTGACATGAGGAACAAAAGGAGACTTGTACTACTATCAATGATTTTAGGGTATTTATTGAGTTATATGAGCTTTGAAGCCTATATTTGAAGTGGTAGGCTACTAACTAGTTTGTGGAGATGTTAAAGAAACCTTAGGCTATCCCTAATTGTCATCCAACATCTTCCTCTTAAACCTTATATAGGCTACAACTGGCTCATCTACCCTTTATGTAGTTTTCCCCATGTTTACTACTATATGATGAAACATATGGTCCCCTTCTTGAAAGTTTAGACACATGGTGTCAGCTGGTACTTTACCCAAGCTCCCTTGCTATTGAATCTAATCTTCCAATGGTGTCAAGGCAAGCATAGTACCTTGATTAATTGGAGGGCCTTATGGTGGAGGAGGCACTATGTCATGATCTTGGAATGAAGGAACATGCTACCGAGTGGGATCTTGATAAATTTATCCACTTTTAACCATTACCATCTCATTAGAATACCCTCCTAATTGTCATTGACCCTCTTATGTAAGGTTTTTTTGTGTGGGGACCAAGGATCCTGAGCTACTTATAGCTATGGGGTTGTAACTATTATAAGAGCTACCTTGAGTAATTTGGCCTTGGGGTTGTTGATTGGATGGATAAGGGGGTCTATTATAGGATTGAGTAGAGTATTGGGCCTAGAAGAGACCTTGGTATGGCCTATATGAATTATATTACTACCTCTCTAGGGCTACTAACTTATTATTTTATGCTTTTAACAAGCTCTCAATCCTTGAAAATTTATCCACTTGACTATCATCAGGTTGGGCTTGATTATTTGGAGTAAGCAATGGAACAATGGTAGGTGGGGTTAGATGAAGCTCAAGAAAAAGTATCATGAGAGGTCTTGGCATGAGTTTCCTTACTTGTATCAAATAGTTTTCTACCCTTATAACTACCTTATAAGCCCTAGGTAGAGTTGTCCCAACCATAGATTTGATCATGACTGTAATGTCTAACTTTAATGCTCTCAAATAGTAAACAAAACCATAGTTGGGTATGAGCTTAATGATGACAAGGATCCTATCCCAAGTATTTTGGAATCTATAGTTGAAATCAACCATGGATTCTTGAGATGCCCTCTTGATTGAGGTAAGTTTTTCAACAAGTGACACATGGTCACTTCTATCCTCAAAATTTTCACATAGGTACTCACCAAACTCATCTCAAGTGTTGATTGAGGTATGAACTAGACCTCTATTTCATTACAAGAATTTGCCTTTCAAGGATGTGGCTAATAGTCCCATGACTACATTATCTTATGTAATTTTATGTACTAAACAAATGTTTGCAATGCCAACAATGTGCTCTATAGGGGTGGTGGAATTTTTCCTTGTAAAGTATGGTATAATATTCAAGGAGGTATCAATGATATCATCAATGATACCACCATTAAAGGGTAGAAAAGTTTGTATTATAGGCTTTGTCATTTGCATAGTGGGGGTTGCACTACTTAAAACAATAGGATGACTAGGAGATGAATATTTCTTTTGGGGATAAGGACCTATCCTATTGAATCTTGATCTTTTATATGAAGTAGAAGGTAGCTCAATGAATTCAAAGGGGATACCTTTAGTAATTGACCTTATATTAACCTTTGGCATGATAGGGCCATCTAAATGAAGTTATGAACTTTGTAACTTGGAGAATCTTTAGCTTTTGATGATGGTGGATGCTTCCTCTATTACAAATACTTATTCACAACTCTAGAATTTAGATATGCCAAAGAGAA
The DNA here is from genome assembly GCA_037957365.1 of Torreya grandis. Classification (NCBI taxonomy): domain Eukaryota; kingdom Viridiplantae; phylum Streptophyta; class Pinopsida; order Cupressales; family Taxaceae; genus Torreya; species Torreya grandis. Next base: position 2,605,066 of record JARHVA010001299.1, on the reverse strand, counting down.
TGTGTCCCACTAGGTATACCAAAAACTATTGGAGGTTTTAAGTTACACCCTAGATGAAAGTAGAAGTGTTCAAGCCCTACTCTTAAACCTAGTCCAATTGGGAATGACCCTAGGTTATGGGTTACCTAATCTTAGGTTATACCTCTAGGTTTTTTATGAGGCTAGCTCCTTAGATATGATAATTGAATCTCTCTTCTTAAAACTTAATCTATTGGGATGAAAAGGGGAGAGATTGCATGAATAAAAACCTACTATAAGTGTGGTGATTCACCAAATTTTCAATGAGCCAATATCAATTTGGACACTTCTATGACTACTAATGAATGTAATAAGGACAAAGATTAATTAGATTCTATGACATGGTTCCAAACTTGATTATTTTTTATGAAGGTTGAAAAGAGAACTATAACATGAAGGTTGGAAAGAGATAGGTCTGTGTGAGACACTATGGACTTATGACACTTCAAGAGAATCTCACTAGCTAACAATTTACATAACCTATAAGAAACTAATAGTCTTAAAGTAAGGTATACTAAGGACCTACATATGATGAATAAACAACATACATTATATAAATAAAACTTTAATAAAGCACACTTAACATTAAATAGAATCTGAAATTGTCTTATATTATTTCAAACAATTTATAAAGTGATTTTAATAGAGGTTTTCTATACCCAATTGAGTGATACACATCAAGAGATCAAAGCTAGTATTTATAGGAATAAATAAGGTTATAGAGAGAAAATTTGGCACTAAAGGGGTAATTAATGAGCCCAATTCCACTTATAATAAAATAAACACCACCATCCTTTTCAATCTCCTATTCTACATTAATGTCACTATGTCTTTCTCTGACATGATGGAGAATGTTAAGATCAAGACTAGTTGTAGGAAGCAATCCCCACTACCACATAAATCCTTCTTAAGCTCCTCTAGATTAATGATTTTCATTGTCTTCCTCAATCATGCTTTCTCAAATTTTAACATTCCTTGCACAGTCATTATTTTACCATTACGTCTAAATCTTGAATATAGATCTACTATGGATGAAAACCAATCACCCTATTAGTTTTCATATAGTCATGATTGTAAATGTAGATCTATAGGCTAGGGTCTATTGAATATAAATGAGACATAAAACCTACATCTAAAATCTTTCAAAAATATTTATAGGGATTTAATGGCATTAGATGACTTTTCAAAGTCTACTCCTAGTTATCTAGATCACATTTGATCTTACATTTATGTATTTTACCTATTCGGGGTGGTGAGATCCTTTGTCCAATCTGTTTGCCTCCATGACATGCTCCAGTTTAACCTTAGTCAAAATTTTCTCTCCATTGAAGTCATTTAGCTTTCAAATTTTAATTTCAACCATTGATCCTTATCTGGGCTCCCCAAATTTTGCCAATTATCAACAATGCATTTGTCCTTAGGATCTTGCTATCATCTCTTTGACTTGTTGACCTCCTATGCATCATAGATATTTTTTTGTCAATCACTGATCACCATTAGATCTCTACCTAGGTACCTGAGATCTTGACACTTTTCATCGATGTGTTCATGTTGAATTTTTAACTTGATGCTCATTGATATTTGATGTATGAGTGAACACATGACATTGGATCCTCGGGACCCACTAACATCTGTCAGATCACTGCTCACCATTATATTTGATCTTAGCTCCTAATATTTGGAGACTTGTCATATCTATATTTAACTTGAGAACATTTAAATTTAAATGACTATTTTATGAAGCTTGAACTTAACATCCACATGCTTGTTTCACTTTGTAAGTTCAAATTTAAAGACCTATATCTTGAGATAGCAAGCTCATCAAGAATTTAAATTTGAAAAAAATCATGTTCATGTAATCTTTCAACCTGAGAGGATTTTTGAGAAAAAATATTAAATACATAATCAAGATGACCCATTCATTTCTACATGATGCATCATGATGGTCTCATTATTCTAGACTTATGCTTGAATTGTTGCTTGATATTTCAAAGACCTGATGAGTCTTTGAGGCTTATGTAAACTCATTCCATGATCCTAACTGCATTGATCACCATGAGAACCTTCTTTCTCAAATTTGAAAAACTACATTTTAAATTTACTTAAAGTGTTTCAAAATCTTTTCAAGCTACATGTGATCTTTGGACCACTCATTCCATCCAAAACTTTATTTAGGAATTCATATTCTACTGATATTTGAGGAGTGACTCCTCATTAATAAACTAGAGATTTCTCTCTAACTTCATTTGCATCCACAAGTTGACCTTGTTTCCACTTTTATCCTTGGATCAGATTTCTATGCACTAACACCATTTCTCTTGTGTTGGAGGTTGAAGTAGGATTGTATGCATTGGTAGGCATATTAAATTTAGGCTGGCCTTGACCTCTCCCTTACCCATATTGATGACCATATTGCTGATGATAAGGTTAGGGGTTTTGATGAGCACCTTATTGTACATTAGGTTGCCTAGTTTGATCCTTTAAAGCTTGATATATTGCCTTCGAATCAATTGTCTCTTCTACCTTCTTGGGATCAATTCTTGAATTTAAATTTGCATTAGGAACTTGAGTAACATTTGGATTATCAATAGACATATTAGGCATCAGAGGCATTAACACTTTTTGAGGCAAATTCTCATGTTGTACGAGGCCATTATCAGCTCTAATGGAAAGTTCATATGCCTTAGGTAAGGTGAAACCACTCATAGATTGTAGCATGATGGTTATGTCCTTGCGAATGGTCCTAAAGTATGTAGGAAACACAAAGCTAGAAGGTGGTCTCATCGAAGGAGGTAACCTATGCTAAGTCCTTTAGAATTTATCATTAAAATAATGTATTATTTCCTTAGGGTCTCTTTGAATCATGTTGAGATGATGGATAAGTGAAGTGTGATCACTCTTGTTTTCAAATATTAATGTTAGTAGCTCTCCAAAATCATCCTAAGTTGTGATACAACCACCAAGAAAAGTCTTATACTAGTAGAGTGATTTCCCTCTAAGTGATATGGTAAGGAGTATAATAGAAATATTGACCTTAGTGACATTATGGAAAATATAGAAGGTTGATATATCCCTAATGTGCTCACTAGGAGTGACATGGCCTTAACCATTTAATGTAGAAACACTCTTTATAGCCTTAGGGGGAATGCCATCATAAGCATAAAGATGAATTAGATTTTTAGTGTTAAAGGCTGGGAAGGCATGATGCCTAGCCATATTCTCTTCAAGTTTTCCTTCACTTTATTTTTATTATTCACTATCAAAATCCAACTGATCTTTAAAGGATAGAATAGGCTAAGGATGTTGAACTTTAAAGGGAAGTTTAGGTTGAAGAGGTGGATTGATGGGATTGAAAACTCTACTAGAAGATGACCTAGTAAGGACCATGTAGTATAAGTAAAAGAATATGACAAAAAAATTGTCTACAACATGATTTTGCCTTGAATATAGTCACCAAATTCTAAGTAGAACACTATATGTAGCTGTGATGTTGTCAAGACTAGCATTCAACTTGACAAGTTATCTTTAGGACAATGGTCCCACCAGGCATGATAGAAATATTATCACCAAATATTTCACCCTAGAGGATTTTTTTTAATATTATTCTAATATTTGGGTAATATTGGAATACCTCTAGGTTTGTGGGTTTCCTATAGTAGAGGTAGACATCTAGGTTTAAAGGATAGCTCCCTAGATTGACCTTTAAGTGCTTATAACCTATAGTAACTATTTGCTTGTGTGAAAATGGGTAAAAATACAATATAAATGAAATTAAACTATTATAAGGGGTAATACACCATAAATATATCCACAAGATCATCATACTCTTACACCAAGAGATATAACCTACAACACTAGCTTCAAAGTCCTAGAATACTTTGACATTAGTATTTCAATATGGAGGTGATATGCACAAAAATAAAAAAACTAAGGATGATTACACTTTAATGGAGTCAAACACACTATCTACATTCCATATGACTTGTTATAATGAGAACTTCTCTTACCAAACATGGAAGAACAAAGAGAATCAAGGATAGAAGCTTATCACTAGACCTTACCATACATCAATTCACACACTTATAAAAGATGTTTATGAACTTAAAAATATATATTTTATATTATTTAAAGTAAAATTACAATATAAAACTAGTAGGTATTTTCTATACTAAGTGGGGAATTAGAAAACAAGAGCCAAAATGGTTAGCATTTATAGAATGTGTGAGAGGAGAGAGACCGATGAAGCTCAAAAATCATAATTACACTTGTAAAGGCATGATAATAAGTTATTTTTTAGAGGTATGGAGTATGAAAAAAACCATTTAAGGTCTCTTTAGATAAATATCCCTTTAAATCATGAAAACTCCTCAAAATTAACATATGAACCTTCAACTACCTTCTTGGAAACTGCCTTCATCGTTAGGCCTCTATTGATCACTCCAAATTAGACTAGGAAGAGATTACACATATAAAATATTAATAGGGGTTATGAAAAAGATACAACATGCATGATATGTGTCCCTAACTACTAGTCTCCTTCTATAAAATTGTTCTCACTACCTGTAGTTACCATCACTAGTTCTATAGGTATGTCTTCACATTTGGCACCAAGATGGTCTTTAGTTTCTCAATAAAATACATTAAAGGGGTGTTATGGAAGATTTAAAGATTCCTCTTATCCTTAAATCCATTATTTATACCTTAAATGATCTCCTAATTGGGCTTATCACTTGCTCACTTGGTGGTTACCCTTCATTCTCATTATCTTCAACAAACTGCCTAAAGTGAAGGTGATTACATAGGTAATTATGTGTATATATGAAGAAATAAATGGATATATGTAATTATATTAAGTCCAAATTGATCTCACAAAGTGATCCTCATCTTTTAACACTAATTTTCACCTATAAAACACCAAAATCTATCAAGAAAACTAGTTTTATACCCTATTTGTACAAATAAGGTACAAGAAAATCTGATGTGAAGGAGCCTAATGGAATTATATTATGGTAAAAATTAATTTCCAATTAATTCTATCCCTCCTAGATGCATCTACAACCATTTATTCCTAATCAGGTCAAAAGTCCAGGCTTTAGAGGGTTTTAGGATGTTTTAGCTCTTTAGGATTGTTCATACAATTTAGACATTGAAATTATGAAAAAATTACACTGTAAGTATGTTTAAAACCTCCTATAATCATTATTATCTCCTTATGTCTCCATGCCAAGTGTTCATACCAGTGTGAGCCTCTAAAGATGGCCTCTCGAGCTTGGGAGTGCAATCTGAATAAGTTTGAGGTGAAAAAGGTCATGTTTGACCAACTTGTGATGGATCTCTACAATACAATGACACAAAAAAACATCATATATTCCTATAAATATTATCCAATGCTTTTGGGTGTTCACTTAGTACTTAAAATGGTATTAAGACCTCTTCAAGCTTTAGGCCTAGTCTAGGCCTAGTTTGTACATAATTGCTCATAACCACCTTTAAGTGGTTCCTTAAGATTTTAAGGACTCATTTATGTTCATTAATTTTTAACACATCCTACCATACCATTCTAAAATTTTTCAACAATCCCCAACTCACCTTATTATCACTCAGACTAATTATGCAATCATCTTATTTCTTAGAGTGGCCTATATTTGAAGTATAATAAAGGACACTTACCCTATCTTATTAATTAGAAAAAGGATATAAGAGGTTCTATTAGGTCATGTATATGGTATTTAAATTTTTTCATAACTTATCCACCTCTCTAAGGTCATCAACGTTCTAAATCTTCAAGACAAACTCCTAGAATTGATGACTGTGTATGATTTTTAAATTGACTATGAGGTTGTATGTTGAAACCATCCTTGATATATTTCACTATGATGAACATCATGTTATATGATAATAATCATTTTTAAGGTGTTCTAAACATGTATAGCATTCTAAACTTCTTCTAAATTTCTCCATTCATTCTTCTAATCCTAGGCCTAACTGCCTATTGTATCATATTGTAGGTGTGTTTTTCAAACAAATGAGGTTTCTTTTAGGGTGTCATTCTAAGTTGGACCTTGTATCTCATGATTTGATCCATATTATAATATTTGAGATCATATTACAACTATTTTTATTCCAATCTTATGCTTAAGGACTTGTGCCAAGACCAAACTACCATATGCTAGTGTACTGTCATACTACAATCAAGCTGTAGGTGTCATTTTGAGAGAAAAAAACACTTTTAGATGATTTTTTTAACTATTAAACCCTATTTTTCACATAATAATATATAATTTAATTCCTTATAGTCATTTAAAATAAGAATTTTTTTATGTCTGCAAGGTTTCTCATTTCTAGCTTCTTGTCATCAAATTATAGGTGCCTACAATCAGACTATAGGTGGCACTTTTGAGGACAAAGGGACCCTTGTAGGTGATGTTTCAAACCAATACCTTGTATATTTAACTCTTTGGATACTATGGATATCATGGTGTTATATATATCTTATTGGGGTCATTTTCTTGTAGGTTATACCTCCATCATGCCATTGTTAGATTGTGAGATCATTTGAATCTCAAAAAACTGTAGAGAACACTGAAAGACTATAGTGAAGGATTGCATGAGTTTGAAACCTTATTATATTACCCTCTCTTGTCCAAAAATTCATTTTATTTTGAAATTAATTAAACCTACATGTGGTATAAATAAGGTAAACATTTAAATCTATTTAGACCTCATGTATTTCATTATGGAAGGATCAAAAGAAAGTTGAAAACCCTATTTTAGAGACTTTAAGGTAATTTATCCCTTAAGTCACTTAATCAACTTATGGATATTTTAAATAGATATGTTTTCCAATTCATGGATCTACTATGGATACCATGACATTAACCATTTTCTCAAACCTTAATAGGTTTAAACAAGTTCAAGAACTTAAATTTTAATATCCTTAGGCCTCTATTGGAGCCACTTATAGGTGCATGTGCAGGACATAGGGCAGTGAGAGTGGGATATAAAAAATATGAATGGTGGATGGTTATACAATCAATATTAGACCTTATTTAAGTCTAAATCAATTCTCTCCATCTTGGGAGACTTTTTAAGACCTTGTAACCTCCTTTCTTATTTAACATGATTATGAAAGGCTTCTTTTCCCTACATGTAGGTGATTATTGTAATACACAAGGTAGTATATGTTGGATTGCTTATCCAAGTCAAATTACAACATTTTTAAAGGTTAATTTTTTAAATTTCCCTCATAAAACCATTTCAACACTTTGAGAACCTATTCACCTCTTCAAAAATGTTGGTTAAAGCTTACTTTCACTTGACTATAGGTGGCAACCATGAAGAAATTTGACTGTGTTAGATTTATGACTATGTTACATGAAACACCTGTGATACTAAGATTTAAAAGTATGTGTGATTAACATGACATGAGAAACATGAAATACAGCATACCACCTTCATTTGAAACCACCACAAGAATAAGAACCTTCTATAATTTGGTGAAACCTATTTATAACTTAGCAATGGAGCTCTCAAATAGTAAGGTGAGGTACTTGTGCTCTTATATTTCACTCCACACATGAAAAATAGACTAATAACCACATGATAATAATGTACACACTCTTCAATAACATGTGAAGTACTTGGTTTTTCAAAAACTATGCAAACTGAGAGGAAACCTAAAGGTGATGTGGATGATCATGTAAAAAAAGGTAGTAAAATTCTTAGCATCCATTCATAGAGTAGGATAAACTAATATTATAAATCATACCATGTATTTTAATTAGACTAAGTGCACCACAATATCATTTGACTTTAATCAACCCATACTATCCATACTTAACCAAAACTAGTTAGTCATTTCTACATGCTTAGTGGAGTGATGAAAGGATAAAATGGTTTTAGGCCAATTTTGGGACCTCAAAAGCTGATAAAATGTGTAAATGAGATCAAGGGACCTGAAGGGTCACTTTAATACCTTTCACACATGCCACAACTCTTGTAGAAACCATACAACTATCCAAACCTCTTCTCTTTCAACTATTTTCTTATTCTAACATAGAAACCTACAAGTTTTTAGTTAAGACTAACATTTATAACAATAAAATAACATGGGGGACAATGGGAAACACTTTTTAACAGTTATGTTACATGGTAAACCATATAAACATCATTAAATAGCCTAAACATTACCTTAAATGACATAAGACTAAAGGTGAATATGACCAAGATAATTACATATTAAATGAATCCTATTTAAGACCATGATTCACCCTATAAGACTCTAATATACCCCTATACAAGTTTTTAACTATAGAGGGTTAACCTATTTTGACTTATGGTCAAAATAGGCAACATTACCTATCAAAGACCAAAAGAGACCAAGGCAACTTATCAAAAACATTATATCAAGAATAAAATTGAACAAATCTTCCATATTTTCTTACCAGTCATATGTAAAACACATTTACAAGTTTTAATTACTAAAAAATTAGCTCAAGAACTTGATTTGATAAGTTACAAGTTAGGTCACTATTGTACTTGATTTGGACACATTGTATGATTCAAACACAAGCCAACACATAGGGGAGATCTACATTAGTATGAATCCCTCTTTGAAGTATTGTCTATGTAGGCAACACTCATTGACAAAGGTGTATTTGGGGTCATATTGACACTATGTGCCAACTAATCTATTTTTGTCCAAGGTCATAATGAATATGAAGAATTAGGGTTTTATAAATTCATGAGTAGTGATAGTCCATGCTCCAAATCTAAATGTACTAGAGTGAAGGTGAACACAAACCCATAAGAATCTAGGTGGTTGCATCTTTTTACAATAGGTATTCTATATAAGAAACTTGCATTGAACTCAAAGAATAACATCAATACAATAGTCTTAGGCTAATGTTAGTGTCTAGAGTTATAAAATAATAAGATCTATAATCTGATAATTATTTAATAATATCCTTTCAGCTTGATTTATGTGTATTTTAGATCCAATATTGTGTTAGCATCAGATCTATCTAAGTATGTAACTTATTTGTTATTTCTATGCATATTTAGTTGTATTTTTTAATTTAGCCTATTCTCAACATAATAAATTTAATGTATGTTTATATCTAAGTTTAGCATCTAATTGGTTTGTTAATTTATTTAATTATCACCCTTGTGCATTGTCATTTCTATATTCTTAACCCTATTAACACCAAACATAGGATTCCTCAATCTAATTTTGGGTTAAATAGGGGACTATCATTTAGATTTAGAAATGCTTTCCATCCAAATTGAGGGAGTAGAAGTATTTTTGGGAGTGTAATGGATTAAACAATTTTGAATAATGTCCATTGATTTTCAAGAAATATTCTTGGCCTTTGGCATAAATTTAAAAAGTACAAACTTTTCAGGATGTAATCACAACTAATATAAGTTATCAACTCTCATGTGATGAATAAAATGCTTAAAAAAGGATCTTAAGTCATAATGGCATAATGAAATTTCTTAGAAGTACATGATGTGTAATCTTAGGTTCCACCAAAGCTTTAAGAGAACATTTATAACCATCAACAAGGTTTTCAATAACCCAAGGGCCTACCTTCAGTCAGATATTATGATCATGCCACTAGATTGATACCATGAAGTATTCCTCGTTACGTTATACCTTACATATATCTTTATGAACATAAGTCACAAATAAGAAATTTGGTCAAGGAAATTCTAGACTCAAGGATTTTTCATTCTATAAAAAATACTTATACATCTCTAGTGGTTATTGTTAAAAATAAAGATTAGTCATGGATAATGTCTCCAAATTATACGGAATTAAATATGATCACTCTCAAAGATAAATTTATTAAATGATTTATTTACTAAGTTTGATTTATGTTCATGGTATTTTCAAATTTGAGTAAAGGAGAAGGATATACATAAGATTGAATTTAAGATACATGATGGTTAATATGAATTAGTTATGCTATTTGGTCTCACTAATACTCCATCTACTTTTCAAAGTCTCACAAATTCAACTGTCTTCCCTTTTCTTCATAAGTTTGTGTTGTAGTTATTTAATGACATCTTAATCTAGAATAAAACTTAGACAGAACATTTGTAGCATGTAAATAAGATATTATAGATATAGGAAGATAATCAAATCAATGAAAACAATCATGAATGTGATTTTAGGATGAAATAAATGGATTACTTAGGACATTATGTCACATGAAGGTATTAAGGTGGACCCTAAGAAGATTGTAATAGTCAAAAAGTGGACAACACCTAAAAATATCAAAATTTTGTAAGGATTGTTGTGTTTTATAGGATTATATAGATGATTTTTTCATAACTATGATTGCATAAAAACATCCTTAATAACACTATTGAAGAGGATTGTTTTTCATGGTCAGAGGTAACCACCCAAAAATTTGAGCAACTTAAATAAGGTTTGATTTCCACTTTGTGCTATCTACCCCAAAATTATCTAAGACATTTGTGATATAATGTGATGCTTCTTAACATGGAATTAGGGTAGTAATGATGCAAGAAGGGAATCCATTGATATTTTAAAGTTGATTACTCAAAGGAAAGAACTTGTTAATTATGTGCACTTCACTGTTGAGTTTGGATTTCTACAAGGCTAATCCACAACAATTTGGTATGATAATTAGAGTGCTTTATACTTTTCTCATAACCCAATAGAGTAAAAATGCACAAAACACATTGAGATTTATATGCATTATATTTAATAACTAATACAAGATAAGGTCGATGATCATAAGTATTTCCAGACATACAAATAATTTATAGACATCTTCATAAATCCTTTGCTAGTTGAGACCTGATTTTTTTTATCTCAATTATTTTTAGTGATGGAAGGTATCATCAAGGGAGGATAGTTATATGAATAATAAGAAAGTCTCATTTTAAGAAAACTTTTTATGCAAGCAAAATAATCTCTAAAATCCCAATTCTAGTCTCATTTTTTTTTATCTATATAAGAATATAGAGGGTTAATGGAAAATGTTGATCATGGATGAGAGAGCTACTTTTATATGAATGGCTTATTTTGTTAGAGATATTAATTAGTTTAGGCTTAATGGTCTACCAATTTACAGTAACACATTAGATAAAATAATCTATTCTTACAAAATTAACTATCTCATCAACTAATAAACATTTTACACTAGCCCTATCTACTCTCATATAGATAAGAAATGAGGTTAGTGTTAAATTTTTTGAGAGTAGTTACTTTTACAAAAATTCTTGTTAAAGTAAGAATTTATTATTTTTAACCAAAATAAGTCAATTACTTTATTGAAAATATTCTCTAATAATAATATATTATTAAATGTTGATATAGTGAGCATGCATCAATATTTATAATTAAATAACAAGTGCATCCTAGACCATATAAATGTGTACAGGTTAGTAAATACACTAACATCCCCTTTAAGATGTACTCATTATATGTAAGGACAAATGAATCATATAACTATCATCCCTTAATGACACCTTTCACTTCTATAATTTACTTGAGTTGGAAAAATTAGGCTCAAATAGCAAAGGCTTTGTGAAGATGTCTAAAAATTATTCATCTATCTAACAATACTTAAGATCATAAACCCTATCATGTATTGGTTTTTAGATATAATGCATATGAATATCTATGTGGTTTGTGTGTTGGTGCTCTACTAGGTTCTGAGAAATATGGATGGAATTGTGGTTATTGTATCATAAAAAATTGGGTTGGACATATGAAAATCCAAACTTGAAAGTATGCATCAAATTTAAACAAACACACAACCAACAACAATAGTTACACCATAATCAACCTCTATAATAGGAAAATAAATAATAGATTTCTTCTTACAAGATGAAGTCATGAGACTTTCCCCAAGATGATAAATATATCATGCAGTCACCTGTCCAATCACTATCGGTGCAACCCAAACAAACAAGCTAAGAGTAATGGGTCTTTTATGATGATCTCAAATTTATAAAAAAATAATTTTATTTTATTGGTCAAATCCTTAGGTATTTAGTTTTTTAATTATTTTACACTTTTTTTTCATATTAAATAACCCACTATATAGAAAATTATTAATGTTTTGCTCATTTTATTACCTAATATTGGGTTAGAGTGAGATAAAGTTGAGTCTAATAACTAGAAAATTTATAATTTTGATTTTAAATCATAAATCTTATTATAAAAATTTAAGTTTTAAATCATAATCAACACTTGACAAACACTTGTTTGTTTCTTATTAGTTTTTAAATTGGGATTGGAATGTGACACACATTTCAATATTTTATACATACACCTATATATTCAAAATTATAACATACATGGTTAATGGTATCTTTTATAGGATGCATACATGATATTTACATGATGCATACTCGATACTTACTTGACTCTTATATGATGCTTACATGATATTTACCTAATACTTATTTGACTCTTACATGATACTTTCCTCTCCAAAATAAATTAATTTTATGATAGGTGAATTACATTTTCCCATTGTTTTAGACATGATTTTATTATACACACACACACACGCACATGCACACACACACACACATGCACACACACACACACACACATGCACATGCACACGCACACACACATGCACACACACATGCACATGCACACGCACACACACATGCACATGCGCGCGCGCGCACATACACACACACATGATATTTACCCAATACTTACCTGACTCTTACATGATGCTTACATGATACTTTCCTCTCCAAAATAGATTAATTTTATGATAGGTAAATTCCATTTTCCCATTGTTTTAGACATGATTATATATATATATATAATTTTTTAGGATGCTTACATGATGTTTACCTAATATGTACCTTATACCTACTCAATTATTACATGATGCTTACATGATATTTACCTAGTACTTATTTGAATCTTACATGATACTTTCCTATCCAAAATCAAATTAAATGTATGATATGTAATTTATATTTTTTCATTGTTTTAGACATGATACATAAAATTATCTTAATTTCATTTTGATTTTTCATTATTGTTGGCCGGTCAATTCATACAATCAAGAGATATTAACTTAAAACCCTCACTTATAGACATGTTAGATCATGATAAAAATGATATGAAACATTGTCACTTTAAGGAAAATTGATTCAATATATTAATTATGAATTTTGTGATCACCGATCATTCTTTACAAAAAGCATCACAAATTTTATATTTTATGTTCGTCATTCATAAAATATGTAAAAATAACATTAAAAATATTTTTTATTTGCATATTTTATTCATTGATTGTGAGTCTAATGCATACTTTTTATTGTCATTTATGTTTCCAATCATTTAATACAAACATAAAAAATTATCATTTATGTTTTCTACTTTGCTAATTAAAAAAAAAAAAAAAACATTGTCATTATCTTTGTTGGCTGTCTAATACAAAAACATAAAAAATTTGTATTTTTGTTTACTATTAATCTAATACAAAAAAACAACAAAATTTATCTTTTTTGTTTTTCAGTTGTCTAATACATAAAACATAACAAACTTATTTTTTTTCCAGTAGTCTATTACAAGAAACTCAAAAAACCAACATGTTTTATTCATTAGTCATTTTATTAAAAATTAATTTTTCACCTTTTTACTAGTTTTATAATTTAGAAATTAATGTATAAATAAACATCCAATTAATGAATATAATTTGTAGCATTTAATATGAAATAAACTTTGTAACAACTCCACTGGGTTTTACTAGAACATAGTAATTTGAAACAAAATTAATTACACATATTCATCTTACATATTTCACCATGAGAAATCTAATTAGTGATCTTTAACTAACTACATTTATATAGTTACCAAAAGGTTTATATCTAATCCACTTATCTAAGGATCACCATGAATAAATATAACAATCATGAATTAAGCTGAGTAATCAATAAATACATCTAAAGCATTAATGAAATAGTACCAATCTAGCCATGGCTGGTACAACATTAAAACTAGCATTATAGAAGTATAATGAATAAATATTACAATTTTTAGAAATAAATAATATCTCAATAATAATACCTGATACAAATCTACATAGAGCATGAGTCTCCATGACTCAAGAGTATCCATGACTAAAATATCAATCTATAATCTCAAGTGTAGTACTCTAGGTAGAGGGAGAGCATCATCTAAGCATTTTTACACAAAAACACAGACCATATATCCATCACATTATCTCCCAACAAGGGGGATTGACCCTCCCTTCATGTATGGGTAAATAATGACAGTGTAAAAATATAGAGTGATTAACCAGAACCCATGTGTTGTAGATATATAATACATAATGTGTACCATAAATAAATCCATTCTAACATGATATCACACAAATATGAAAACTATATCAACATATGAAATGATAATGTTTAAATATAAACATTACTTTGACCAAAGTTTTCCATAATTAATGATCTCTAGGATCAATCAATTTCATACACACCACTCAATTAGATTATGCCTCATATTGAATTGATGGTGTTAATTAAGCCAATGGAACCCATCACACTACTTATTTATTATCATAAATGCATGATTTGATTAATATATGATAATATAAAAACCAATAGATTCTAACATAATATTCCCTATTAGTGGATAAAAATATGATAAGTACAGAAATATCATTTACATTCATTTAGTCTATCAAATTAAATGTAATGAATCTATGATCCTGTAAGTTATTACATAATAATAAATAGAACCAAAATATATTCCTTAATAGAAATTTTCCATCCAGGTAAGAATCATATCTAGACTACAAGTTATTAAACATCAATATGTAAATTTAAAATTTATTTCCTCAACTTTTCATATAATAAACACATCTTATTTCTTGTTCATATTTACCAAATATTAAAAAAAACCAATCTTTTAACAACTTTAAAATATCTATATTTAGCATTTAAATTCCTCAAATTTAATACTTTAGCTAAACATCAAACACATAACAAACACCCATAATTCTTTGTTATGTACAATACTAGTCACAAATATAGAAAAATGCATAAACATCTCTATATGGAATAAAGTTTTAGATTTACTATTTATTCATCAAATCACATTTATATTGCATACATTTATGCACACATAATAAACACAAAATTTATGATCAATAACCCATTCAATAAACATTTAAATTGTGCATAAGGTATATTATTATTATCCTTTAGATTATTATTTATTCCAATAGGACACACTCAAACTATATTAATTCATCCAAATTTCATAACCAAATAATTCTTTCTTTAGTGTTTAGGCTAAAATAGCTTAAAATTGTAAAACTTAACTAGTTATCAATTCCAAAACAACTAACAAGACTTAACTAATACTATCCAACTCGAAAGACATAGTCAATCTTTATATCTATTAAATTTATGCTAAATTTACAAAAGACTTAAGGATTTTATTATAAACTTAAATACTAGATTTGTTTACATAGCCAAATACAATAAAATGTATCATGATCAAACAAAAGTCTGATAATCAGTTGAATGTAATAAAATATATCACGACCAGTCAATAGTTTGACACTATCAAATTCCATAAAATATATCATGACCAGTCAATAATTTTACACAATCAAATGGTAACTACATACATATTCATATGAATTACCAATCTTTGACCTTACATATTTTTATTTTACCTAAACCGTTTCACTATCACAATATAATGCATTTTTATAAAAACCCTAATTAACTTCATTATATAGTCACTGTGTATATATAATCCATTATATACATCCAATTAATTTTTTTATATAGTCATTATGTATATACATACATACAAACATACACACATGCATACATTAATTTGTTAATAATTAGCATACCAAAATCAAACCATTCATAAAACTAGTTGAATCATATATTAAGCACAACCTAAGTTAAATTATAGTCATCATAAACATCATTTCTAGACCCATATATATACACACACTATTATATACATCAATGTATATATATACCCTAAGCCTTCAAGGACCTATAAGGTGTTTATACATAACTACTACATACATACATATATATACCTAAAAAATGAATAAAGAAATTAACCCAATTTCCATTTTATACAACCAAACAAGTTTAACACATAATCGACCCTTATAACTGTAATTAAAATTGACTATATATACCTCCTACCTGATTCTTAGTTTATATATCTAAAGTCCCATATCTTTAGAATAATAAACTAAGATTATATCAATCAAAATCATATAAATGTACTCTGATAACTATTTATATACCTGTTTCCTTTGCCTAGGGTTTTTACCATACCTGAATATACACAAATTTACAAATTTGGTCACAACAAAAAATTAATTCATCCCTTATAGGGTTTGTGAGAAATCTCTATTGTGCAAAGCTAGAGGGTTTACCATTATGGCAATTTACCAAGCTTTTGGGTTATATGATGGGTTCTATGGATGGCTAAGCCATCTACATGGCCCATCATTTAGCCTATTTAATATTTTTAAAACCATTTATACTATACTATTCATGTTTTTATTACTATAACCACATAGTAAACAATAGAAATCTTAAAACAAACTAACTTGGTTACGTAATTTCCTAAAATAATGCCAATGATTTGATTTCTCCTTCTATTTGTATAAAGTTTCTCTACAAATATCCTATATACTAACCATGTCCTCCATGATCTCTTCTTACTCATTTTATTCATCTTCATGCTCGTAGCATGCCACATAACTTTCCAACTATTTTTCCATGATTTTAACCAATTAACAGTCAACTATGTGTTTCCCATGCAAACCAGCATAACTATTTATCAACTGGTATGTTTAAAAAATAGTCCAAGCCAAATTAACCCTAATTATCTCAAATTTTACTTTATTAAAAAATAAACTAATTTTATATCACCACATTCAAACTATGCATGTCAAATATTGACTTCACAAAAAACCATCGATTATAAGAAAGTCTTAATCACTGTATAATTCAAAGGTATGTCGACTAGTCTTCACAATCTGACTAAATGACAAAGCCATAATAAATAAATTCCATGGAATGTGAATCCTTGACAATGATATAATTCCATTTAAACATAATTACCATTACAAAAGCATTTGACCTTCTAAAAAGTGGTTAGCTTAATAGGTCAACTAAATAGCTTATTGGAAACACTTTGCAAACACAATGATTTAACTTAATAATTTAACAATGTAATCATTGTCTAATATATTATGAATATTAAACCATTGGTCAACACTTAATCAAATATAATGACATTATCAAATAATGTTATTGATATCTTTTGACATTATGATATACATTTATTATAATAATAATATTTTAATTATTATTATTACCTTAATCCTATAGATCAAATAACAATAATGGAATCCATCTATACTTATTATATAAATGAATACATAAAATCACATTGTTATACTACACATATATACCTAATAAAGTAACAAGGTAAGTAAAACATATACGGATTCACTCATTCAATCATGTAATTACATCATACAAGATAAGCTACGTATGACCATGAAATTAGTGAAATCACTCATACAAATCAACACAATCATCAATAACAATAAAGATCACAATATAAATCATATTAAAAATAATTCAAATGAAAATTAACACAAAACATATTACAACTATCTAATTCAAGCAATTTATCACAAAACATGATATACTATTATGGTGTGTGCATGGGTTTCCATTTTCTCTCTCTATCATCCCCTAACATCTCCATCTACACCACCCTCTATGATAATGATCTCCCTCTATCACACTTTGAGGGATGGATATGTACTGCATCCACCTCATAATAATGAAGGTAGTTAGCCCAAAATACAAATATATCCATAAAATACTGCTATACAAACTAATAAACATGATCATGATGTAAGAATATAAAAGTACTGCTAACTCATAGCAAACCAGTCATGTAAATTAAGAAACATATATAACTATCCCATAATCAACATATGACATAAAGCTTAATCAAATAATATTTAATTAACTATCAACCATAATAATCCATGGATCAATAGGTTTTTTAGCTTAGTGAGAAATTGGGATGTCATATCCTTCTCCCTAAAGCTACTCATCATCCCGATGACATTTATTCAAACATAAATTATGAATTTAAAACATTATTTAGTAGAAAATAATATAATGTGCAACAACAAATCAAGTAAATAAATTTAGAAACAACCTATAAAACTCATCATAGTCCTTCAAAGTGGCACTATCTTTAGATTATTAGTCCCATTAGACCATGCACTGACACTTCTCTGTTATGCAAAATGAGTTTATGAGTGTTAATTATTATGATTGGTTCTACCATGACCACCCTAGGGTCAAAAATGTACAAAGCAATCTAATCCCATATATTTGAAGGATTAGAAACATACTTTAAAAGATATGACACATGGAAGACATTATGCATAAAAGATAGAGCTAGTTGAAATGCAAGTCTATATGCTACCTTCTTGAACCTCAAAGGGTTCCACATATCTCAGTGAAAATTTCTCTAATTTCTCAAATTTAATTAATATTTTATAAAGCTTAACCTATAGAAACACTTTATCACCTATAGAAAACTACCTATCTATACTCTTCAAATTAACGTAACTCTTCTATTTATCATTAGCCTCAACTAACCTCTACCTAATTATCTTGACTTGCACTTCTATTTATAAAAGAATCTCAGGTCTAAAGACTACCCTATCTTCTTACCTATCCAAACTGATTGGTGTTCTAAACCTCCTTCTATATAATGCTTCAAATAGAGCCATCTTTAATGATGATTGCTATGAAATATTGTAAGCAAACTCAACCAATGGAAGGTACTCCTTCAACTTGTATTGCTGATCCATACAATACATATAAAGGATATCTTGTAAAACTTAGTTAACTCACTCTATCTACCCATCAATTTATTTGTAATAAATAGTGTTAAAATTCAACTATGTACCTAGAGCTGAATTTAGAGTCTAAGACAATCTAAAAATCATCCTTAGATCTTGATCCAAAATGATGCTATCTAGAAAACCATGCAATCAATACACCTCCTTCATGAATCTCTTTATAATCATAGGTGTATCATCTGTCAAGTTTCCTAGTATGAAGTGGGCCACCTTGGTTAGTTTATCAATAATACCAAAATCATATCATGTTAGTTTCATGATAATGACACCTCTTAGATGAAGTCCATGATAATCACCTACAACTTCCATTCCAATATATCATGTGGATATAGCAATCCATCTGGATGCACATGTTCAACTTTCACATTCTAACATTTTAGACAATGAGACACAAAATCCACTACATCTCTCTTGATTCCTTTCTAAAATTAGAGTGGTCTAACCTCATCCATGAACTTGGTTACCCTTAGATGTCCTAAATATGGGGAATTATGCAATTCATGTAGCACTTTACTCCTCAAATTCTCTTTATCAAGAACATACATCCTACCATTCTACTGTAAAATACCATCACTCTCTATCTTGAATCCTTTATACCTATAATTATGATCATTATTAGACAATTCTTTCTTAATTTTATTGTAGAATTCATCTTTTGGTGATAATTTGATCACCTAATCTTGAAAAATACTCTTGATAGTAGCCATGAATGTTATGTACCTCCTATGGCTTAAAGCATTAACTACTCTATTCTCCTTACCTTTGATATAATTAATATCAAAATCATAATCAGATAAGAAATATAACCATTATCTTTGATGAGAATTTAGGTTTGGTTGGGTGAAGCTATATTTGAGTCCTAAGTTGTTAGTCTTGAGCTCAAATGGTTTCCCTAACAAATAATGCCTCTAAAATTTTAAATCATGAATAATTATTGATAGTTATAGGTCATGAGGGGCATAATTCACATCATATGGCTTTATTTTCCTGGACTCGTAGGCTACTACTAAGCCATCCTACATAAGAAATCCTCCAAGTCTATCCCCAGATGCATTGGTGATCATTGATAATTGACCATTAGGATTGGGAACTCTTAGCACTGGTTTTGAAGTAATCTTTCTTTTTAGTTCTTGAAAGACTATCTCACACTTATTGGACTAGACAAAACTCTGATTCTTTTGCTAGAGAGAGGTAATTGGATTTACTATCTTAGAGAAATTCATAATGAATTTCTTATAATAGCCTACTAATCTCAGGAAACTCCTTACATCATGAACATTATTAGGCACTAGCTAGTGCATTATGGCTCTTATCTTTGCTAGATCCACTAAAATATCATTTTTAGAGATAATATATCCCAAATACTAAACTTTATTTTAAAAAAATGCAAACTTATACAACTTGATATATAACTTGTGCTTTTGAAAATGCTACAAGACCAATTCTAGATACTGTAGGTTCTCTTCTTCATCCTTGGAATAAATGAGAATGTCATAAAGAAATACCAAAACAAAATGATCCAGATAGTCTCTGAACACATTATTCATAAGATTCATAAATGCTGCTAGAGAATTTATCAATCCAAATGGTAACACTGTGAACTTGTAATGCCTATATCAAGTTCTAAATGCTATTTTCAAAATATCCTCTTGATATATTCTCAATTGGTGATACCCTTCTCTAAGATCAATCTTAGAAAAGACTTTTTCCCCTCACATTTGATTAAAAAGATCATCAATGCATGGAAACATATATTTATTATTGATCATTTATTTATTAAACATCTTGTAATCTATACATAGGCGAAGAGTGCCATCCTTATTCTTGATGAAAATGATAGGTGCACCTCATGGTGACACACTTGGTCAAATCAACCCTTTCAATAATAAATCATGTAGTTGTGATTTTAAATTAGCCAATTTAGTGGTTGTCATTCTGTATGGCACCTTAGACTATGGTTCTAATCTAGGTATGATATATATTGAGAAATAAAACTTGCACTTGGTTGGAAAGCCTGTTAAGTCTTCTAAAAACATGTCATGGAAGTTTTTTAGAAAAGGACAATCTTTGATAGATGGTTCCTTAGATTCCTCCATCTCATTTATCTTAATGATAAATTCTTGGCATCCCTTTCTTTGAGCTTTCTTGAGTTGAATTGCATAAATATACCTTAGCTTTAACTCCCTTTTTGACCTTGAAGTTGTGTTTGATTTCCAAAATCATCTTGACACTCAACCTTATTTAGATAATAGTCAACCTTGGCTTTAAGCTTGACTCCTAGGATCACATCACATGACCCCAATGGTGCTATAAAAAGATACACTAATGTAGTGAAATTAGGCAACCTAATCTCTACTTCAACTAAACATTTGTCAAATTTGACCTTTAACTCATTCCCATACTACATCAACCATGCATTTTCCATAACTCTAAATTTTCTAGACAATTTACTAAGCATTATAGGAGTAATGAAACATTTTAAAGCTTCCATGTCAATCAAACTAAAAATTGGATGATTGAAAAAAGTACCTAATAGTTCTATGGGTGAAGTTAATACTTAGCTTGATGATTATCAACAGCTACATGAATCCATTACTGGAATGTATCTTGATGAGAAATAGACCATTTATTCTTTGACTTGTCCTGAGGACACTCTCAAGTATAATGGTCACCTCCACATATGAAGCAACCTCCAACTAGTCCTTTCTTATTAGACTATTAGTTTCCATTGAAACCAACCTTAAAACCATTACCAATTTTCCTATTCTCTAACCACTATTGAAATTCACATTCTAATTCTTGAAATGACTCTTGGAGTCTCCACTCCTATGCTTCCAATTCTTCTTTTTGAAAGTTGATTTAGAACTTTCAAACTTATTTTTGAAATTATCTTTAACTTAGGCAAGATAATTAAATTTCTATTCCTACTTGACCACTTTCTCAAAAACTTGATCCATGATAGATGAACCATACACATCTACTTCATAACCAATTTGGGGTTTTAATCCCATAATTAATATTCTAATTTTGAACCTCTCATCCACTTGATATTGAGGTACATACTTAAGAAAATTAGTGAATTACTCCTAGTATTCATTCATTGATAAATCCCTTTATTATTCTAAAAATTTGTAAGATTTTAATTAAAATATAGTTGTGAAATCCATCATGACCTAAACAACATCACAAATTGTTCCCAAGTGGCGGTGGTTGAGTTTAGGTTCATATTGAGCTTCTTGTTTGCCCACCAAGTTGATGCTTCACCAACAAGTTGATAAGCTCCCTAGATTGATTTTATGACTTTAAAATAATTTTAAATCTCAAAATATTTCTCCATTTATGTTAACCATGCTTTAAATCCATATCTTAATATAGTTGCATCAAACTTGGGTGGATTCACCTTTTTTATACCACATGCCAACTCTAAATCTACTCAAGCTCTCACATCCTATGGCACTTCATCATACCTTTGCTCTTGAAGATGTTCCTAATCATCAAGATGCTCTTCAAGTTCCTCCTAAACATTATTCTCTTCATGTCCATATAATTCTTATTCTAAGGCTATGATTTTATGCCTAGTTTCTTGCATGGTTATGAAGATTTGGTCTAACTTCATAGCTTGTTTAATAAAAAATTGATTCAGATCAAATGGGGGTTTGATATTTGAAGTACCCTCACCTTCTAGTCTAATGCACACCATTGTTTTTTCTACTTAATAGGATAATAAGTCTATATTAGTGAACACATTAAGTTCTAGAGTTTGAGCCTCAACCCTAATACCATAATGTAACAATCCCACTAGGTTTTATCAAAATATATTAATTTAAAAAAAATAATTACACATATTCATCTTACAAATTTCACCATAAGAAATATAATTAGTTATCTTTAACTAAATGTAATTATTTATTTAACCACAAGGTTTATAACTATTCCACTTAGCTAAGGATCACCATGAACATATATAATAATCATGAACAATACTGAGTAATCAATATATACTGCATCTTAACTATTAATGAAATAGTACCAATTCAACCACAACTAATATAATGTTACAACCACTACTATAAAAGTATAATGAATAAATATTATAATTTTCAACAATAAATAATATCTCAATGATAATGCTTGATACAAATCTCCATGGAGCATGAGTCTCCATGACTCAAGTATCAATTTGTAATCTCAAGTGTAATCACTAGTGTAGTACTCTAGCTAGAGGGAGAGCATCATCTGAGCATTTTTACACACCAACCAAGGACCATAGATCCTCCTCACTATCTCCCAACAAGGGGGATG
Source organism: Torreya grandis (assembly GCA_037957365.1). Classification (NCBI taxonomy): domain Eukaryota; kingdom Viridiplantae; phylum Streptophyta; class Pinopsida; order Cupressales; family Taxaceae; genus Torreya; species Torreya grandis. The sequence continues at coordinate 2,581,781 of JARHVA010001299.1, read as the reverse complement.
GACCTCCCTTCATGGATGGGTAGATAATGATGATGCAGGAATCCATAGTGACAAACCACAACCTATGTGTTATAGAAATATAATACATAATGTATACCATAAAGAAATCCTTTCTAACATGTTATTACACAAATATGAAAACAATATCAACATATGAAATGACAATTTTTAACTATAAACATTATTTTGGTCAAAGTTTTTCATAATTAATGATATTATTAGATTAAATAAAATACAGAGAGAATGAGATTTTAAATAAAATACAGAGAGAAAATGAGATTGAGAATAGCAGAGCACACATTCTCATTTTCTCTCTGTATTTTATTTAATCTAATAGATATTTAGGATCAGTTAATTTCATACACACCACTCAATCACATTATGCCTCATCGTACATTGATGGCACTAATTAAGCTAGTGGAACCCATCACACTACTTATTTAGTGTCATAAATATAGTTTTTGGTTAATTATATAATAATCAAAAAATGAATATATTCTAATATAATATTCCCTATTAGAAGATGCAAATATGAAAAGTACGAAAATATCATTTACATTCATTTAGAACATTAAATGAAATGTAATAAATCTATGATCCTCTAATTTATTATAGAATAATAAATAGAATCAAAATATAGTCTTCAATAAAAACTTGCCATTTGGGTAAGAATCGTATCTAGACTACAAGTTACTAAACAATAATATGTAACTTTAAAAGTTATTTCCTTAACTTTTCATATAATAAACAACACTTATTTATTGTTCATATTTCCCAAGTATAACAAAAATTCAATCTTTTAGCAACTTTGAAAGATCTATGTTTAGCATTTGAATTCCTTAAATTTAATACTTCAACTAAACATCACACACATAATAAACACCTATAATTTCTTTTTATGTATAATACTAGTCACAAATATTAAACAACACATAAATATCTCTATATGGAATATATTTTCAAATTTACCATTTATTCATCAAATCACATTTATATTCCATACATTTATGCATACATAATAAACACACAATTTATGATCAATAACCCATTCAATAAACATTCAAATTATGCATAAGATATACTGTCCTTATCCTTTAGATTATTATTTATTCAAACATGACACACTCAAATTATATTAATTCATCTAAACTTCATAACCAAATAATTCTTTCTTTAGTGTTTCTGTTTCTATGCAAAATTGCTTTCTACATTCAAAGAAGAAATAAGAAACTAAAAGATGGTTAAGGCTAGAAGTACCTGATACAGTCGTGCGCACCGAAATCAGACGTTGAAAGATTCTCCTCTTTTGCTGTGGAGGAATGACACCTGCGAAGAAAAGGCTAAACACGGAAAAAACGTTAGTCAAAGATAGGGTGGGTTGTCATGCGAATGCCCGATCCTGGAAGTACGAAGACTCCCTAAAAGGATATCAACCCACTGATAAAAAAGAGCAGAATATTGGATGAAAGTAGATGATAATGATAGAAATAAATGACAGAAAATAAAAGGTGTACCTAATATGCGGCACTGTTCTGCATAGTCGCCGGCGTCGGTCTCTGTGGTGCCGGCGTCGGTTAGGGAAGGTGCCGACGTCGGTCAAGGTGCCGTCGTCGGTCGGGGTAGTGACCGGCGTCGGTAGGGGCAGGTTCTGGGAAAAGGTTCAGGACAGGGTCTGAGAGAGTCTGGGGGTTTTGAACAGTCGGGACAGGGTCTGAGAGAGTCGAGACAGGGTCGGGATAGGTCTGAACGGAGTCGGGACAGGGTCTGGGAGAGTCGGGAAGAGGTCTGGACAGAGTCTGATAAGGTCAGGGTAGGGTCTGGGAGAGTCGGGAAGACAGAAAATAAATAATAACTAAGAAAGAAAATGAAATAAACAGAATAATGACTTACCTGGTAGAAGACGCGGTGAAAGCCATGGTGTGCAGATTAGTTGATGTCGTAGTGTTGATGATTGCTCAGAGTTCGCAGGTTCGTGGAGGAATTCGCAGGTTGGTTGCTCAGCGTTCGGTTGATCAGCGTTCGGGGATCGGTTCAGTGATTGCGTTCGAATGGCTGGCAGAGGTTGATGAAGGCGGGGGACGGAGACGGTTCCAGAAACGGTTCGTCAACCGTTTCGGGAAACTGAATGGTAACTGATAACGGACAAGGGGAAGGTGACCGACGTCGGCAGGAGTGCCGACGTCGGCCGAAGGTGACCGACGTCGGCGACATCGGTCGGGTAAAGACCGTCGTCGGCAGATGCATAATGGGAATAGAGTCTACCTTTCGCTCTGTGCTCCTCTTTACATGCTGCCAGGGTCAAGGCTGGTGAAACAAGTGATCAGCAAGGGTTCAATAGGCGAAGAAGAAGAAGACGGGGAATGACCAGGGGAGTTGACACGATTTCGGTGTCTACATTTTCCCCTTTTTGTCTTGTTGGTTGTTCTGGACGAACTGCAAGACAAAAATAGGAGTGAGTGCCCCAGGTGAGGGATGATGTGGATTGCCTCGAAGTATGGATGAGGTATTCCCCCTCAAAGCAGGAGTCGAGGGAAGGAACCTGATGTCGGGTGCTGATTTGATAAAGAGTGGATAAAAAAAAAAAAGGGGTGAGGGTGAACGCTGCAAAGGTCGTGATTACATGCATACCACTGCACGAGATGGTCAGGCCAAAGTGTCACAGGTCAAGGGTCGAGGAGTGCCAAAATTGAAGTAACCGGGCCCCAGCATTTAGTCGTCTGCTGATCGGGTCACTCAATCTAAGCTGAAGCTCCAAATGGGTCATCGCGTTCCAGGTATCCCGGGCTCAGGAAGTGCTCCTAGAAACGTGAAAAAGTCACAAGTAGTAGGGATCAACCGGTGTGCGATCCTATACTTGTGAGGGTCTAAAAAGGTCTGCGCACAATTCTGCTAACCAGTCATGAGGTAGCATACATGCAAAAACAACCAAGGCAACAACGTCTTGGAAATGGTCGAGGTCGGAGGAGATAGGCATGATCTCCAATGGTTGGTGGTCGAGGGATGGATGAATGGATGAAAGGATGAAAGGATGCGGCCAAGCTAACCCCAGAAGACCCCATGTCAACTGAGTGCTACCTACATAACCCTGGTGATAGGGCCTCAGGCCGATGTAGTTCTCCCTAGAAGGGAGGAAGGGTCAAAGGGATGGTGAGGAAAAAAAAGATGTTGCAGCCTTTTCCAAATGGTGTATTCTGCAACATTGGTTGAGGGGTTTTTCATCCCTAACAATATTCCATTTGCGTGATGGATATATGCTAAAAATGAATTGAGGTCTATTTATGCTTCAGCAAGTATTGGTTTATGCTTAACACAAATTGGGGCGAGTCGATAGTTTCCATGTGTATTGGTGTCCATAGAAACTAGGGTGAATAGGCAAGGTCATGTTGATGGTCTGAAAAGAGAGTTGAGCTGAGTTGATCGACAAGTGATGAAGGTGAATGTGACCAAAGGGCAGAAGAAGATGAAAGGCAAATTGCTCTTTCATTGACAAGGACCAAAAAGATAGCATAGATAGGGGTTATGAGAACCAAGAGCCCCATTCATGCGTGACGTCGTTGACCATAGTTATGTTAGAGCGGTAATCGAATCACTTAGACATTAAAGTGAGCTCGAAGTCCCTTGAGTAGGTAATAGGAGGAGGAAAGAGGGTAACCCATTTTAAGAGCAGAGATAACTTTGCCCCTTTTTATAGGAGACCCTGAGACAACTACAAGCCAAGTCCGTGACTCATTTTTTTTTTTTTTTTGAGAGGCAGACTGATTGATGCGGGAAGCCTGCATAGAGATGTCATTTGCTTGGTGGTCAGGTTGCAAAGCTGATCAATGCGGGAAGCTTCTAAAATAAGTTGCTGTTTATTGCCAGAGTAGTCATAGCCATCCTTCGAGGGAGTGGTCTAGATTTTTGTTTAATAATAAGGCTTTTGAATAGCTGTCCTTCGAGGGAGTAGTCTATTTATTACAGCAATGATGGTACAGCTGTCCTTCAAGGGAGCAGTCTATTTTTTTTGATTTTGATATAGATATAGTGACCATGGATATGTTTTGACATCTTGATTTGTGTTGATAGAAATGTGAGTCATGGACAAGACTGTAGAAGGTCAAGGGCTCCCTTTTATTAGGACAAAGCATCCATACATCATAAAAGGGTTATAGGAGTTGTTAAGAGGAATAGGGTTGAAAGGAAGTAGGATGAAGAGGACGGGGATTGCTCAAGGGACGAGCTCAAGTTAAGTGTCAAGTGGACGAATACTCGACTAGCAGTAGAACGGTCGCAGATGCAACGCATTAAGAGGCTCAAGGTCTAATAAGACCCTGGGTCATGCTTGTATGTTAAGGTCCGAGTCAATTAGGAGCAAACTTGCCCCATTTGCCTCTTTCCAGATTGGTCAGGTGTTGATTGATGAGTGGATGTGAAGTTGGTTGATATGGTTGTTGATTGATTGAAAAAGGTTGAATGTTTTGATAAAAGGGTTGGGTTGAATGTTTGGTTGAGATTTGGTCATGTGATAGTTGGTCAATGGTTGGTCGAGGGTTGAATTCCCCCAGCGGCTAGGGAGAATGTTTGACGGATTAGTTAAGGTTGATTGAGGTTTAGTGGTCAGATGGACTGTGTTGATGTTGAATAAAGGGGTTAAAGGCAGCGAAGGGACCCTAGTCTGGCGTGGAGATCCCGATTTAGATGACGAGGTTGGAGAGGTATGGGTTGGTGTTGATAATTTGTCAGAGGTGGGGTCAAGAGGATCCTTGATAAGAAGGGTGTCCTTTTTCCGGTGGTGACGAATGACAGCTTTAAGAGCGCAACAACGCTCGGTGTCATGTCCCGGAGTGTGATGATAGTGGCAGAATTTAGAGTTGTCGAACCAAGATGGCCTTGATCCGAGGGTTGATGAGTGGGGTGGTGTTGAAGGTTTGTTGATAACGTGGTCGAAGAGAGAGGTGTCATTCTCCAAACATTGGTGAACGACGACCTTGAGGGCATGACAATGCTCCGTGTCATGCCCAGGCGTGCGATGATACGCACAAATGCAAGTGTCATCGAACCATGGGGGTTTTGGTCCGAGAGAGTGATATGGTCTAAGAGGCGGGAGAGAGAGACGAGAGGACTGCAACAATTGCCGTAAGAGCAAGGCATATGAACCTGCTAACGGGTCAGGATGTTTTATTGCAGAGAGGGTTGGTGACATTGGTTTGGGAGGCGTAAGAGGCGTTGGTCGATGGTTTGAAGGAGGTATAAGTCTAACGGGTTGATAGAATAATGGAGGTGACTTACCTCTGTGAAGAATGGGAGTGAGAAGCACTCCGAGTAAAGTAGACGGATGTGGGCCCAAGATTGAAGGTAATGACGAAGATAGGGGAGGAATCCTCCGGTGTGGTTTAGTAGCCTTCTTTGGTTTGGGTTGAGGGCCACCTTTATGCGAGGCAAGATTAGATGTGGGGCAAACACCAAGAGGTTTAGTCTCTTTGGGCATGATGGACGCCTGCGCGGGTTTGGACTTAGATGTGGACGGTTTTTCTCTCAATGGAGAAGGGATTAAAGGTGTGGGCTCTTTAAGTGGAAAGAGCACCGGAGTAGTCATGGCTTCTGTGTGTGGTTGAGGAGTCGAAAAGGTATGATCGTCTATGGATGATAATAAGGATGAAGGCGAGGCAGCTGGTGTTGATGTGGTCAAAGCGTCCTCTAATATAGGAGAAGTCGCTGGAGGACAAGTGGGAGAAGAAAGTTCTTCACCCTATGGAGGAGGTATAGGGGAAGAAAGGTCTTCCACCTGTGAAAAAGGTTGGTCAGGGATAAGAGAAAAGATAGTGTCGACCGTGTGTATATCATGGTCTTGAGGGTCAATGGTTATGGTTTGGACGTTGTCTTGAGTAGGTGGGTGATTAGAAAGGGGTTGCTTGAAGATGTCAAGGTTTTGGTTGGACGGTGTGTTCGGGTTGTCCAAGATGAGATCCCCCTTGTCGAGTTTATCCAAGATAGAGGCATATGACTCCCTAATTGGAGTGAATTGACGCTGTATGGATTGACGTTGAAAATGTTTATTGATGTAGTCTAATGTTGAAGATGATGATCGGTTGGTTATTGTTGAAGATGATGGTCTAAAGATGATAGTGTTTGCCGACTCCTCGGATTGAGAGTGGGCAGAAGAAGGTCTGGAAGAAGAATAGTCATTGTTAGTGTTACATAATTTGACCTTATCTTCTTCAATAGCGCGGAGTTCAAGCTTTCGGGCCATGGTGAAGGCCTCGTCGAAAGTGTGGAATGTCTGAACCCACAAGGTGGACGAGATATGACTGACACATGCTCGAGAAAAGAGCTCAATGAGCTCGGGTTGAGGCAAGGAGAAGGAGAGCTGGTTAATCAGGCCTCTCCAACGGGCGACAAAATCAGCTATTGATTCGTCGTCAAATTGCCTGATGGAGTAAAGGTCTGTGATCGAAATTTGTTTAGTGATATTGATAGAAAAATGGTCAATGAATAGTTGGGCGAGTTGGATGAATGAAAAGATAGAATGTCTGGCAAGAGAAGTATACCAGTCAAGGGCAGGGCCAGAAAGTGACATAGGGAACGTGCGTAAAAGTAACGCATCGTCGTGGGCGATAAGATAACAGGCATGTCTGAATGCCCGTAGATGTTGTTGTGGGTCTTCCTTACTCTGAAAGTGAGTAAATCTAGGAAGCTCCCAATGGTTGGGGTATGGTCAGATAGGGACAGAAGGGTGGATGGGCTCGCTGCAAACTTGTTCATATGACAAAGTATTGCTTGAACCGGAGATAGAAGCTTCGAGACGGGACATTTTATCCATCAGCATCTTGATGACGTCTGCTGACAGATTGGCGGGTTGAGCGCCCCCTAGGTTGTAAGGCGCTTGAAACAGGTTAGAAGAGGCGTGCGACATAGTCGGTTGTACAACGTACGGATGACTAGTCACAGGGGCAGAAGTAGAGGCTAAGGGTGGTTGGGTTATGAAGGTAGAAGGCATAGGCTGACTAGATACTGCCAAAGAAGGTTGTGTGACAGCATTGACAAAGGGCGAGGTAGGCACTCCTGCATATATAGGTGCAAGAGTGTGAGGAGTCGAGGCAATCAAGTTCTGGTATGATGTAGAGCTTGATTGAATTACAGGTGGTTGAGGGGGTAATGAAACCCTAGTGGAGGTTGGTCTAAAAATAGACGAGGAGGCCAAACTTTGCGTATAGGCCATGGTTGGGTTAATGGTTGAGGCGAAAGGTTGAGTCGAAAAGAGTTGGGTGGCGAACGGTGTGGATGTCGTCGCCACGTCGCCTGAAAGGTCCCGCATTGGTTTTCTTGCGAGATAGTTTTGGAGGGCTACGATATTGAGGTCTAAGAATCTTGCAAAGTCTTGGTCCCCTTCTGGGATGATAGGCGTCTGGGTTGGAGATAGTCTAGTAGGAATTCTTTCAGTCTTTGAATAGAACTCCATTATATGATTGGTTGTAGACGGGGTAGGCGAAAGCGATTGATGGCTAGTGTGGTCAAGAAGAGCCTTGGTTTGATTATGTGTCAGAACCATTCAAGGCAAGGGAGAACGTCCTCACAAGCTCAAAAAAGCAGATAAGAACTAAAAAGATGAAGACACAAACAGATCCTAAAACCCTAGAAGTAAATTATTAGGATTATAGTGGCTTATGCCTTAGAATGTGTGTGTAGAGGAAGATTGGCTGAAAAATGGGTCCTAGAAGAAGCAGTCTATGGATGGTTTCGGGTTTTGTTATGGTGCTCAAGAAGTCTGTGTTAGGGTCTGGTACGCGGCCTGGTGCTAAGGAGCAAGCTCCCCTCACTTCACGATTCCAGTGGTTAGCTGGTCTCGCTTAGCCAAGATATACCTCGCCTAGAGATTAGACTCCGCCAGAGAACGGAGTGGGCTTCCCCCTTGGTGATGAAATCCAAGTAGGGTCACCGGGATGGGTAAGGTATCCGCTGGGGGATGAAATCCCAGTCGGGCCTTGTCTCAGGTAAGTTTTATGTTTGTTTTGTGCAGGTGGTCTGGTCGTGTAACATCAAGTGATCTAGATTAATTCAATATGCGGTTTAATTACTATGTGTGGTCTAAAAGATGCAGGCAAACAGAGATGAATGCAAAGTGTTTTAATGTCCAAGTTGAAATGTTTGTTCGTATGAAGACGAATGGAGAAAGAGTCGAAGAATATGAGTTTTAGCTAGTCTAGAAATGCAAGAAAGAAAGAAATGTTCATTTTAGTTCTGCTTATGATGTCGTTTAAGAAGAGACGAAAGGAGGCGAAAAGGAAGAAACCTAATGCACCTAAATGAACGAAAGAAAGAAAGAACCCAAGGAGGACCTAGGGTCCCACCGGGCGTGCCAGAATGTTTCTATGCAAAATTGCTTTCTACATTCAAAGAAGAAATAAGAAACTAAAAGATGGTTAAGGCTAGAAGTACCTGATACAGTCGTGCGCACCGAAATCAGACGTTGAAAGATTCTCCTCTTTTGCTGTGGAGGAATGACACCTGCGAAGAAAAGGCTAAACACGGAAAAAACATTAGTCAAAGATAGGGTGGGTTGTCAGGCGAACGCCCGATCCCGGAAGTACAAAGACTCCCTAGAAGGATATCAACCCACTGATAAAAAAGAGCAAAATATTGGACGAAAGTAGATGATAATGACAGAAATAAATGATAGAAAATAAAAGGCATACCTGATATGCGGCACTGTTCTGCACAGTCACCGGCGTCGGTCTCTGTGGTGCCGGCGTCGGTTAGGGAAGGTGCCGACGTCGGTCAAGGTGCCGTCGTCGGTCGGGGTAGTGACCGGCGTCGGTAGGGGCAGGTTCTGGGAAAAGGTTCGGGACAGGGTCTGAGAGAGTCTGGGGGGTTTGAACAGTCGGGACAGGGTCTGAGAGAGTCGAGACAGGGTCAGGACAGGTCTGAACGGAGTCAGGACAGGGTCTGGGAGAGTCGGGAAGAGGTCTGGACAGAGTCTGATAAGGTCAGGGTAGGGTCTGGGAGAGTCGGGAAGATAGAAAATAAATAATAACTAAGAAAGAAAATGAAATAAACAGAATAATGACTTACCTGGTAGAAGACGCGGTGAAAGCCATGGTGTGCAGATTAGTTGATGTCGTAGTGTTGATGATTGCTCGGAGTTCGCAGGTTCGTGGAGGAATTCGCAGGTTGGTTGCTCAGCGTTCGGTTGATCAGCGTTCGGGGATCGGTTCAGTGATTGCGTTCGAATGGCTGGCGGAGGTTGATGAAGGTGGGGGACGGAGACGGTTCCAGAAACGGTTCGTCAACCGTTTCGGGAAACTGAATGGTAACTGATAACGGACAAGGGGAAGGTGACCGACGTCGGCAGGAGTGCCGACGTCGGCCGATAGGTGACTGACGTCGGCGACATCGATCGGGTAAAGACCGTCGTCGGCAGATGCATAATGGGAATAGAGTCTACCTTTCACTCTGTGCTCCTCTTTACATGCTGCCAGGGTCAAGGCTGGTGAAACAAGTGATCGGCAAGGGTTCAATAGGCGAAGAAGAAGAAGACGGGGAATGACCAGGGGAGTCGACACGATTTCGGTGTCTACAGTTTCAGCTAAAATAGCTCAGAATTGTAAAACTTAACTAGTTATCAATTTGAACACAACCAACAAGACTTAACTAATACTATCCAAATCAAAATACATAGTCGATCTTTATATCTATTCAAGTTATGCTAAGTCTACATAATACTTAAGGATTTTATTATAAACTTAAATACTAACTTTGTTTGCACAACTAAATACAATAAAATGTATCATGATTAGATAAAATTTCGATACATAGTCAAATGTAATAAAATATATCATGACCGATTAATAGTTTGACACATACGAATGCCATAAAATATATCATTACCATTCAATAGTTAGACATAGTAAAATGGTAACTACATACATATTCATATGAATTACCAACCTTTGACCTTACAAATTTCTATTTTCTTGAAACTATTTCACTATCATAATATAATGTATTCTCTATAAACCCCAATGAACTTCATTATATAGTCACTATGTATATATAATACATTATATATACATCCAATGAATTTTTTTAGACAGTCACTATGTATGTACATATATATACATACATTAATTTGTTAATTGACTGCATACCAAAATTCAACCATTCATAAAACCAGTTGTCTCATACACTAAGCACAACCTAAGTTAAATCATAGTCATCATAAATGTTATTTACAGACCATTATATATAATATTATATATTTATATATATACTATTATAGACATCGACATGTATATATAACCCAAACCATCAATTTATTATAGGGTATATATACATACGCACTACATATATATATGTATGTATGTATGTATGTATGTATGTACATATGTATACCTAAAAAAGGAATAAATAAATTAACCCAATTTCCATTTTATACAACCAAATAAGTTTAATACATAGTTGACCCCTATAATCATAATTAAAATTGATTGTATATACCTCTTACCTAGTTCTTAGTTTATATGTCTAAAGTCCCATATCCTTAAAATAGTAAAATAAGAATATATCAATCAAAATCATATAAATGTACTTTGTTAACTATTTATAAACCCATTTCCTTTGCCTAGGGTTTTTACCATACCTAAGAATATATACAGAGCTTAGTTAAACAACTATCCAAATTTACAAATTTGGACACAATAGAAAACAAATCCATCCCTTATAGGGTTTGTGAGAAATATCATTTGTGAAATGCTAGAGGGTTCACCACTATCACATTTTTCTAAGATTTTGGGTTATATGGATGGCTAAGCCATCCATGGGGCCCATCATTTAGCCCATTTAATAGTTTTTAAAGCCATTTATACTAAACCCTTCATGATTTTATTAATAGAATCATATAGTAAATAATAAAAAGATTAAAACAAACCATATTGGTTACACAATTTAAAAAAATAATGCTAATGATTTGAGTTCTCCTTCCTTTATTTTCATAATTTTTCTCTTCAAATTCCTTGTCTACTAGTCATGTCCTCCACGATCTCTTCATCCTCATTTTATTCATCTGCATGCTCTTAGCATGCCACAAAACTCTCCAACTATTGTACCATGATTTTAACCAAATAGCACTCAACTAGGTGTTTCCAATGCAAACCAATAGAGCTAGGTGTTTCCAATGCAAAACAACAGAGCTATTTCCTAACTGGTATGCTTAACACATAGTCTAAGCTAAGTTAACCCTAATTATCTTGAATGTTCCTTTATTAAACAATAAACTAATTTTATATCACCAACTTCGAACTATGCATGTCAAATATTGAATTCACAAAAATCCATAGATTATAATAAAGTCTTAAGCATTTTATAGTTCAAAGGTATGTTGACTAGTCTTCAAAAATTGACCAAATGACAAGCCATGATAAATATATTTCCATGCAATGTCGATCCTTGATAATGATATAAGTCCATTTAAACATAATTACCATTGCAAAAGCATTTGACCTTCTCACTCGTGGTTAGTTTAATAGGCCAACTAAATAGCTTATTGAAAATACTTTGCAAACACAATGATTTCCCTTAATCATTTAATAATATAATATTTGTCTAATATATTATGAATATTAAACCATTAGTGAACACTTAATCAAATACAATGACATTATCAAATAATACTATTGATATCTTTTGACATTAGGATATACATTTATTATACTAATAATATTCTAATTATTATTATTATTTCCTTATTCCTATAGATCAAATAACAATAATGGAATCTGCCTATACTTATTATAGAAATGCATACATAACATCACATCATTATACTACACAACTATACCCAATAAATTAGTGAGGCAAGTAAAACATATATAGATTCACTCATTCAACCAAGTAATTACATCATATAAGATAATTTACATATGACCACACAATTAGTGAAATCACTCATACAAATCAACATGATCATTAACAACAATAAAAATCATACTAGAAAAGAATATTAACAATCACTTAAATGAAAAGTAACACAAAACATGATACACCTATCTAACTCAAGCAATTTATGATAAAACATGTTATACTTTTATGGTGTGTGCATGGGTTTCCATTTTCTCTCTCTTTCATCCCCCAACATATCCATCTACACCACTTTATATAATGATGCTCTCCCTTCATCACACTCTGAGGGATGGATATGTCCTGCATCCACATCAAAATAATGAAGGTAGTTATCTTGAAACACAAATATATCCATAAAATACTGTTGTGTAAACTAATAAACATGATCATGATGTAAGAATATAAAAGTACTTCTAACTCATAGTAAACTAGTCAAGTAAATTAAGCAACATATAATTATCTCATAATCAACATATGACATAAAGCTTAATCAAATAATAGTTAATTAAATATTAACCATAATAATCCATGAATTAACATGTTTTTTAGCTTAGTGAGAAATCAGGGTGTGACAAACCTAGGTAATCACAGTTTATATATTATACATTCATAATGGTAATATTGATGGGCTATTTTTTTCCATTTGGATAAATTATATGTTTTTCCTTTCATTTATCTTTCCATTCATATATATTTCATTTAAATCCTCTCTTAGTTTAGTTTTTTTAATTTTATATAGTGTTTCTACTATGGAAAATTCTTCAAGTTGATAGGGATCACAAATTCCTTTAAAAATAAGAGGAAGATCTAAGGCTAATGCATTTTATCAGTTCCACATATTCCCACCAAGTACTATTAAAATAAAAAACACTCACTTGGAGGAATAAACTATGTTGCACATGTTGTTTATGTTACCTATCAACGAAAAAAATGTTGATCTAAATAGCTTGATTACTAATTTTAGACCTCCACTCATATTTTTTTTCAATATAATGGTTGGTAGTATTTTTAAATAGCCAAATGCTAGGAAACCTTTATATGTGATTGATGTGAATTGCACTCAAGACTTTATAGAGTGTACATAACAACCTCCTCACTATAATAAAAGTACTAATAAAGGCTTTGTTTAATAATGCATACCACTAAATAATTGTATATGCTTAATATATGTTAAAATAGTCTTTTATACATGAAATATATAATTCATGGCTCTACCCTTAAATTCTTGACCCTCATTATAGTTAACAGGCACTTGGTTTCCATCTTTCTAGGTGTAAATACTTATATTATAGTTTGACCATGTTATTTTGGTTACTTAAATCACCTTTAGCCCATAATATGCTTAACATCTGATATATATCCTTCATTGTAGTTACAAAAGTCTAATAATCTTCTATTTTCCTAGATAGTTGCATTTAGACTTAGATAATAGCATCAATGCTACTATCCATTCTTCAACACGAGTGTCTGTGCCTTCTAAACACTCAAATTTCCAAATCTTTTAATATGTATGGGTTGGCCTATTATGTTTAATTAACCCTTCTATGAATAAATTTTGAAAATAGGTGGTCTAAATAAAAGTTAAATCCAGCTCATTATTCATCTAGAAAGAACCTCTCAATATTACATTACGCTATTGAAAATTAATTTCACAACCAAGCTATTCTAACCTATTTTTTTCCTATATTCATATCAATCATAGGAACAGTCATATTACAGGTCTGAATCATTAAAAAAGTAGCCTATGAGCCATATGTTTTATGTTATAATATATATCACTACGTTCAATTGCATATAAAATTTTACACCATTATTCACAAACAAGCCAACATATAAGGGAGAACTACATATATTCGAGGCTCTCTTCAAAGTATTAGTTATGTAGGTAACACTCATTGATAGAGGGGTCCTTGAGGTTAGTTTGACTTCATGAGCCCATTAACTATTTTTGGCAAGGTAATAATACCTAAAATGAGGATCTAAGGTTTAATCTATATTATGATATTGATAGCCTATGTACATGATCTAAACATATAATCCAAAAGGTGATAAAAAACCTAGAAAAGCCCAGGTGGAAGTTTAATTTAACAATAAATACTCTATACATGATAGATGCATTAAAGTAAAAATAGTAGAGTCAACACAAGTGTCCATAGGGTGATGGAAGCATCTATGCTAACAAAAATCTAATTTAAAAAATATGAAGACTAGACCATAATCTTCATACAATCTATTTCTACACCTGTATTACTCAGATATACCTACACATCAGTATATAAGCTAAGTATAATTTATTATTTGTATTGCTATTATCAGAATATTGAATTTTGCACTTTATATATGCTTAGATTAATTATTTCAAATCAAAATATCAATGAAATCTAAATTCATTAATTAATCTACTTTTTAGAGTAGCCTTCTCTTTGTTTGATTAAGATACTTATATATACTAAAATCTAATTATATATAACAACTCAATATTGTACATATTGTCACCAAATATTTCACCCTAATAGAAGTTGTTCACTATTCTTCTAGATTTGGGCAACATGGGAACATTTCTAGGTATGTGGAGGTACCTATATTGGAAATGAGCCTCTAGATTTAAGGGCTAACTCCTTAAATGTATCTTTAAATGCTATTATCTATGCCAACTGATCACTTATGGGGAAAAGAGTTAGAGAATACATGAATTTAACCTACTATAAAGGAGGTGATGCATCGAATGTTCAAAGATCCACTCTTAAGATTGAACTCATTAACACACTAATAGACTATGAATAGAACTAATGCAGTGTCTACAATGGTTTCTAAGCAATAGTGATTCACCTAGAGGTTAATTTGATGGACTTAGGCTGGAGGGAAATGAGGGTAAGGATTGATTATAAGAATTTATAGTCAGTTACCCACTCTATACTTGAGACATCAAACTTAAGATAGACTAGATGACCTGCAAGAAAAGTTTATTAGCATTTAGGATGAACTTGGACCTAAAAAGGAAGGATGACAACCACTTTTTCATATCAAACAAATACAAAACACTAAACATAGATTAGTAAACAACTAAAAAGTTATTTATTCATTACTATAAGAGGTGAAAAATATAATTTTTGGCAAAGTCTAGTCATACCAGCCTGAGGGATACTTAATAATAGCTCTAAAGCTATATTTATAGAAAAAGGGCCTTTAAGAGATATTTTAGCACTAAAATAAGAATAAATGATATCAAATCCATTTGAACCATAGTTAAAAATTCCTCTAAGTTTATTCTCATTCAATTTTCTTGATTGATCTAGGTTAATTCAAGTGGTTTCACAATTAAATTATTCCCTTATTGATGTTCCCTAACAGTTGAACAAGAGGGTCAAGTTATTTATGAGCTAGGTCCTAACATCAATGTAGTTACAACCATCAGATCAATTTGTTAGAGATTTTTCCTAGTGAGAACTACTCTTCACTGGTTCATCATGGCATGCAAACGTGGAGATAAGGGTCCTTTTCATATAGTTGGTCCTGGAGATGAAACTATTAGGGTCTACATGTATGACTTCATGACATCCTTTGAAATGCTAGATCTTGATCAAACTAGATCATGATTGAACTTGTCCCCATGCTCATAGGTCTACTATAGATAGAAAACCAATCTCAAACTATTAGTTTTCTTATTAGGTCAAAATAGACCCATTTTTACCTTTAAGCATCCATGGAAACTGAGAACTCATCATGTACATAGGTCCTTCTAACAAGAGCAAACATAATCATAGAATAAATCCTACATGACACAAACCATCAAACCAGAGGTCCATATTAAGTTTTAATGGTGGTCCTTTTATGTCCTTTACCTTGACTACATTGATGTGTCCCTTTAATGGAATTTAGCTAAGATCTAATGACAATGGGATGACCTTACAAGAACCTTGGTCACATGTTCAACCTCTCATCAAAAATCCCTTAGTATTTTGAATTTGAACCTTTCCCATTGATTTTATTTGTATGAGATGCATGAAAACTATTGATTTTCATGGGAGCCTAATGAACTAGTAAAACTTGGCAATATCTCACATATCCTTGAGATATGTTAACCCTACTGACCTCTCTTGCATTGTTGGATCACAATATATGAAGAAATACGAGCCTATGATCTACCTTTGACTTATAAACTCTATACTCACTCCATTAGACCTTTATGCATGATAAAATGCCAACTATTAGATTTTCTAGGTTTTGAAAACAAATGGATATTTATGATGGTCTAAAATTTTATGTCTGCATGATTGTAATTTAACATCTATGTGACTATCATTGATGTCTACATGATTGTCAACTTTAAGACCTTGATAGTTTTTACCATAGCTTGAAATTGAAATCTACATAAACATCTCCCATTATTTGACCAACTTTGAAAGTTTGGATCTAGAAGTGAAAAGGTCATGAAGGCACAAAATTTGTAGGAGATGTTCTTGATACTAAAAGGATTGTGCCTACTTGATCTGCTAGTTTTAGGAGCTTTCTAAGTATGCTTACAAAATGTTCAAGTGAGCTAAACTATGTGATTTTTCATGATGTTCTCATGCCTATCATTTATCATTTGAACCTAAATGGCTATTTTATAGGGCTTGAATTTGACACTTGCATAAACATCTTGCTTTGCATGACCCACTTTAAATGCTCATAACTTGAGCTAGGAAGCTTGCATGGACTTGAACTTTGTAGAGCATGTTCCTGCCATGAAAAACTCCATGGTGATCTAATATTTTGGCTTGTGAGGCTTCCTAAGGTGGATTTTTAAAATGCAAAAACAATATGACCAATGTGTTTTCATGTGACATACAGGATGGTCTAGCCCCTTAGACTTGGCAAGCTAAACTTTGAAGGCTTAGATCTCAAGATAGAAGACTCATTGAGGTATGAAACTTGTAAAGAATGATCTTGACACTAAGGATATTTATTAAATGTGTTATGATGGTCATGTGAAGGTGTTTGAGCATATTTATATTTTTTACAAGTGAGCTATCTAGTTTAGTTCTTCATGACATCTTGATGATGGTCTGGCTGACTTAGGCTTGTGTTTGAGCTACTTCTTAATCTTTGAAAGCTTGAATGAATTTATTGAGGCCTATGTGAACGTTTTACATGATCCTAACCTATTTTGACAACATGAAAACCTACCACTTGTATATATGACTCTAAATGACCCCTAAGACACCAAATGACATAAGGACTAAGCTAGACTATGACCAAAGATAGAATGGCATATAAAATGACATTACATGAACTACAACATACCCTATGACATTATAAAAATCCACCATAAAATATTATGACTATAGGGGGTTGACCTATTTTGGCCCATGGTAAAAATGGTCAATATTGTTGGTGATTTCCCAAGGGTGGTATGCTTGCTATGCCATGACCAATTACCTAATCCCATCCATTGGGTTACAGAGTCACAAGTTTGTAGGTTTGAAATATAGACTTCCCTAAAAACACACCAAACAATAGAAAACAACAAGAATAAAACACCATACAAGAAACTCACATGTGCTTCATGAGCACTTATTGGAACATAAAAAAATAAGAAAGGAAATACACACCTAATATAATATTTACAAAATTGACCTTCAATTATCAATAATAGGGTTTCAAATATATCCCATTCATAGGAATAGATATCTCTTCTCCATTAATCCTTGCTAACTAAAAGGATTTGATTTGCTTGCACTTGATGATGACATATGGTCCACTCCATAGTTTATCAAATTTGGTATGTCTCCCTAGTTTTGCTTTATCTTCTTCTTATTTCAATACTATGTTACCTTCTTAAAATGATCTTGGAGTTGCCTTCTTGTCAAAATACCTCTTCATTAGTACTTGGTGATGCTCCATAGATTTATGAGATTTATCCCTAGTATCTTAAAATTTCATTAATTCTATCAATCTCACCTCCATTATAGTGTTCTCAAGTAACTCTAGTTGATGTGCTAACTCTAAGGTAGATAGATCTTGAGAGATAGAAAACCTAGCTTCCCTTCCATAGACAATCACAAAATAAGAATTCCATATTGACCTCTTTGGAGTTATCCTATCAACCCATAAGGTTATATTTAATTTGGTGTGATAAACCCTTTGGTTATGCTCCAAGGTTATCTTGATGATTCTAATTAGATTCTTGTTAATATATTCAACCAACTAATTAAATTAAAGGGTAATAGTTGGATGTAGTACTCAAGAATATGCCATTACTATTTGCATAATTAGTTTTCTTAGCACCTATAAAATCAAGAGAATTATCTAAAATAATAGGAGTGCCAAACCTTGTTATGATGCTCTCATAGAACTCTAAGATAACATTCTCATTAGCTTCTTTCAATGCTATTATCTTGACTCACCTTGTAAAGTAATTAGTTTCTATGAGTATCCATTTATGACCAACACTTGATGGGAGGTTTATCATACCTATAAAATCAAGACCCCATTATATGAAAGGTTGGTCTACTTGGATAGGCTTCAAAAGAAGAGATACAAGCTTTTAATTTCCTACAAAGAAATCACATTGTCCACACCTTCTCACCCAAGCATGGAAATACTTGAAGAGGCTATGCCAATAATAACCTACCCTCATGATCTTGCCAACTATGGTTCTTGGAGAGAAATGATCTCCTACTATCCCATAATGAAACTTCTTGAGAAATACCCCAAATTGATCATTATCAATACATATCAATAGCACACCATTGATGTCCTTCCTAAAAATCACACCATCCACAAGATATAAGGGAATATATTATAATCTAAAATATCTCCTTTGTGATCTACTCATATTATTAGGATTCTCACCATTTTGAAAAAATCTGATCACATTCTGTGTCCATCTTTGTGAAGGCAATGAACTAACTAATTGGGAACAATCATGATTGACTAGAGTCTCTTCCTTTAACTCATGAAGATTTGAAGCTAGATTTTCACAAAGGCCCTTACCCCTTATCAATTTTTTCACCTTGATATAAACATCATATTTCATTAATTTAGTGATCTACCCTACCCTCTTTTTAATAAGGTCTTTGCTCAAGAAAAACTCTTTGGTACTAGGATGAGAGACCATAACATGAATCTTATTATTTGAAACCATATGTCTAAAATTATTTAGTCCCCTTAAAACAAGGACTTTTTTAATCTATAAAAGTTTACTTGAATTCATAATCTTCTAAACATTGACTAAATAATGTAATTAGCTGCTCCACACCCTCATCATTATTTTGCATCAACATGGTTGATATAGTATCAAGGTTGGAAAATGAATACAAAAAGAAGTCTTTAGTAAAATCAAGATTCACAAGAGTAGGATCTTATATAATTTATTTCTTTATGGATTCAAAACTACTCTTACCCTCTTTGGTCTAAGAAAAGACTTAGTTCTTCCTAATCATAGATGTGATAGGTTTCACCAAAGATGAAAAACTAGGTATGAACCTCCTTACAAAATTTATCTTTCCTAAGAAACTTTTAAGACCTTTCTTATTCAAGGGAAATGATAAGACTATAATAACCTCTATTCTTTTAGGTTCAATAGTCAAACCATCCTTGGAAATGATATGTCCTAAGAGCTTACCTTCATGAACAACAAAGATGCAATTCTTTGGATTAAGAGATACTCCATATTGCATACATATTTCAAACACTTATCTCAAGTGTTGTATGTGTTCATTAAAATCTTTAAAAAACATCATTATATCATCTAGATAAACAAATATCATATCATTGACCAAACTTTTGAAGGCCATGTCCATTGCTCTTTAAAATGTGGCATCGACATTGGATAGACCAAAGGGCATCTTATTATAAGCAAAATTTCCCCATTTAGTAATGAAATATGTATTAAATTGATAATCATCACTAAATAAAATTTGATTATAGCCTGACTATCCATCTAGAAGAGAAATATTGAGAACCTAAAACCATTTGCAAAATTTTCTCCATTGAAGGTATAGTTTAATGATCTTTGACTGACACTCTATTAAGTTCTCTAAATTCTATAAAAAAGTATTATCTCCCCATTATTATTTCTAATAGGCAAAAATTTAGCTACCCATGTTGAATGATTTATGGGAAATATTATCTCAGATTCAAAGAGTTTGGTAAGCTCTAACCTCATGAGGTGCTCAACCTTGGGGTTAATAGGTCTTTGCTTATGTCTAATCGGTTTAACTCCAGGTTATAAATCAATGGTATGGTGTGATAGGATAGGATAAAATCCTTTGAGGTCCTTATATTCCCAAGAAAAGATATCATGAAACTCTCTACACAACTCAATGAATGCTTGATTCTCTAATGTAGAACATACCTTGCCTAGTTTGAGGAGTTTGTCCTTAAAGATCAAGACTCTTTCATAATTATTCTCTTTTATAGACATACTCACTTTATCTTTATTATTTTAATCATTCTAATTGAATATAATTTATAAGGTCGCCAAACCCTTAAGTTTATTATTAGTTCTTAGTTTCACAATATGATCACCCAATTGTTATTAGAACCTCTTTTGATTCCTCAAAGGAAACTCAGCCTCATTTTGCAATAAGCATGCAATGTGTTTGTCATTGTAAAAAAATTGATAAGAAACTTCATTAT
Source organism: Torreya grandis (assembly GCA_037957365.1). Lineage (NCBI taxonomy): Eukaryota > Viridiplantae > Streptophyta > Pinopsida > Cupressales > Taxaceae > Torreya > Torreya grandis. Next base: position 2,561,282 of record JARHVA010001299.1, on the reverse strand, counting down.
AAAGTATATAATATATGATAATTAACTTAATATGAGACTATTTCCCCTCCTCTTTTATGGTAGTTTGAGTATCAAATTTAGCTTTTATGGTAGCTAGTCTATCAACATGACTATTATGATCCCTTGTGACTAATTATATATTGAATGCATTGAAGTCTTCAATAAAATACCATACCCTATGATTATATGAATTAAGCAAAATTTTATTGGAAGCAAACACATTCCTCACCGAATGTATAACCAATTCACTATCTTCATATACTTGCACGTTCTTAATTTTTTTTCTCCTTGCCCATTAAAGGTCATGAATTAAACCTTCATACTTAGCCACATTACAAGTGTAACTAAAATAAAATATGTATGAAGCATAATACTATTATTTAGATGGGAATACCAAAATAACACCAACCCATACACAACCTTTACTTCATGAACCATCAAAAAACATCTTCCACAACTCATCATCTTCACCCTCTTCTTGGCAAGTAGAGGTGTTGGTACTCCTTTTTCATGTATATAATACACTCCTAAATTAGTTTCCTCCAAAAAATAATAGGGGTCATGCTAATAATGATTAGTTCTATATTCATCAAGAAATAAATTTGAAATACCCTCAAGCTTGGAAGAAGTGCCATCATCTACAATAGGGTCCTTTTTTTCATGGGCCACACAGTTCAAATTGGAACTTGTCTCAATGTAAGGCTCAATATGAAACCTTGCAAGGGTTTGTGTCATAATTGTCACCTTGGTCCCATACCTTGTTCTAAAGTCCAAGAAAGACAAATAATCTGAGAGATAGCCACCTATTTTGGCTATGAAGTCCCTTGATAGGAAGATCATAAAGTGGGCTGGGAGATTGACCACAACTATGTCTTGCAAGATAGGAAAACTATGACAATCATGCAAGAAAACCTTCAAGACTTTTATCAGTCCTACTATCTTGGTAGGTATACCATCTAATTAAAGTACCCATTTGATATTTGGCTCTATTTTAGGTCCATCTTATCAGTTACAACTTTGGGCATGATATAAATAGAAGCTCCACTATCAACTATACAATTATGTATCAAATTGTCACCTATAATGAGGGTGAGGTAAAATGGTGGAGGTTACTTACAAATTTTGTAGGCAAAAAATTACTTAGAACTTGAGGATAAGGTGTAGACCTTACCATATTTTGACTTGATGGAGATGTAGAAGTTTTTAGAACTATCATACTTACGTCTATATCTTAATTCCTTGCATGAGGATTGGATGAGCCTTTGGGAATGCTACTACCACCTCCTATATCCTTCTTCTTAGCCCTTGTATTCTCTATGATAGAGGCTTCTTGAGTTATCATAAAAGTGTCTTCAACCAAAAAATTGGTGAAGATCTCTCCTTGAGGTTGCCAATCCTCATTAACTTACATCATCACCTCATCCTCATTTGATAGGATGGGAGTAAATCCTCCTTGAGCCACCCAAGATTTCTATTCATTCTCATTGTCATCCCTAAATTGGTCTTTCTACCAATATTCTCTCTACACCAAATTTCTATGAATTGGTACCATCTCCCTTACATTGGTGGTAGAGTTAGGACTATATACATTGGTAGGCATATTAGTATTAGGTTTCCATTAGCCTCTTCCTCTTTCATATTGTTGACCATATTGTTGATGATAAAGGTAGGTATTATAATAAGTACCTTGTTGCATATTAGTTTTCCTATTTTTATCCTCTAAGGCTAGGAAATTTGCTTTTCAATCAAAATTATTTTTTGCTTTCCTAGAAGCAACTTTAGTTTTGGTATTGGCATTAAGAACTTGAGCCACTTCTAGAGTGATAGAAAAAGTATGAGATAAAGGAGGCATAAACACCTTAAGAGGTAATCTTCCAGCTTGGATGAGACTATTCTTAGCTTTGATAACAAGATAATATACTTCAAGAAGAGTGGAATCTCCCATAGATTGAATCATGATAGCAATTTCTATCCTAATGGTCTTCAAGTAAGTCAGGAACACAAAACTAGCATTTGGTATCATAAGAGGAGGCAATCTATGCCATGTCTTCTGAAACCTTTTGTTAATGTCATGCATTATTTCTTTGGGTCCCCTTTTTATGAAGTTGAGCTTATGTATGAGAGAGACATGGTCACTTTCATTTCCAAATATGGAAGTCAACAACACTCTAAACTAATCCCATATTGTGATGCATCCACATTATAGATTCCTATACCAATCAAGAGACTTACCTTTAAGGGACATATCAAGGATTATAATGGAAATATTCTCTTGAATACTATTGTGGAAACTAGAAAAGTTAGAAACATCTCTAATGTGGTCACTAGGTGTGACATGAATCTCATCATTAAATGTGGGCACACCTTTCATGGCATTACGAGGAATGACATCATATACATGAAGTTGAACTGGATTTTTATAATTGAAGGTAGGGAAAGTATGAGGTCTAACCATGCCTTCTTCTTTAAGATACTCAATTTCTTTAGCCTCTTCACTCTCTTACTCTCTAGAAAAATCTACTTGTTATTCAAAGGGAAGATTAAGCTATAGATATTAAACTTCAAGAGGAATTTTAGAATGAATGGGTGGGTTAATGGGATTTAATGTTATAGAAAAGGATGGCTAGTGAGGACCATGAATTATGAAGGCAAGTTTATAACAAAACAATGGCCTTGAACTAGATTTACCTTGAAGGAGTCACCAAATGATAAGTAACACACCAATTTGTAGTTAATGTTGTCAAGACAAACATTCACCTTGACAAGTTATCTTAAAGATAATGGGTCCCAATATGCATGCCAAAACTATTGTCACCAAATATTGCACCCTAGAAGAAGTTATTCAAGCTTCTTTTAGATTTGGGTAACATGGGAACATTTTTAGGTATGTGGGTGTACTTATATTATAAATGAGCCTCTAAATTTAAGGGTTAGCTCCCTAAATGTATCTTAGAATGATATTATCTATGAAAAATGATTACTTATGGGGGAAAGAGTTATAAAATGCATTAATTAAAACTACTCTAAATGAGGTGATGCATCAAAATTTCAAAGACCCACTCTCAATATTGAACTCATTAGCACACTAATAGACTATGAATAGAACTAATGCAGTATCTAAAATGGTTTCCAAGAGATAATTATTAACATATAGGTAAATTTGATGGACTTATGATGGAGTGAAATGAAGGTAAGGATTGATTGGAATCACTTACATTCAGCTACCCACTCTACACTTGAGACATTAACCTTGAGACACACTAGATGACCTGCAAGAAAAGATTATCAACACTTAGATTGAACTTGGATATAAAAAGGGAGGATGAAATTTTTTTTTACATATAAAATAAATATAAAACACTAAGCATATATTAGTAAATAAATACAAAATTCTCTATTCATTACTCCAAGAGGTGCATAATACAATTTCTGGTAGAGTCTAGTCATACCAGCCTGAGGGATCCTTAACAATAACTCTAAATCTATATTTATAGAAGAAAGGGCCTTTAGAGAGAGAGATTTTGGTCATAAAATAATAATCAATTAGATCAACTCCATTTGAACCATATTTACAACTACCTCTACATTTATGCTCATTCAATATTGATCTAGGTTACTTCAAGTGGTTGCACAGTTACATTATTCCCTCATTGATGCTATCTAATGGTTGTAATGGTAGGGTTAAGTTATTATGAGCTATGTCTTAGCATTAATGTAGTTAAAACCATTATATTGATCTATTAGAACTTTTTCCTAGTGCTAATTGCTCTTCACTAGTTCATCATAGCATGCAAAAGTTGAGAGAAGGGTCCTTTTCATGAAGTTGGTCCTAGAGATGAAATCATTGGGATCTATGTGTATGCCTTCATGGAATACTTTGAAATGATATATATTATTCAAACTAGATAATTTTTAAACTAATTCCCATGTTTATAGGTCCACTATACATAAAAAGCCAATCTTATACTATTGGTTTTCCTATTAGGTCCAAATAGACCCATTTTTTCTTTTGAGCATCCATAAAAACTAAGAAATCATCATGTACATAGGTCCTTATTCTAAAAATAGAAACTATAGTTATAGAATGAACCCTGTATGACACAAAAACTTAAGCCAAAGGTCCATATTAAGCTTTAATGGTGGGCCTTTTATGTCCTTTAACATGATTGCATCAATGTGTCCCTTTTATGGCATTGAGTCGAGATCTAATGGTGATGGGATGACCATGTAAGAATGTTGGTCACATATTTGACCTCTCATCAAAAATCCCTTAGTATTTTTAATTTTAACCTCACCCATTTGTTTTATTTATATGAGATCCATGTAGGCCATTAAATTTATTGGGAGCCTAACGAGCTAGTGACACTTGACAATTTCTCATCTATCCTTGAGATAGGCTAACCATACTAACCTCACTTACACCATTAGATCATAATGTATGAAGAAACATAAGCCTTTGATCTACCTTTGACTTGTCAAATATGTCCTCACTCTATTTGATCTTGATATATGATCAAACACCAACCATTAGATCTATTAGGATTTGAAAACAAATGGATATTTATGGTGGTCTAAATTTGACATCTATGCAATCATCATTTGACATCTATGTGACCATCATTAACATCTACATGACCATAAAATTTAATACTCTAATGGTTTCTACCATATCTTATAGTTGACATCTATGTGAATGTCTCCCATTATTTGACTAACTTTGAAAGCTTGGATATGGAAGTGCAAAGGTTATGGAGGTACCAGAAGGAGATGTTCTTGATACTAAAAGGATTGTTCCCACTTGATCCACTAGTTTTGGGAGATTTCTAAGTATGTTTAAAAAATGTTCAAGTGAGATGACCTATGTGATTTTTCATGATGTCTATAGGCCTATCATTGATCATTTGAACCTAAATGGCTATTTTTTGAGGCTTGAATTTGACACTCGTATGAACATCTTACTATGTGTGACCAAATTTAAATGCTCATAACTTGAGCTAAGAAGCTCATGCAGAATTGAAATTTGTAGATCATGTTCCTACCATGAATAAATCCATGGAGCTATAATATTTTGGCTCATGAGGATTCCTAAGGTACATTTATAAAATGCATAAACAAGATGACTAGTGTCTTTCTATGTGATGTGTAGGATAACTTGGCCCCTTAGACTTGGAAAGTTGAACTTTGAAGGCTTAGATATCAAGATAGAAGACTCATCAAGGTATGAAACTTGTAGAGAATGATATTGGTCTGATGGTCATGCATATATGTAATTGGACTTACATGATGAATATGAATTAATTCTAGATTAGATAAGATAGAGCACACCTACACTTTTGATTGAGGTATACACTTGTTAAGTAGGAGAATGACCAATATGGGGATCTATTAGACTTGATTAGGTTATCACTTATATCAATTATCATAACATATCATGTTATGAAGGGTTATAAAGCTTACGCTCTAACACAATCACACAATAACCCTAAAAGAGTCCTATGATTTGATATTTCACTTATGCTAATAAATAAGAGAAAGTAAACTATTCTAATATCAAGAAAGTAAACTAATATAGTGCATACCAAATATTGTGGAATAATGTGAGGGGTTATTTTCAAAGCAATCAAATATGTATAAAGAAATTCAAATAAAATATGAGGAACACCCTAATACATAGAATATGAAGAGTAATATTATTCGAGCCAACACTTATGCTAATTATATCTACTAAAAGAGAGGACAACAAAGTTAGAATATACTTACCTAAATGTAAAATTGTCATGATTCAATATCTCCCTTGGCCAATGGGGTTTCACAAGAGGTTTTTTTGGTTTATAAGGATCACTTTTTTAGGCCAAAGCATTCAAGACCTATCCACAAGACTAGATTCTCCACATAAGAAACCAAAGCTAAGACTCCTCAAGTAGAATTATGGAAGAGTAGATTGTGAAGAAGCATGAGCAACTAATAACTCTTAATTTAATATTATCAAAGTGATTGGTATGTCCTTGTATATATAGGAGTATCTTACCCTAAAATTATTTGGGAATGTCAACTTCACTAGGTTGACCAAGTCGACCTAGTACATTCTTGGGCTAATGCCTAAAGTTTGTGCTAGGTCAGTTAGAAGGAAATTAAACCAAAAGAGCTAAAGTTACCCCAAAACACACTAGGTAAACTAGGTTGACCTAGTGTACTAAATAGGTCAAAAGGGTGCCAAGCAAGGAGAAGAAGGATAGAAAGAGGAAAAAGACTAGAAGACTGTGCAAGGGAGGAGAAACAACTTAGGAAAAGGTTTTAAGAACTAGTTGGATTAGAAATAATGTGGAAATAAGGGATAAAAATCCTAAAAATAACTAAAGGTATGCCCACCCCTTTCTTGGTGCACCCCTTAAGGTATGTACTTAGAAATTTTGAGTTAGATGGGTTCTTGCAAGATATAAAGTGTTAGTATTTGATAAAATTTAAAAATATTATGTGTATACATATGCCCCATTAGAAACTCATCATGTGTCATGAAAGTGTAACAAGGGATGGTGCTTTGAGAAAGAACATAAGGACACACACAACACTGATGCTAAAAAAAGTTACAATATTTTAAAAAGCATAAAATAATTCAAAGTAAATGACAAAAAAATAAACTAACTAAAAAGTAAATGTAATGCATACCTTGACTTACCTTTTATCACAAGATGATTGTTAGCTGTGTTTTTAGTTTTGATTATGGTGGGCATAGAGACTGCTTTTGAAAAACCCAAAAATACAAAACTAAGGAAGCAAAAATAAATAAATGCAAGAAAATCCAAGATAATTTATGTTATAAAGACATGACGTACTTGGGAATTTGGTAAGCTGGGTGATAAATGCTATGTTAGACCAAATGAACAAGTCAAACAAAAGTAAATTGGGTAACCAAAAATCGAAGGCTACTAAAGACCAAAAAACTCAAACAAGTAAACCTTAATTAAGAAAAGGAAAACACACCAATTCAAAACAAGGATACATGTTTAAAATGAATGATAAGCAAGAAAAATCAATGGTAAAATGAAAAATAAAATGGTAAAATAACATTGATGAGTGAGCAGTAACAATCCACATCTCTCTCAATAATGGAAAAAGGTGCATAAAAGGGAAAACAACATTTCTAAGTGAGTAGTAACAATCTACATCTCACTCAACAATGGAAAAGGGTGAGAATTTAGGTGTTTTCAATAACAAGATAGCTAAATCAAGAAAAATGGAAAAAGAAAGGTAAAGTGAAGGAAAAACTAAGGTAGAGAAAACTCTTTATCAAAGTCAAGAAACTCAAATTTGGTTTGTCAAAATAAGAGGACTGTCAACCTTAAGGACTATGAAGAACTTCTCTTAGCTACACAAGTATTAGGTCAACAAATGGAGTATATAAATCATCCCATGAAGGCTATATGCATGAAAATTAAAATGGACATACCTCCCCATGATGTGTTCCCCACTCTTTAGGACCCCTTATAGAGCCATCAATCTACTAAAAAAGATTGGGTACTAGCATGAAAAAGTAGGTACCACCATAGTTTTTTTTTAAATCCCTTATTCCAATCTACTAGCCTATTGTAACCAGAAGGACTTCGGCTATATGTTAAGCTAACTATGGACTTTGAGCTTTGATTAGAGATAGGAGATGTGCTTATAATCATGTCTTTTGATGTGAATTTAACTTTTGAAATTTGTATGTTGCCTTTTATATATCATTGCCTTTTATTTCAAATGATTTGGATTTTAAAATTATTGATGGCTTTTTCTATTCCTCCATACATATTTAGAAGACCAAAAATAGGTGCTAAAGATTACTTTCATTTGAAAACTTTGGAAAAGCTTTCTAAGAGAGATAACTTTAAAGAGCATGGGGTCTAAGAGTCTCATAAATCTAGGTGAAATAAAAGTGTTATCTTGACTTTTACCTTGTTTTATCTAATGTGGAGATGAAAGAAAGGGGAAATCAAGAGGGATGACACATGGAACAATTTTAATAGCTTAAAATTACAAAATATGTGACAAAGGGTAGAGAGGGTGTAATATCCCCTTCTAATAGGGATATTTGAAAGACACAAAACTCTGATACCAAAGACAAAAGCTCTGATACCACTGTGATGTCCCTTACTTAGGGGCTCTCTTATCTGCATAAAAGCTCTGATACCACTGTGATATCCCCTTTCAATCAGGGAACATATAAACACATAAAGCTCTTATAATTTGCAGAATAGATTCAAACATGCATAAACAAATCACAGTATGATCTTTCAATAGCAAGTCAACATCTCATTACTTGTTCTTCTGGACGATTACACAATTGAGTCTCTATTATACAAAATAAATAATATTAAAATCTGGTCTTAAAAACCTTGAATTATCAAAACTGGAAGTGAAAACTGGGTCTAGAAGAGTCTCGGCCTTTCTGTGTCAACACACAGGCGCCATCGTCAATCGATATCTCACCGACGTCGGTCTCTGTCGGTTGGCTGTCTGTCGATGTCGGTCTTCAATCGACCGCTGTCGGTCACTGGAAGCCCTATTTCTACCGAGGTCGGTGCCTGAATAGCTCTGAATGGACCTGTACGGACTTGGTACGGCCGCCAACTTGTCTCTGCTTAACCCCTGATTGCTGAATAGCCTGATTTCACGAATATAGATTCTAACACAAGATCTATCTCTGTATAACTTATTGGATCAAAAACTAAATAAAGAAAATACCTGGAAAGCTCTGTGATAAACTTCTATGTGAAGTTATCTCTCAACCCTAGAATTCTGTGATAACTTCTAGATGAAGCTATCTCTCAGATCTGTATCTCTGTGATAACTTCTGGATGAAGCTATCTCTCAATTTGGCAATAAATCAGCTGATATCTCACAGCCTCTAAATCACACACAATGAAGAGGGAACATTCTCCACTATAAATGGAATCCTGGAACCCTTGGCTCAGTCTTCACAGAAGAATTTCTTCAATTTTCAATAATCAATAATCTATGCCTACATAATGAACAATGGCCTCCATGAGAAACCCTTATACCCTCAAAAAGATATGCTTGCCCTAATTAGGGTTTCTTAATTTAGAATTAGGGTTTCTAATTAAAAGTAGGCTAATAATTAATATTTGATTAAATCAATCAAATATTAATATCTCCCTCAATACATGTCGGATCCCCAAACCGATCGAAGCTGGTGAATCAGGGAGTGATTCCGCACATGACCATACCAAAATAAAGGAGCTCCACTGCATATCAAATATCCCTAAAAAGTAGGAGCTCATGCCAAATGTGTCCAAAATAACCTGAATGAAAATCAAATGTAGAAATTCTGTGAATCGAAGTCAATCCAAGCTCCATTATGACCCTCTATCCATCCTATTAGCCTACGAAGGTCGTATAATGGGCCAATCATCAAATCTGTCAATGTCCATGAAAAAGGGGACATGACAATCCGCCCCTCCAGAAATTGCTTGTCCCCAAGCAATCTCGGAACAATGAACTACTCGATCCACCTAGATCCCAAATGTAGTTATGCTCTGCACTGCTGTGAATCAATGCAAGTACCTGTAACATCAATAGAAGTAGAAAAAAGAGGAACCCATAATCAAATTGGCGAACACAACTCAACAAATCTCTAAAATCACAGCTGCCCTAGATGTGTCGATACTGTAGACTGTGTACTTGGCAACTGCAAATTCCATCTACAAAAGATGGTGCCAATCCATCCCATAACTGATCTCTCTGTAAAGGCGGCACAACCAACTGTACCACACTATCATCTGTATGAGAATAATCAATATGGAGATTCAACTCCACTGGTATTCGAAACTCCTCAGAATCAGGTACTCCCAAGTCCTGAATATGAGTGTGAGCCTCAACCACATGGTCCTCATCATTAGCTACAAAAACATACTCATCAGCAATACTCAATGTACTAACCTCTGAGTATACCTCCACACTCTGAATGCAAGCATCAGGCTCATCCTCACTGTCTAACACTTGTGCTAAACTCACCTGAAGACAAAGCTCATCCACAACATCCTCAACTACCCCTACCGGTGAAGATAATGCAGTTAAATCATTACCTGAAGATGTGTTAATATCACCCTGTACTGGATCAGCATAACTGTCAAACTCATCATGCAAGTGGCTGCATGTCATAGGGAAAGCACTACGATCCTTGGGCCTATTAATTAAATTCTTTAACCACATGCAAGCTCTAGGTGAGACATTTTTCCCTTTTGTCCAGACATACCATAAATCTTCTGCCAAAAGTTTAGAGATTTTATCCTCCTCCTCAAACAAGATTGTGAACATGATAGAGTGCATGGATGCTAATACATCACTGGAATGAAACTCATCTAAAATATTCCAAAATATTTTAAACATAGTGCGAATGCTACCAATACAACCTACTAGCATCATAATGTTTTCAAATCCATACCTTGCAAAAGTGTCAAGTAATCTCGCCCTCTTTGAGAAATGAGAGTCTCTAATGTCATCCAACTTTTCGAAGCTTTTCACCATGGCATGAAGTACCTCTCTCATAATCCGATCATCATAAAAATTAAAGCCAGCTATTATTCTCATGATTTCACTAATACAAGAGAGAGTTGCAAGTCTTACCACCTCATCATGATGTCTCAATAATCGGTGCTTCACCAAAGAATCAAATGCTGGAGATAACACTATTTGTATCTCATAAGAATTTGACTGCTCAACCTTGCTTAAATAAATTTCTAACTCCTCCAGAGTTTGTAAAAGGTCATCTGCTTGCTGTAATGGATTTTCTAACTTCTTCTTTGCATTGTGCACTCTTTCCTCCAAATCTTTGACACCTGTTAGTGCCATGCTGATACCCAAACTACCCAACAGGATGGCAAGACATTAGCTCTGATACCACTGTAATATCCCCTTCTAATAGGGATATATGAAAGACACAAAACTCTGATACCAAAGATAAAAGCTTTGATACCACTGTGATGTCCCTTACTTAGGGGCTCTCTTATCTGCATAAAAGCTCTGATACCACTGTGATATCCCCTTTCAATTAGGGAACATATAAACACATAAAGCTCTTACAATTTGCAGAATAGATTCAAACATGCATAAACAAATCACAGTATGATCTTTCAATAGCAAGTCAACATCTCATTACTTGTTCTTCTGGACGATTACACAATTGAGTCTCTGTTATACAAAATAAAGAATATTAAAATTTGGTCTTAAAAACCCTGAATTATCAAAACTGGAAGTGAAAACTGGGTCTGGAAGAGTCTCGGCCTTTCTGTGTCGACACACAGGCGCCGTCATCGGTCGATATCTCACCGACGTCGGTCTCTGTCGGTCGGCTATCTGCCGACGTCGGTCTTCAGTCGACCGATGTCGGTCACTGGAAGCCCTATTTCTACCGAGGTCGGTGCCTGAATAGCTTTGAATGGACCTGTACGGACTTGGTACGGCCGCCAACTTGTCTCTGCTTAACCCCTGATTGCTGAACAGCCTGATTTCATGAATATAGATTCTAACACAAGATCTATCTTTGTATAACTTATTGGATTAAAAACTAAATAAAGAAAATACCTGGAAAGCTCTATGATAAACTTCTATGTGAAGTTATCTCTCAACCCTGGAATTCTGTGATAACTTCTGGATGAAGCTATCTCTCAGATCTGTATCTCTGTAATAACTTCTGGATGAAGCTATCTCTCAATTTGGCAATAAATCAGCTGATATCTCACAGCCTCTAAATCACACACAATGAAGAGGGAACGTTCTCCACTGCAAATGGAATCCTGGAACCCTTGGCTCAGTCTTCACAGAAGAATTTCTTCAATTTTCAATAATCAATAATCTATGCCTACATAATGAACAATGGCCTCCATGAGAAACCCTTATACCCTCAAAAAGATATGCTTTCCCTAATTAGGGTTTCTTAATTTAGAATTAGGGTTTCTAATTAAAAGTAGGCTAATAATTAATATTTGATTAAATCAATCAAATATTAATATCTCCCTCAATACATGTCGGATCCCCAAACCGATCGAAGCTGGTGAATCAGGGAGTGATTCCGCACATGACCATACCAAAATAAAGGAGCTCCACTGCATATCAAATATCCCTAAAAAGTAAGAGCTCATGCCAAATGTGTCCAAAATAACCTGAATGAAAATCAAATGTAGAAATTCTGTGAATCAAAGTCAATCCAAGCTCCATTATGACCCTCTATCCATCCTATTAGCCTACGAAGGTCCTATAATAGGCCAATCATCAAATCTGTCAATGTCCATGAAAAAGGGGACATGACAATCCGCCCCTCCAGAAATTGCTTGTCCCCAAGCAATCTCGGAACAATGAACTACTCGATCCACCTGGATCCCAAATGTAGTTATGCTCTGCACTGCTGTGAATCAATGCAAGTACCTGTAACATCAATAAAAGTAGAACAAAGAGGAACCCATAATCAAATTGGCAAACACAACTCAATGAATCTCTAAAATCATAGCTGCCTTGGATGTGTCGATACTATAGACTGTGTACTTGGCAACTGCAATTTCCATCTATAAAAGATGGTGCCAATCCATCCCATAACTGATCTCTCTGTAAAGGCGGCATAACCAACTGTACCACACTATAATCTGTATGAGAATAATCAATATGGAGATTCAACTCCACTGGTATTCGAAACTCCTCAGAATCAGGTACTCCCAAGTCCTGAATATGAGTGTGAGCCTCAACCACATGGTCCTCATCATCAGCTACAAAAACATACTCATCAGCAATACTCAATGTACTAACCTCTGAGTATACCTCCACACTCTGAATGCAAGCATCAGGCTCATCCTCACTGTCTAACACCTGTGCTGAACTCACCTGAAGACAAAGCTCATCCACAACATCCTCAACTACCCCTACCGGTGAAGATAATGCAGATAAATCATTACCTGAAGATGTGTTAATATCACCCTGTACTGGATCAGCATAACTGTCAAACTCATCATGCAAGTGGCTGCATGTCATAGGGAAAGCACTACGATCCTTGGGCCTATTAATTAAATTCTTTAACCACATGCAAGCTCTAGGTGAGACATTTTTCCCTTTTGTCCAGACATACCATAAATCTTCTGCCAAAAGTTTAGAGATTTTATCCTCCTCCTCAAACAAGATTGTGAACATGATAGAGTGCATGGATGCTAATACATCACTGGAATGAAACTCATCTAAAATATTCCAAAATATTTTAAACATAGTGCGAATGCTACCAATACAACCTACTAGCATCATAATGTTTTCAAATCCATACCTTGCAAAAGTGTCAAGTAATCTCGCCCTCTTTGAGAAATGAGAGTCTCTAATGTCATCCAACTTTTTGAAGCTTTTCACCATGGCATGAAGTACCTCTCTCATAATCCGATCATCATAAAAATTAAAGCCAGCTATTATTCTCATGATTTCACTAATACAAGAGAGAGTTGCAAGTCTTACCACCTCATCATGATGTCTCAATAATCGGTGCTTCACCAAAGAATCAAATGCTAGAGATAACACTGTTTGTATCTCATAAGAATTTGACTGCTCAACCTTGCTTAAATAAATTTCTAACTCCTCCAGAGTTTGTAGAAGGTCATCTGCTTGCTGTAATGGATTTTCTAACTTCTTCTTTGCATTGTGCACTCTTTCCTCCAAATCTTTGACACCTGTTAGTGCCATGTTGATACCCAAACTACCCAACAGGATGGCAAGACATTAGCTCTGATACCACTGTAATATCCCCTTCTAATAGGGATATATGAAAGACACAAAACTCTGATACCAAAGACAAAAGCTCTGATACCACTGTGATGTCCCTTACTTAGGGGCTCTCTTATCTACATAAAAGCTCTGATACCACTGTGATATCCCCTTTCAATCAGGGAACATATAAACACATAAAGCTCTTACAATTTGCAGAATAGATTCAAACATGCATAAACAAATCACAGTATGATCTTTCAATAGCAAGTCAACATCTCATTACTTGTTCTTCTGGACGATTACACAATTGAGTCTCTGTTATACAAAATAAAGAATATTAAAATTTGGTCTTAAAAACCCTGAATTATCAAAACTGGAAGTGAAAACTGGGTCTGGAAGAGTCTTGGCCTTTCTGTGTCGACACACAGGCACCATCGTCGGTCGATATCTCACCGACGTCGATCTCTATCGATCGGCTGTCTGCCGACGTCGGTCTTTAGTCGACCGATGTCGGTCACTGGAAGCCCTATTTCTGTCGAGGTCGGTGCCTGAATAGATCTGAATGGACCTGTGCGGACTTGGTACGGCCGCCAACTTGTCTCTGCTTAACCCCTGATTGTTGAACAGCCTGATTTCATGAATATAGATTCTAACACAAGATCTATCTCTGTATAACTTATTAGATCAAAAACTAAATAAAGAAAATACCTGGAAAGCTCTGTGATAAACTTTTGTGTGAAGTTATCTCTCAACCCTAGAATTCTGTGATAACTTCTGGATGAAGCTATCTCTCAGATCTGTATCTCTGTGATAACTTCTGGATGAAGCTATCTCTTAATTTGGCAATAAATCAGCTGATATCTCATAGCCTCTAAATCACACACAATGAAGAGGGAATGTTCTCCACTGCAAATGGAATCCTGGAACCCTTGGCTCAGTCTTCACAGAAGAATTTCTTCAATTTTCAATAATCAATAATCTATGCCTACATAATGAACAATGGCCTCCATGAGAAACCCTTATACCCTTAAAAAGATATGCTTGCCCTAATTAGGGTTTCTTAATTTAGAATTAGGGTTTCTAATTAAAAGTAGGCTAATAATTAATATTTGATTAAATCAATCAAATATTAATATCTCCCTCAATACATGTCGGATCCCCAAACCGATCGAAGCTGGTGAATCAGGGAGTGATTCCGCACATGACCATACCAAAATAAAGGAGCTCCGCTGCATATCAAATATCCCTAAAAAGTAGGAGCTCATGCCAAATGTGTCCAAAATAACCTGAATGAAAATCAAATGTAGAAATTCTACGAATCAAAGTCAATCCAAGCTCCATTATGACCCTCTATCCATCCTATTAGCCTACAAAGGTCGTATAATAGGCCAATCATCAAATCTGTCAATGTCCATGAAAAAGGGGACATGACAGAGGGATACAATGACAAAAAAGGTGTGATTAATTATCATAAGAGAGAGGGAAATGGAGGAGAACATGCTAAAATAGATTTTTGTGTAGATTCCATCTAGAAAAAGAAGAAAAATCTAAATTTTAAGAACAAGGATCAAGAACATAAAAATAATGGTAATTTTATGAGGAGGGCCAAGTCTTATCCATGGACTTAAAAAGAAACTCATAAAAGAGAAACCCATGAGGGTGCTAATATAAAGCAAATTGAGGGAACCTTTGCAAAAATCACCTCATAAATAAAAACCCAAAGGATGCCAATATAATATTAACAAGCATAAGGAAGAGAAAGAAGATAAGTAAAAGATGGTGGGTTTTTGAGTGATGCCAGGTCTTATCCATGGTATTATAAAGAAACTCACAAAAGAAAATCCCAAGGGGCACCAAATCAAAATTGGTAAATATAAGAAAAATTAAAAATAAGATAATGAAGACTATGGTACATTAAGAAACCAAAAGACCAAAAGGGAGGACTAAAGGTTTGTGAATAAGAGGGAACTGCTATAGAAGGAGAGACCCATGATTAAGTAACCTATAAAAAGTGTTAGATAGATATAGATAGCAAATATAACAAGAAAGAAATGTTTAGGAAAAGTAATTTTTTAGGAATTAAGCATTGTGGGCTCCTTAAAAACATGGCCTTCATTAGTTTGAAGATGATAAGTGCTTAGACCAAGGATATATTTGACTAAGTATGGGCCCCACCATTTTTGGGAATATTTAATTTCTTTGTCATGGGTGTAGTCTAGTTTAAGGACAAGATCACCAACATTAAATGTGCATATTTTAACACATTTATTATGTTATTGAGTAATGTGAACCTTGTATTGGAGGTTATGTTGTAAGGCAGAGAGACACCATTCATCAAGTATATCAATGGAATGAAGTCAAGCCTCATGCAATTATTCATTAGGAATAATTCCATGAAGATATATGTAAAGAGAAGGAAGCTCAACTTTAAGAGGAAGAACTAAATTAAAACCATAGACTAAAGAAAATGGAGTTGCCCCAATGGTATTATGAATGCTAGTCTTATAGGCCCAAAGTGTAGGATAAAGATGAATATGCCAATCTGTACGGGTTTAAAAATTTATCATTTGAATAATTTTATTGAGAATTTTTCTAGTGGCCTCAGCTTAACCATTACACTATGGATGATGAGTGGAAAACTTGTGATTTATTTTGAATTTGGTGCAAAGTTGTTTAATATGTTCATTTTTAAAATTGCCACCATTATCAGAAATGATGGTGTGAGGAGTGCCACAGTGGTAAATAATTTAGTTGAGAATGAATTTAGATATGGTAGGCTCAATGAAATTAATAAGAGGCATGTCTTTAACCCACTTGGTAAAGTGAACGATAATAATGATATTAAAGATGTGCCCATCTTGGAAATAAGGAAGTTTACTAGTGAGATCAAATCCCCATGTGGAAAATGGTTAGGGAGTTTTGATATTTTGAATCTCAAAAGGTGGTAAATGAATGAGATCATCATGATGCTGACAAGGATTACATTTTTTGGCATATTCAATAGTATCCTTTTTTAGAGTAGGCCAATATTAAGCCATACATAGGCATTTTGGGGATATAGCATATCTGCTATAGTAACCATTGCAAATGCCCTCATGTGCTTGTTCAAGTAGAGGAAAGACCTCATCTTGCATAACACAAAAGAGTTAGGTACCATGAACATTATGATAATAGAGGATGTTATGTCTAAATATGTACTTGAAATATTGTTTGTGAAGATGTGTCTTTTCATAGGAATCCAAGTTAGGAGGATAAGTTTGATGTTATAAGAATTGGATGATATCTTGATACCATAGATGTTATCGAATGGTGACAACCTTGATGTGGTAGATAAGTGAATCAGGAGGGTGGGTAGATGATAGAGATTTAATTATTTATATGATAAAATAAGGATAAAAAAGGACTTGATGTGGATGAAAAAAAGAAGCTGAGGGGGAAAGATTATCAACAATGGAATTATGATCTATATAAATAGGATCAAATATAAAAAAGGTAAAATCCTTGGTAAGATTGATTCTAATTTTTCACTTTTACATTGATAGGCACCACTAAATTGATGACAAATGAGTTGAGAATCACCCAAAGCATCAAGATATTGTATGTATAAATAAAGAGTAACTCTCATACCTAAGATGAGAGCTTCATACTCATCCATATTATTAGTGACATCAAATGTAAAATGGAAAGCTAAAATAGTTATCTTTCCAAAAAGATTGGTGAGAATACAACTTGCCCTAGCTCCTTGAAGGCATTTATCACCATCAAAGTGAAGGGTCCAAGTGTCTTCATGTAATTTGATATTAATTTTAGGCTCTTTGATAATTACCTTTGGTTGAGTAATCTCAGAGGAAGTGGAAGATTCATCAAGTTAATTATCTTCAAGATCAGTAGTAAAGCTATGTAAATAATCTTTAAGATAAATTTCTTGGTTAAGACATTCAATGTAAATAATATTATCATCTAGAAGGTTATCTTAAAGGGAATAAGTGTCTAAAATAGGAGTTACATCAAGTTGGTCAGCTATGACTTGCCCTTTGACATCCCTTTTACATGATGATGTGAAGATTGAATTCCATAACTAAGACCATCCACTTTCAAATTATATCTCTTGGAAGAAATTCTTTGGAGAAAAATGATGAAGGGGGTCAAAATGAATGATGATATAAGTGGTTCGGTAAAGCATTTAGTAACGAAGCTTTTTATTTTGAAATAGATAGCGAGGTAATCATGCTTAACTTTGGTATAACGTGTTTAATAATCGATGAGGCCTCAACTAATATAGTATATGACATACTCCTTACCTATATCATTTTGTTGGGAAAGCATTACCTCGACTGGTATGGGTGTGGAAGAAGTATAGAGTATTAAGGGTCTATCATTGGAAGGAGGATGGAGTGTAGGTGGATGAAGTAATGATTCTTTCATATTATCAAATGATTTTTTACATGGATCTATCCATTCTAAGGCTATACCTTTCTTGAGAAGGGAATTAATGGAGTGAATTTGATAAGCCATCTTGAGAACAAATAATCAAATTGCCCTAATATTGCCTAGATAGGTACAAATATCAAGAATAGAATGAGGAATATGCATATTGATAATAGAATTAATCTTAGATGGATAAACATAAGTGCCATAGAGAGAGACCAAGAATCCTAATAATTTTCTAGATGACACTCTGAAGACACATTTTAATGGATTAAGTTGGACTTTATATTTGATGAGATGGTCAAAGATGATGGCAATATCAGAAAGATGATTTGTACGTTGTTGGGATTTAGCTATAAGATCATCCACATATGTTTTGATAATTTTATGGATGAGATCATGAAATATATGAATCATTTCATGTTGGTAAGTGGCCTCAACATTTTTGAGACCAAAGGACATTTTAACATAACAATAGGTGCCCCATTCTATGGTGAAAGTAGTCTTATATTGGTCCTCATGAGCTATATGAATTTGATTATATCCTAAAAAGTCATTCATAAGAGATAACATTTCATATCTAGCCATGGAATCGATAATGGCATCTATTGAAGGTAAAGGAAAGTTGTATTTAGGATAAGAAAGATTAATATTGTATAATTCAATACAGATACAAATGACCATAGTGACTTTTTTATGAATAAAAACAATATTGGAAACCCATTCAAAATAATCAATAGATTTAATAAATTTAGCATCAAGTAGTTTGATTATTTCCTTATGTCATAAGTTGGTAACTTCAGGAGGAAATTTGTGTTCATTCTAACACACAAGTTTGGCATCAAGATAGGTAATAATGCTATGGACCACTATATTAGGGTCAATACCAGGAATGTCTTGGTAAGACCGAGTGAATGCCTCTTGATACTTATCAAAAAATAGGCTGAAATTATCATGTTCAAAGGGTGAAAGTTATTTGGAAACTATGATTAGTTGAGGGAATGAGGGAGTACCATATTCAATATGAGTTATTTCTTTAATGAGCATGGCATTACCATCTTTAAAGTGGTATGGTACATTGGGTAAAGATTAAAGTGGATTAATTTTAAGATCAATGATAGAGACAAAGTTGTTAAAGTGAGGAGTTTTAGTTTTGAAATCTCCAAGTTTATGATGTTGCTGAGGGAGTTCAGGTTCTTAGGCATAAAGTAACTCAAGAATAACTTCATCACTAGGCAAAGTAGGAAGAGGTTCACAATACTCAACATCTACTTCTAGATCTAAAATTTGGTTACCATGGTGATCATATTTAGAATGTGTTTGATGGACATCCATTGCCTTAGCAACAAGTGTGATTTCAGAAGTAGAACAAGTAGATGGATCTCTAATGGGTTCTTTGATAGAAAAATAATTAGATTCAATGGGAAGATTCAAAGGAGGTAAAGAAGAGGAAAGTACTTCTAGAGGTTTAGAAGGTGTGATTTGCTCTACCACCTATAGAGTATGGATAAGAGGATTAATAAGAGGTACATAACCCTTAAGTGATAAGGTTTTATCTACCAAAAAAGTATGCACATATTGATTGAAATCATGAATTTAATCTAAGGTCTTTTGATAATTCAAGACATCCAAGTGTCTAGATTAAGCTTGGACCATGATATAATTTTCATCATAGGTGGGAGAAATTATGCATGATTAATATTTAGGAGGATCTTTAGAAGGTGAAATGATAATATTATTGAATGTTTGAGGATACATGGTGAGAGGATCTTAAAACAATTTAGCCACTCCAAAGTTAGTGCAAGTAAAAGCGTCTTCAAGTAAAGATGGATCTTGAGAATTACATGGAGGGGGGAAATTGGTAATCTCATTCATGAGAGGAATGGTATGATCCCTTGGAAAAATTTAAAGAGGAAACCATTCCAAAATATATGGAGGTAACTTGGTGGTGTTGTAGGTATGCTATAATTCATTGGGCTTATCATTGTCAGAATCCACAAGAGTGACTTGTAAATCAAGATTCATATTGATGAACTTAGGTTAAGTAAAATTATTAATTTTAGGGATTATAGGAATATGATATTGTAATTTAATATTAGGTAATTGAATACTCCATGGGTTGGGATCAGCTTCATGCTTATATAATTTTCCATTATGGAGAAATTTAATGCATTGATTGCTAGAAGAAGCAATGGTCCTCATTTGATGAGTCCATGGATGACCAAGGAGTATGTTAGAAGATAAAAGAAGATCAAGAACCATGAGTTTGGTCCAAATGGTCTTGGGACCAATGGTTAAGGGAAGCCATATACAACCAAGTGGATTTTTATTAGTCTTATCCAAATCATGACAAGTAAGATAGGTTTTTTTAAGATGACTTTTGTTATAATGAAGCTATTGTAAAATCCATAAAAAGGTCACATTAATACCAAAACTTTCGTCAACTAGAAATTTTTGAATAAGGGTGGTATTAATGGCTATTTTGATGAAGAGAGGTGGATCATCATCACAAAAGAGGATTTCATCATTAATCATGTCCTCTTTAAGGAATTCAATGGAAATCTTAGAAGAGGGATGCATAGATTCAATGGTATTAATGTTAGTTGGTTGAGAATCAATAGAAGGTGGTTCTTCATCTAGAGAAGATAGATATTCAATATCTTGAAGTTTTTGAATAAGGAATTTATGATGATAAGGTAAAGTGTGAACCAACTCCATAAGAGGAGTCTTATATGGCACAAATTTAATTTCTTCAATAAAATTCTAGTGAGATTTATAAGAAGAGCCACACAATTTAAAAGATAGATTAGACTTTGGAGGAATAGATGTGGTTGAGGATTAGAAGGAGGTAGTTGTTCCTGAGAGGCTTTTGAGATAATGTTGATGGTGGTAGTGTCTTTAATCAATTGTTACTCCCAAGAAGGTTTCTTAGGTTTGGTAACATGATCTTTGTGAGCTGGTTTATGATAATAATTAACCTTAGCTATATTAATATATTGAGAGTTGTTAAAGTATTAGTCATAATGAATGTCAATTGCATAAACATCCTTAGAATTTGATTGATTAGAGGAAGAATATTTTTGGTTATTAGATGTATAATATTTAAAATATTATCATTTTTAAGAAGCATTAGTATATTCTTGATGATGACATTTTATCATGGTTTCATGGGTGAATGAATCACCAAGCATGTAAGAAATAACATATTTAGCAAGCCCTCTACAATATTTGTGAGAATGTCCAATGTCAACATGAAACCAACAAAAGAGGTTGGGATCATACCACTTAGGAGGAGCACTATGATATATGAAAGGTTTAGAGGGTGGTAAAAATTATCGCATTTGATGTACCAAAAGAGGTATGCGAGATATTTAAGGAATATCATTTTTGGCAACTCCTAGTTTAGCTTGAGAAGTGTTACTAGTGATAGCATTGGATTCTTGAAAATATCCTTTAATAATTTTAGAATTAGGTTTGAATTTTTTCATAAGAAAGTCTTTCCATTTAGCTTGGTCAAGAGCATCATTAAGAGTTTGAGGAGCAAAAGTTCGAACCTTGTATCGAAGGGTGGGAGTTAAAGATGTGATAAAGAGTTTGAATAGGTTATCATCAAACATATTATGGTAAAATTTAATAGATAAGAATTTCCATGTTTTAATAAAGTTGTGATCTAATTCATTAGGATATTACTTAGCATTTATGAAATGGCTAAGACAATTTTTAGGAAGATCATTATGTTGAAACTCTTTAACCCAAGGATTAACCAAATCTTCAAGTTACCAAATAGAAAGTCGAGTTAATTGATTATACCATTATAGTACATCACCAATTAAAGTTTTAACTAAAATTTTAGTAGTAAAAAATGTATTATTTTGGATCCACTCTTTGTAGAGATGACTAGAGGCTTTAAGAAATGAGGCAGGGTCTTTAGTCCCATCATATTTGATAGTTGGTGATATGTTATCAATGTTAATAGCTATAATGAAGGGAGTTAAAGGCTCATTTTGAATGGTTTGAAGAATCTTGTTATTAATTATTTTTTGAGGAATAACATTACCTAAGGCATCTCTAAGAGGTAGAGGAATGTAGTTAGGATTAGCTTGAGGATGCATGATTGTAGGTTGATTAGCCACATTGATCAAGTGTTGTTGAAGTTGCATCATTTGATTGGTATTCGAGTGTTACATAATGTTCATTTATTGAATCACTTGGGCTAATAATTGGGTTGCATAATGTGGTGGATTGGTGTTAGAATGAACACTCCCTAAATTGGTGTTGGGGGAGGATTATTAGAAGAATTTTTCTTAGTGTCATTGTTAAGAAAATTTATGTCAATCACTCCAAACATTAGTTTGAAGATTTTGAGAAGTTTTTTGGTAGGTTTAAAAAGGATTGGGTCTATTAACTTCTTTTTAAGGTTATATTTGAACCATGTTATAATTAGAAGATGAAGGAGGAGAAGAGGTGCCCAAAGAGTGATGGTTCTCTTGGGAGAAGAGAGGAAGGAATGAACATCCCATATAGGATCAAAAAGGATTAAGACTATTCAAAAAGATTCTAATAGGAGACCTCATTGTGACTAAATAGAGATGAATAGGATGAAAAACTAAAGAAATGGGAAACTATCTTGAAAAAAAAAATCAAGAAATAAAACTAGGTTGACCAGATCAACCTAATGTAAAAATATGGTCTACAAATTATACTGGGTCAACTATGTCAACCTAGTGTAGTGTATAGAAGCTAGAAAAAGTACTAGGTCAACTAGATCGACCTAATATAGTGAATAAATAAGAGGAAGATATTTTTGATTTTTTTGAATAGAATAAGATAATTTTTAGTTAATCTAAGAAATTAAATGTTGAAAGGAAACACACAGTCAGCTGAATTGACACTGGCCAATTTAATTGATGCACATAAAGAAAAAATCTTCCACGAACACTAGATAATATAAGTTCTTGCACACATAATTGAGAAAAGAGCAAGAAAACAACTTGGAAAGTAAAGCTATCTAATTGGTCAACCTAGAATGTTAATTATATTATTAATAATGATTTTAAGTGATAGGGAGTTGGCTATAAGCAAGGTACTAGATATAAATCTATGGATGGTTTTAGGTATATTTAGTATGAAAGGGACTATAGTGGCAATGATATAGGCTTGGTATTAGGGCCTAAACCATCACTTCACACACCATAATGATAAGGGTGTCAGGTTTTTAGCTAAAATATACCATTAATCATGTTTTTTACTTGACCAAAGTATCAATTTAGCTTCCCCCTTGGTGATGAAATCAAAGTAGGTTGGCCTGGGTAGTCAAGTGTTAAAATACTTTTTGATGTTATGTGATTTGGAAATGTGTGCAAAAGAATATAAATAGTATAGTTAAGTGGTTAATTAAAAACATCCTAATTAGACTATGTGAACTATTCTAAACATGCACTTAAAAAGAAATATGTGATTATCATACAAGGTGAATTCCAACTTTGAAATAAGATATAGTGAAAAAATTATATGCACAACAAATAGAACTAGGTCAAGAGTGTGGAGCTAGCACTGTTGAAGATAGGGTCTAGAAAACCTACCAGGTTGACTAGGTTGACCTAGTTGTTTTAGATAACAAATAGGACATAGAACTAGGTCGACCAAGTTGATCTAATTAACTATGTATAGGTAGTTTTGAAGACTAAAAAATTGAAAGGAAAGTATAAAATAAAAAGAAACATATAATAATAGACTAACCTTGGTGGTTTAGATATAGAAAGGATAAGATTGTAGATCTTGAAGTTTGGAGGAATCTATCAAAAATCTGCAAACTAGGTTGAGCTAGTCAACCAAAAAATAAATAAACCTACTAAAAAAGTGTTGAAAATACACTAGGTTGACTTGGTCAACCTAGTGGGCTGACTTGGAAGTCTAAAAATGTACTAGGTTGAGGTAGTTGACCTAGTAGGCTAATCTGAAAGTCTAGAAAACTAAAACCTATACTAGGTCAGGTTGATCGATTAGGCTATATATGAACTTGCTACAAAGTGGTTGAAAATGCACTAGGTCAACCTAGTTGACCTAGTAGGTTGAACTAAGAGTCTATAAAGTGCTAAAAACCTATACTAGGTCAAGCTGATATATTTAGTTGCTTATTCTTGCACATAAATAAAAAGAATTGGGTTGATAGAATCAAACTTGTATGTCAAAATATATGATAGAAATGATGAAAAAATAATGAAATAAATGTGAACAAATACTATAAGGGTTTGATTCATGTTGTGTTCACTAGAATGTATGCAATATAAATTATATGATGCACATGAATTAATCTTGGATCGGATAAGATAGGGCACACCTATACTTCTAATTAGGGTATACACTTATTAAGTGGGAACATGACCAATATGGGGATCCGATAGACTTGATTAGGGGATAAATTGTATCACTTGTCACAACATATCATGCTAGAAAGGGTTCCAAAGCTTACAATCTAACACAATTGCACAATAACCCTAAAAGAGTCCTATGATTTGATATTTCACTTATGTTAATAAACAAGAGAAAGTAAACTATTCTAATAACAAGAAAGTAAACTAATCTGGTGCATACCAAAGCTTGTGGCATAATGTGAGGGGTTAGATGTAACATAATCAAATATGTATAGGGAACTTCAAATAAAGTAAGTATGAGTAGCACCCAAATACATATAATATGAAGAGTAATATTATTTGATCCAACACTTATTCTACTTCTATTTACTAAAAGAGAGGAGAATAAAGTTAGAATATACTTTCCTGAATGTGAACCCATCACGATTCAATCTCTCCCTTGGCCAATGGGGCTTTGTAAGAGGTTTTTGTGGTTTGTAAGGATCACTTTATTAGTCCAAAGCTTCCATGTCCTATCCACAATACTAGATTCTCCAAATAAGAAACCAAAGCTAAGACTCCTCAAGTAGAATGGTGAAAGAGTAGATTGTGAAGAAGCGTGAGTGAATAATAACTCTTGATTTCATCTTCTCAAAGTGAATAAAACTACTTTGTATATATATGAGTATCTTACCCTAAAATTATTTGGGAATGTCAGCTGTACTAGGTCAAACTAGTACATTCTTGGGCTAATGCCTAAAGTTTGTGCTAGGTTGGTCAGAAGGCACATAAACCAAAAGAGCTAAAGTTACCCTAGAATTCATTAGGTTGACCATGTTGACCTAGTGTACTAAATAGGTCAAAAGGGGACAAGTAAGGAGAAAAAAAATAAAAAGAAGAAAAAGACATAAGACTATGTAAGGGAGGAGAAATAGCTTAGGAAAAGGTTTTAAGAGCTAGTTAAATTGGAAATAATGTGGAAATAAGGGATAATAATCCTACAAAGAACCAAAGGTCTACCCACCCCTTTATTAATGCACCCCTTAAGGCATGCACTCAAAGAGATTGAGTCACAATGGGTTCTTTCAAGATGTAAAGAATTAGTATTTGATAAAAGTTAAAAATATTATGTGTATACAACATGAGGCTTTTTAAGCATATTTATAAATTACACAAGTAAACTATTTAATTTGGTTCTTCATGACATCTTGATGATGTTTTGGCTAACTTAGTCTTGTGCTTAATTTATTAATTGATCTTTGAAAGTTCAAATGAACTTTTTGAGGCATGTGAAAAATCTCTCCATGATCCTGACCTATTTGGACACCATGAAAATTTCCACTTGCATATATGACTCTAAATTACCCCTAAGACACTAAATGACATAAAGACTAAGCTAGACTATGACCAAATCTAGAATGGCATATGAAATGACATTAAATGAACTAAAACATACCCTATGACATTATAAAAAGCCCTTATATAAGATTTTGACTATAGGGGGTTGACCCATTTTGGCCTGTGGTAAAAATGGTCAATAATACACTTGAAAAATAATAATCATGGCCTTACCCTTTAGTCTTAAACCTTACAACTATTGAAAGGCTCAAATTCACCATCTAATTGTGTCTAACTACTTATATTATAGTCTAACCCTATCATTATGATGACCCAAACCAACTGAACACTACATAAATGTTAAAATATGATCTACATCCTTTAATGTTAGTTACAAACCTTTAAAAATTTTCTATCCTACTAAAAACTTGCATTTTCATAGGGACACTAACATCGATACTAGTGAACAATTTCCTTATAAAGTGTCCTTACCTAAAAAGTCATCCAAATTAAAAATATTTAAAAATGTATGGGATGACCTATTTTTATTTTCTATCCATTGACCATTTTGGTTACCATCAGAAGAACAAATTTCAATTCTCAATGCAAGGTTTCATGGAAGGCATGAAGGATTTTTAAGGTTCTTATTTAAGTTTCATATGAATAATGCAAAAAGGACTTAGCATATTTTTTTAGGGTGGTCTTCATATTTTAGGTCTTTGAATAAAGTGTTCAGGTCTTTTACAAAAAGGAGTTTGAAATTTAGTCTCAAAAACAAATGCCAAAGACCAAATTCCTTTAGAAGAATTTTTCCAAGTTTTTACTCTTCAATAAAAGTGTGTTGAGTTGGTCAGAGCTTTTGTTCAGATAATTTTTTTGAATAAATTGGTCTTCAAAATAATTGTTTTAATAATATTTATGAAGAAAGGCTATAAGAAAATTTTCAAGGCTTTAGGTCTTCGAAGAGAGTGTTAAAAAAAAATGCCAAAAAAAGATGTCATATACAAAGTGTGAGTAGAAATACCAAAGACCAATTTGCATAGTCATTCCACATAGAAAAAATGAAGACCAAAAGAGTTATAACTTTACTACAAATAATTATTTGAAGGAAAGGCTGAGTAAAAGTTGAAAATAAGAAAATATTTTAGACTTAGTCTATTCTTCAACTTTACTTGGAGCCATGTGTCATCCTTCTACAATATGGTCCTATTCAAAAGTTTTTAATACTTAGTCATTTTTTACAAAGCTTTCCCAAGAAAATTTGATATCAACAAAGATATGAAGTAGTAGGTAAGTGGAATGCTTCCACATGGCAAAATATTGGTATCATTAAGACTAAAATGGTATATGTAGTTGTAAAAATCTATCAGAGTAGAGGGGTCCCATGATGATGCCCATGGTGAGATCCTAATGACTTGGAATCCTAGATCCATCCACCAAGTTTAAAGTAGCAAGGCTTCCAAGTGAGTGAAAAGGTGATAAGTGGTAACCAAATAGAACATGAAAACTATTAAATCTTTGGCTAAAGGAAAAAAACTTAGAAAAGTTTCTAAGTGTTAAGAATAAAATGAAATATTTTCTTCAGATGGAGCCTCATGTCCATTTGTATAAGTGTATAATCCTTTAATTAAGTAGGATAGTGGGATGATGCCATGTGGGATCATATAGCCTCAACTGCCCCTAGGTAAGTATGTTAACAAAATGACACCACATGGAAAAATATTGACCTCGTAGAGTCTCGAGGTGGTGTGTATGTTTACAATGTAAAATGACACCTATAAACACCTAACCAATGAGACTATTAAACTATTAAAGCTTTGGCTAAAGGAAAAAAACTTAGAAAAGTTTCTAAGTGTTGAGAATAAAATGAAATATTTTATTCATATAGAGCCTCAGGTCCATCTATATAAGTGTATAATCCTTTGAGTAAGTAGGATAGTGGGATGATGCCACATGGGATCATATAGCCTCAAAGGCCTCTGAGTAAGTAGTTTAATATAAATACAATGGAAAAATATCAACATCTTAGAGTCTCAAGGTGGTGTGTATGTTTACAACATAAAATGACACCTATAGGCACCTAACCAATGAGAATTGCCCTGAGATCTGACCTCTTATAATAACTCAGAGAACCTAATCACCAATGACGGCCCACCATGTGGAGGTGGTAGGACTTGAGTACACAAGCCAAAACCATGTAAAAAAGGAGATTAAAAGTGAAATAACACCACACCATCAATGCACTAGCCTAAAATTAATGTTCCATATAACCATCAAGATCATCAAAAGCTGAAGATCATCTATTTAATTAAATTTATTCTCAAGGATCAATCTTAAGTGGATCGATGCATGAATACTAGTGGAACTTAACAAAAATATGGGAAAAATGATGAGAGGGAAATATAATCTAACCTCATGGGAATAAATGCATCCACAAGTAGATATAAGAAAAGTTGTAGGCTGAGGAGACATGATAGGGAGTTATGTAGGTGTGGCCATGGAAATTTTGAGGAAATATTCTCACTTCCTTGACTACTTTCTCTAGTCATGATTCAAAATGTAATGGCCATGTTAGTGGGAAAGGCAAAAATCAAACCTCAAACTCTAGATATTTTACCTATTTAAGTAGGCATAATTTTAATCAGGAAGATAATATCTTTTATCATAGAAATGATACAAAATTTGCTCTGTTTAGGATCCCTATTTTAGGTATGACTAGGCTCTACTTTCTATAATGTTGACTTTTCAAGCCTTTTGATCAATATAAGACTAAAATTTACCTTCCTTATGCTAACACACTTGTGTGATTTTGATGCTTAGTTGATCTAGATTTGTGATAGAAGTTATTATTCCTCTTGTATATCCTTTATTTTCACCTTGTTATCAGTAGGTTGAGTTTTATATAGGTTGTATGTTGTGTTGGCATTGTCTAAGCTAGTGGGTTGTTGTGGAAACTAGTTGATTATGTCTAATTTAAGACCCTTTAGTTATCCTTCAATTATTTATGCATTAAATCATAACCTTCATATGAAATATTGATGTATGAATATCCTATTTTGAGGAGAGTGTATGAAAGTTTCAATCATTTTTGAGTCATTTAGTACTATTAAGAAGTTGGTACAGGGAGTATAAATCATAGGTGCATCACCTTTATTAAGTTTTTAGGTTCTATTCTATCTATTTCTCCCTTTTATTTTAAGTGTAGTAGTTTAGCATTAGTTTAGGTGATCCATAAGAGGAAGTTATCCTTCTCCAGAGGTTCACTCTAGATTATAGGTGACCCATAGCCTTGGAATGTTCCCATTATATTGATTGAGTAAGCATGGCTTAAATAACCTCCTCAAGGGTGAACTTTAGATTGATAATGGTTTTTAGCATGATTGGTGATACCTCTACTCAAATCCATTTAGTTATAAGGTTTTATATGAGAATTTGATGCTACTCTTGGTAAGCTTCAGTGTTGAAGACATTAAATAAGCACCTAGTGACTTTGAACATTTTTGATCCCCCAATAGATTAGTCTAGAAATAATTTCATGCCAAGAGCAATAAGAGATTCTTCAAAAACTAATTTATAGTTTGTTGAGTTGTCTACAACCTCAAAAATAAGAGTAATTAAAACATTGTTATCTATTGTAACAATATCTAAAGACCTTAGACAACCTTCCTCAAGAGTTTAGGCTATGCCCCTTTTTGATAGATTTCCTTGACCAAGAGAAGGGCTTTTTTTAGTCCTTTACATGGATATCCCTATAAATGAGTCCTTTTTTCCTTTTAAATGAATATTCCCACTAAATCTTACCTAATATGATGATATACTTATTTTATCCCTCAAGAGTATTCACCATTTCATTGGAAGGGATACTACCACACCTACAGAGCACATTAAAGATATTTCTAATATCTATTTTATACATCACGTTATTGAGGAGAATGTTGTATTAAGGTTTTAAAATCCTCATTCAAAGGGAAATATCTCCAATGGTATAGGATCTTGATGCCTAACTCTATTGATTCATGGGATGGATTAAGAGAAGCTCTATGTAAATAGTTTAAAGATAAATAAGACCATTTATCATTAGTTGAATAACTAATTACTATTAAGAGAGAACCACATGAATACATGGCTGATTTTAATCTCAAATTTTAGAGGACATGGGAGAGTATCCAATTATTTGTAAGGTTTACACCTGCATACACTTTTCTTTATTATCTTAGAGCCTTGAATAATGATGTCTTTGTGATGATCTAATTAATGAGTGGCATAACATTACCATATGCTTATGAGGTATTCAGGATAAAAAATTGCTTAAACACATCTAATCTCACTTTTCCTAGAAATATAACCCACTTTACTACCTCAAATGCTTATATTATCACATATTCTAGTGATAACTAGCCAATCACCAAGCCAAGATAGAACTACTCCTAGCCCATTCGAATGATCTGCAAGAGGTTAAAATCCTTACCCAAAATTTTAGAAATAATTTGGTTACTCTTGAAAAGTATAAGGCTCATAATTATAGGCCATATCAAGTACCTTACTAGCCTTACCAAAATAATAGGTTTTTATATTAAGGACCTTATTAGAATAATATGATACCTTATTAGGTAAATATTCAAGGCCAAAGCTAAATTACCCTTGTAAAACCTTATCAATATTTTAATCAAATTGCTACCAGCACATATAAGGCCTTAGTCCTTGTCCAAAATAATCTAGTACATGATTATGAATGGTGCATCCCTTATAATTTGCCCCACTACCAAACCACCTATCCTAATGGTGTCCTTAACTAAAAATTGATGGTGAAAATCATAACACTACCACAAGAGACACAAGCTAAAGCACCACCAAAACCATAGGATTATCAAGAACTAATGTAAAGTGATGATACACTTATAACTTGTAAAAGGGATGAGTTTTGTGGATTAAATTAGTTATAAGTTAAGAATTGGGCTTCTTCTTCAGGTATGGTGGCCAATACTAGGTCCAAAAAGATGGATATGGAGATTGAACTAATAATTAATAAGTGTCCCACATAAATTTTAATAATATTACAAAAGGTTGATGATTTAAATTTGGATCTAAAGGTGTGATGAATTTAGAAGAATTAGATTCCAATAAGTCAAGAGCATCCCAAAATCCACTCTCAACCAACACAAGTACAAGAAGGTACTTCTAATAATAAAGTATAGCAAAGGGTTGGTACTTCCCCATTCAATATTCTTGAACATATGAAAAAAATGAATGTGAATATACCCATGTAAGAGCCATTACCATTATAGGACAAAAGAGCCTATTACAAACAACTTTGTCTAACCTTAGTCTTTCAAAAGAGTCATCAAAGGAATAACCAAAGGTAGTTCTCAAAAATATCCCTCAATAAAAATAAGGTTAGTTAAATAAAAACACAAAGCCTCCACCATTATATGTTTATTTATCATTGATAGTCATTTATCCCATAATTTCATGATAGATTTAGGGGCTAGCATCTTTGTGATGTCAAAATAGATAGCAGACCAAAAGGGTTTAGAATACAAGCCAATATTTAAAGGATTAGTTCAGCTCGATGGAACAACTGTAAAGACCCTTGGTGTCATAAAGGGTTTGGACATCACCTTGCATGCTTGTCCTAACATTCCCATTCCCCAAGATGTTTTCATAATTTATCTCCCTCTATACTTTGCCTTATGTCTTTATAGGGACTTTACTACCAAGATTAGAGGATACCTATCATCTAATTGGTCTCACATGACATTTAGAACTAGGTATGACACTAGATTCACATTTAGGTTAGAGTCAATTGCTAGGAACCATATTGAACCCTATGTTTCAAATGCCATAAATTCCAATTGTATACTCTTTGACCAAAAAATCACCCTATTGAAAAAGAGCCAAGTGTTCCCCTTAAAGACACACCTAGTTTGCTTCTTGATGAATTGGGGACTGACCATCATGGTTTTGATCCTTATAAGCTCATTAGAAAGGCTGGTTTGGGTAACTACTACTTGCACAAAGAAGATTTTTTCATTCTAAATATTTTGAAGATTGATGGACATGATGATGGAATATGGCATATGCACTTTGATGGATCCATCATGTTGGTGTCTCCCTTGAAGGATAAGTATTATTCTACTCTAAGATTTTAGTTTAGCTACACCAATAATTCTATTGAGTATAAAAATATTATCCATGGTCTCCAATGGGCCAGGAAGAGGGGGATTAAATATCTCCAAATCTTTGGAGATAGTGAGTTAGTTGTGAACTAGGTAAGAGGAAAAAATGTGACAAAAAATTAGTTACTAAAGACCTATAAACATAGAGTTCGGGACCTCATAAAGGACTATGAATCATTGAACATCCAATCCATCCCAAGAGAAATGAATAAACAAGCTGATAAACTAGATGTTATTGGTGCTCAGTTTGAAATTCTAGATGACATCAAGAGTGACAAGATACAATAACATATCAAGGTGGTTGTGAGACCTTCCATACCTAATAACACCACCAACTAGTAGGTGTTTTATAATGATCAACATATTATCTTTTTCTTACAAGAGGAATCTAATTTTTTTGTAATAAATTAGGGTAAATTATAATAGTAATATGATGACCAGGTCATTTAGTCAAAGTCAAATAAACTTCCAAAGGGGCTGATCACACTTGAAATTTTTTTAGTGTTGATAATTAGGCCATAGGAGATAAAGTGAACATGAACATTAAGTAAAAAAACTATAAAAGAGTTGACATATTCAAAAATAAACTCCTGCACCTCGATAAGGTATGTAATGAAGAGGAAATTCATGCATTTGTTAAACTCTACCAAGAGTTGGAGTATATATTTGCATGTGAATACAATGATCTTAAAGGGTTTGAACCTAGTTTGGCACAACAAACTATAGAGTTGATTTTTGATGCCAAGCTAGTTAGGGAGAAATAGAGGTCCATAAACCCCAAGATAGAGCCTCTCATGAGGAAAAAGTTAACCAAGTTGATAGGGGATAGGATAATCTTCCTAATTAAGAATTCATATTGGGTTGCAAACTTGGTCCCTATTAGAAAAGTAATGGATAAATAAGGCTATGTGTTGATTCTAGGGACCTAAATCAAGATTCATTAAAGGATAACTACCCACTACCTTCCATGGAGTAGATCTTACAAATGGTGTTAGGTACAAAATAATTTTACCTGTTGGATGACTGTTATGGATACAATCACATTCTAGTGAAGGATTAAAATCAATTCAAGACAACCTTCACCACTAAATGGTGAACTTATGCCTACAGAAAAATACCCTTTGGTTTATCTAATGCAAGGGCAATGTTTTAGATAACCATGTAAATATCATTCCAAGGACTAATCAATGATACTATACTTATCTATCTTGATAATATTAAAGTAGTTTTAAAACATGATGATGATCATCTGACTCACCTTAGGGAAGTCTTTGAGAGATTGAGGTATTTTAGGGTCTTACTCAGCCCCAATAAGTGTATTTTTTTAGTCCATAAATGAAAGCATCGAGGTCACATTATCTCTAATGAAGGTCACATAATTGATCTTGAAAGGGTAAGTTACATTCTAGCATTATCCATACCCTATCACAAGAAGGGGATGCAAAGCTTCTTATGAAGGATCAATTTCATTACAAGGTTTGTTCCTAATTTGTCTAATCTTACAAAGCCTCTAACTAATATGGTAAATAATAAAAAGATCTTCCACTAGTTAAAAGAGAGAAAAACTAACTTCAAAGTAATTAAGTAAGCCATAACATAGACTCTTACCCTTATAACTCCAAATATCTCCAAAGACTTTACTCTTTATGCCTTTGGAGGTATGGACACTATTTCAGCTATGCTAGTGTATAAAAATGATGAAGACATGGAACGATTAATAAATTTATTTGGCTAGGGATTATAAGGTTATGAGGTAAAGTATTCCTTTGTCAAAACATAAGTGCTAAGTATTATAAGAAGTTTTAATAAGTTAAGACACCTGATGTCTAACAATAAGGTGTATTTACTTGTCACTCACTCGAGTGTCAAAGAGTTCCTCTTAAGCAAAGATTTGAATGAGAAGATGGTAGTGTGGATTATAAATCTAATAGAGTATGATGTGGACATTAAAACCACAAATTTGGGAAGAGGTAGAGGTTTGTGTGAGTAGTTAGCTTTAGATTTATAGAATGATAAGAATGTTATCTTAGTATTCCAAGATGGACAACATCTGACTATACCTTAGTTTCCTAATAGTTTGACCCAAAATGTGGTCAAATTCCTCTAGATTGGTGAGTGCCCTCAAGGATTTAATAAGTCCAAAATAATTTATTTTATATTGCAATCAATCTTTTATGTTCTAATCAATGGCATGTTATTCATAAGAGACCTCAACAAATTACTCTTGAGGTGCATATAATCACACTAGGTGAATAATATTCTCCAAGAATACTATGATGGGCTATCAGGAGGCCATTATTCACTAATAATAATACAATAAAAATCATTCAAGCTAGCTATTATTGGTTGACTCTATTCAAATATACACACTCATGGTTGTAAAATTATAATAAATGTGCCTTATTTATAGGTAAACAAAGGTTAACAACCTTATCACTATGCCTAATACAAATTGATCAACCCTTTGCATAATGGGGGATGGAATTCATCGAGATTATAAATACACCATTGAGCACAAGAAATAAGTGAATCATCATGGACACATATTATTTCACAAGGTGAAGAATCACTTAAAGAGGCTAATGAGGCATCAATTCTCAATTTCTATGAGAACATTATAATGAGATTTGGTTTTCCATATACCATCATCTTTGATAATGTGTTGGCCTTCCTTAGAACCAAGATCAATGAGTGGGTGGTCTAACACAACATCTATCTAATCACTTTCTCAAACTATTACCCCCAAGGTAATGGTCTAGCCAAGTTAA
Organism: Torreya grandis; assembly: GCA_037957365.1. Taxonomy (NCBI): domain Eukaryota; kingdom Viridiplantae; phylum Streptophyta; class Pinopsida; order Cupressales; family Taxaceae; genus Torreya; species Torreya grandis. Next base: position 2,526,485 of record JARHVA010001299.1, on the reverse strand, counting down.
TGAATAAAAAATTGATTCACAGTATCAAAAGAACCATGGAGCACAATCAATGAGCCTGACACACAAAACTCTAAATAACCCTTTTGGCTAATGGAATCATGCCCAAAAGAGTGTCGGGGAATTCATGATTTATGCTAGTCTATGAGAGGGAAGTGATGTTGCGTATGCCCCTCGAGTTGTCTTCACTAGAACTCACCCATCAATTAGAACTTCTTGAGAGTGAGCCCCTCATAATGAGATTATCTGAGTTAATAGAGCTAAAATAAACTAGAGCATAAGATACACACACCATAAAGATTTAATAGGCCCAAACTAAAAGGACCTTTGATATGAAGGCCACTAACAAAATTTTCCATGAAGGAGATTTGGTACTCAAGTGGGATGTAGATAGAGAAAAGGATAAAAAACATAAAAAGTTTGATGCATTATAGAGTGGCCCTTATGTAATAACTAATTACAAACCATCTAATGCCTTTCAGTTCTCTAAGATAAGTGGGGAAGAGATTCCAATCTTAGTTAATGGGATTAATTTAGAACATTGTTCTTGAGGGTTTTCATAATCTTTGTACATAGTAGTTTAGTTGCATTATTTCCTCCAAGTGTTATTGCACATTAGCTTAGTTTTATCTTTCCTCTAAGTTCCTTTGTTATAGTTTCTATGTTTCTTTTCCTCTTTTGTTGGGGGTGTTTTCAGTTTATTTATAGGTGGTACAATAATGTGACATTAAATCTTCTTAGATTTGGAAAAATATCTTCTCATTTTGTTCTCAGTAGTGGCTAAATAGGTTACATCAGGGTTGGATGTTCAAAATCAAAAAGAGTTTTTTGAAGGCTTCTATGACTCCATGCCCAATGGATGCACAAGGTTACTGGTCTAGAGTTCAAAGTAGATAATCCCCCTATAATTTTTTATGAATATTGATCATTTTGGTAACTATTTTATGAGTAGATTTAAATTCTTAGCATAAGGTTTCATGGCAAGCATGAAGGACTTTTAAGGTTATGGTTTAAGTTCATTAGGAAGAATGCAAAAGGGACTTAGCATATTTTTTAGGTTGGCCTTCATATTTTAGGTCTTTGAAGAAAATTTTCAATTATTTTACAAAGATGAGTCCAAACTTTAGTTTTAAAAACAAATGACAAAGACCAAATGCCTTTGGAAGAATTTGTATAATTTTTTACTCTTCGGTAAAAGTGCGTTGAATTGGTTAGATATTTTATTTGGACAATTTTTTTGAAGGTATTGGTCTTCAGAATAATTATTTTGACAAGATTTGTGAATAAAGTCTCCAAGAAAATTTTGAAGGCTTTAGGTCTTCAGAGAGTGTTCAAAACAAATGTCAAAAATATATGCCAAACATAAAGTGTGAGTATAAATGTTGAAGACCATTTTTGATAGTTGTTCCACATAGAAAATCTAAATAGCAAAAGAGTTAAAACTTTTATTCAAAAAAAATTTATGAAGGCAAGGCTAAGTAGAAGTTGTCAATAAGAAAGTGTTTTAGACTTAGTCAATTCTTCAACTTCAACTAGAGCCATGTGTTAGTCTTTCAAAACCTTGGGTCTATTCAAAAGTCTTTAAGTCTTAGTCATTTTCTATAAATTTTTCCTGAGTGAGTTCCATATTAATATAGATTTGAAGTAATTGGTAAGTGAGATTATTCCACATGGATAAATCCTAGTATCTTGGAGACCAAGAATGATCCATGTAGTTTCAAAAATTTGTCAGAGTAGTGAGGTCTTATGATGATGCGACGTGGTGAGATCCTGATGACTTAAAATCCTAGATCCATCCACTAAGTTTAAAGTAGCAAGGCCCATAGGTGAATGATAAACTAACAAGTGGAAGCCAAAACATAAAAAATATTAAATATTTGGCTAAAGGAAAAGAATTTAAAAAATTTCTAAGTTTTGAGAATAAAATGGAAGATTATCTTCATATAGAGCCTTGGGTCCATCTATATAAGTGCATAATACTTTGAGTAAGTGAGATAAAATATGATGCCACATGGCACAATCCTGAAATCCTAACCCCCTAGGATGATCCTATAGCCTCAAAGGCCCGCAGGGAAGTGGATTAGTGAGATGATGCCATGTGGTGAAATCCTAGCATCCCAAAGTCTTGGGGTAGTTTATGTAAGTTTGTAGTGTAGGCTAACACCTATAAGTGCCTGACCAATGAGAAGCCTCGAGGATATGACCTATTATCAAAACTTGGGGGACCTAAGTGCCAATGTTGTATCGCCATATGAAGGTGGTAGGCCCCAAGTGAACAAGCCATAACTAAGTAACAAAGGAGGCAATGAATGAAATAATGTCACACCATTAGTGCACCATCTTAAAATTGATGTCCCATCCAATATTTAAGATTTTCAAAAGCCAAATATCAATTGCATAAATAAATTGATTCTCAAGAATTAATCTTGAGTGAATCAACATGCAAATCATGACACAAATTAATAGAAATGTAGGAAAAATGATGAGAGTGTAATGGAATTTGGATGAATTCATCATGGGAACAAATGTATCCAAAATTAGATAAAATAAAAGTTGTAGGTTGAGGAGATGTGGTAGGAATTTATGTAGGTGTGGCCATGGCAATCCCAAGGAAATAGTCTTACTTCCTCAACTACCTTATCTAGTCATGATTTAATTTGTAATGGCCTCGTTAGTGGGAAAAGTTAAACCAAGCCCCAAAATCCAAATATTTTACCTATTTAATTAGGAAAAATTGTAATTATCAAGGGACTCTCTTTTATCAAAAAATGTTATAGAATTTGCTTCGTCTAGGATCCCTATTTTGGGTATGATTGGGCTTTGATTTCTATAATGCTATTTTTTCAAGTCTTTTAATCAATATAATATTGAAATATATCTTCCTTATATTGATACACTTATGTGATTTTTATGCTTAGTTGATCTACATTTGTGATAAAAGTTCTTCTTCTTCTTGTATGTCCTTTATTTTCACCTTTTTATTAGTAGGTTGAGATTAATACAAGTTATATGTTATGTTGAAGGTGTCTAGGATAATGAGTTGTTGTGGAAACCAATTGATTATGTTTGATTTGGGACCCTTTAGTTTTCCCTTCAATCCCATATGCATAGAATCAAAACCTTTATATAAAATAATGATGTATGAATAGCCTATTTTGAGTAGAGTGTAAAAATGTTTTAGTTAGTTTTGAGTCATTTAGTGCTATTAAGAAGCTAGTGTAGGGAACATAAATCATTGGTGCATAACCTTTCTTAAGTTTTTAGGTTTTTTTATATTTATATATCTCCATTTTCATGTAATTTTATTAGTTTAGCATTAGTCTAAGTGATCCATTAGAGGAAGTCGACCTTCTCTGAAGGTTCACTCTAACTATAGGTGACCCATAGCTTTGGAGTGTTCTTATTATGTCAACTAAGTGAGGAAGGCCTAAAAAACCTCCTCAAGGGTGTTATTTATATTGATAACACTAACCATTCCATGATATAATTTCAAAAGGTGTGGTACAAATACAAAAAATACTATTCATAATTACCAATCACATATCTAGCGAATACTAAGCAAACACCTATTCAAACTCATTAAATTAATTAAAAAGCTATGTTTTACTATCATATTCTTCCATATTTATATATAAATAATATGGTAATTCATATTAAATGTCTAAATCATTTAAACAAAAACATTTGAATTTTATTTGTCAAGCTAAAATCTAGATCATTGTATGTTCTTGCATATAGTATATTTCACCATCGTACACACACAAACTCACACTTAGGAGAGAACTACATATGTTTGAGGCCCTCCTTGGAGTATTATAAATTTGGAAACACTTATTGATAGAGATGTACTTAAGGTCAACTTGACTTCATGGATCCACTAACCCATTTTTAGCAAGGTGATCTAACCTAAGGTGTGGAAGTAGGGTTTGAGTTATACACAACCATACAAAGTTTATATGTACGATCCATATGTATTAAAAAAAATGTGACATAAAATAGTATAGGTAAAAGTAGTTTATCATAAATAAAATAAATATTCTATAAAAAATATAAGTGTCTAGCCACAAATATAAATGTTGAAAAAAGTGTCTATAGGTCGATAAAAGTGTCTATGTCTTTAGAAATAATATTTGTAGAATCTGATGACTAGGTCCTGAGCATCAACCTGATTGATTCCACTTATGCACAACTCATATCCACCTTCACATCTGAAAATAAGATAAGTATTATCCTTCCCTTGTGTTTTAATTATCATAATATCAATTGGATTTGTACTTTCAATATTTATTAATTTTATAGATTTAGTATATTATGTTATCTAAATTAATTTAATTGTCCTGATCTAGAATAAATTTTGTTCATCCATTTGATTAGGATATTCTACCTTTTTAACCCCAACATTATCTAAAAAAAGGGTTAAAAATTTAGTAAACTTGACCTCTATGTCTTCTCATGCAAATCCTAGCTTACTCTAGGGTTTTCAACTTTCTCAGGTTTATGCTTGATGTATTTGTTCACATTTGTTCCATCTTTTGTATGAAACCTAGGAATAATATTATATTATGTGGTGTTGCTATTCAACATATTGAGATCCCCATTAGGATACCTAAAATATCTCAAGCTAATACCATGTTAACTTATACTGATAATGAGAGTGTCAATAATGACAATGATAAAAATAATGAAAAAATTCTTATCGAAGATGAATATGATCATGAGGATAAAGAAACATATAAAAAAATGAGAAAAAACAAGTAGATAAGAACAAGTTAAATCTATTGCATTATTTCATGAATGCATTTGTGAAAATATTAAATATCTCCACAAGATCCTTAATACTATATTGTAAACTAAAAAATCAAAAGGTGTTAGTGAAAAACCATTGATCTCTATTGATAAAAATATTAGGGATAATAGATATGCCTATCACACATCCATTTCAATCTCCCTCACCTCGATTGAAACATTTACTACTACATATAATAAGGACATGAGATATGTTTTCAAACCATTATTCCTTGAAGATCAAATAAATATTTCCACATCCTCAATAGGAACATTTAATAGTTTAACTCAACTACTGATTTCAATCCCCACATCTACACAAGTGGTGTTTTAATCTAATTTGGAAACTTCTCAAATATCAAATCTAGATCCCAATGTATATACTATGAAAAATATTCTCCAAGTTATTCAAGAATTGGAGGCTAAGGTTAACAACATTGAACAAATTACTTTGAAATCAACTCATGCTATTAATTTACAAGATGCATTACATAATATTTTAACACCTGAGATATATTTACACCTTTTACTAACAAGTTTTATTGCATCCCAGTTCATATTTTATGATGTCAAGGATGATCCTAAATAACGTCTCTGGTATTTCTATGAAACATGCCTTGATTATGCTTCAAATGATAAAATTTTGACCAAATTATTTCCAAGGAGCCTTAAGGACTATGCTTTAAGAGAATTATATGACTTACCAATCCAATCAATGAAAGCATTGAAACCTCTATCAGATCAATTTCTACCACATTTATATATAAACATCATTGAAAAGATGTCATATGCACAAATTAATAAGATCAAACAAGGAACCAATGAACCTATTAATGAATATGTTTTGAGGTAAAAAATAATGTTGGCCAAAATGACAAATCTAATGGTAGATAAAGAGGTTAAAGATATATTTAAGAAAGTTTTACTTGCAGCATTACATGAGTCCATTATATTCAAGAATTTTAAATGTTTTGATGACTTATGTCATATTGTCTAAGATCATGAAATAAAACTTATTTCATTAAATAAGTTTAAGTATGTAGCAAACACACCTACTAAATCTACTATCAAGTTTCATATCAAACCAAGCTATAAGGGAAAACCTACAAAACCTAAAAAAAAGTAGCTACAATGGTTAATATTGTATCATACTAGCCTAATAAATTCATCTTATTCAAGGCACTTGAGATAAAATTTACATGATTACTTGAGTCTCTGGCTTCATTACTTAAGAATCTTGTGAAGTGTCATCTCATATATCTCCCTCATATATAGAGGTTGATACAAGTTGACCTATACCAAATATATATGATGTTAATGCATATTGTGATTATTTCCAAGGTGTCAAAAATTCTAAAAATAGATGTTATACCTTGAAAAACAAGATTCAAGATGTTATTGCTAATCACAAAATGTAATCACCAAATTACCTTTGATGATCCTCTAAAGGATTCAGGGTCATAACTTGGTGACTATTTAAACCATAAGACATTTAACAATCCATTACAAGATCATTCAAAGAAAGATCCATAAGTGTAAATGGCATATAATTCACATCTTCATCCACCATATTATGGGCACCAATTATATGGGATTATTGGGACATTTACATGCACTATACCTCTTATGACTTAGAGACCTTATATTACATTCGAGGAGAGTGAAATATGGATGATGATTCATATCTTCACTCATTGTTTATTAGAGTATATAATAAACCTATACATAGTGTCATGGTTGATAATGGTTATAGTGAGAATGCATGTACCATGACATTACTCACACATTTTGGATATACACATGTTGATTTATACCTTTCAACCAAAATAGTTAGAGAATTTGATGGGACATCACAATAGATTATTGATGAGATTTATTTACCTTTACAAGTTGGTCCAACACATGTGGTCACTAGATTATATGTTATATGATACACATGAATATTTGATATGTTATGGTGATGACCTTAAATAAATAATATCCATCCAATACCTTCCATAGTACATGGGTGTATTAAATACATTCATATCAATAGGTTAATCAATGTTTCTATAATTTCATATCAATATCATAAAAATTTAATTTAAGATAACTAATTATAAAACCTACTAAGGTTAATCATGCAATAAAGGGTAAGAAACATGGAATACCATTTATTAGGTTTTTGATAATTGAGATAAAATTACACCAAAAATACACACTAGACTCCATAGATTCCTCATATACACCTACACAGGCCACCAATTTTTTAAGAGCAAATAAACATGTTGTAATTATAGCCGCATTGAATAGACCACATAACACTAAACAATGTGTTTCGAGAACCACTTTTCCCTCTATTGCCTCTTCATGGCCACAAAGTAATATGAGACATATGTAGAGTACCACATTTTTTATAGTTTCATATATGAAACCTATGCATGACCTTTAGAAATATCACCAATTTGATGTACCATATTCTAAATTTATATCTTCCTAGGATAATCCCTTAGATGGGATCATAGGTTAGAAATTTTTACTTATAAAATATGTCAAAAAATCTTAAAAAATAAAATATTACAAGAAAATATTAAAATAAATCAAAAGCAAAATAAAATTCAGCATACACATGTTTACTATCTCCTTGGCATATATGTTTTTCACTTTAGTTAGTATATAACATATCAATTATTTTATCTACACACATATGTTTCACATATACTTGAGTGTGATACATGTTTACACCAAACCCATGATACTTACACATATAGATGTTGGAAATTTCTTCTTCCCACATGGTATACTACACTGAGGCATCTACTTTTTGATCATAATCAACACATGTTATATTGTTTTATGATTAATTTTACATTATCATGTTGAACTTATATAATAATGTTGAACACACACCACATTGAGAGGGGTACTTTATTTATAACTAAATTTCATAAAGAAACCATTAACATAAGAATAAGTAAATGCACAAAACAAAATTTATGTGGAAAACCCTTGGTGGGGAAAAATCACACTTGAAAGGCTACTTGGATCTACTATCCAAATCCAACCATAAGATTAATAATTATTTTTACAAAATTTATACAAGCACCAACCTACTTGGAGACACCAATTCTCAATTCCAAGCACAAACTTAGCAAAAGACACTGATCTCTTTGAATTGAAGCACCAACTTCATTACTAAGTACTGACTTAGTGAAAAACATTGATCTTTCTATTCTAAGACATCGATCTCACTTAAAAAATTTCCACCTTCTCATTATTGCTTTGTCAACAAATGATAGCACAATCACATTTCACTCTTCTCCATTTTATATATCTTCTCCCTCTTCTCCTTATATATAATAGAAATAATTATTTCTTCTTCTTTAAATCTGAATGTGTTGGTATGATATATCTTTTTATTCTCCACACACTTTCTTCCTTCCCTTATTTTTTAATCTTCACATGTCTCACAATTCAACTTTCATTCATTTATATTTTATACCTCTTCATGCATTTTTTAAAAGGTGTGATTTATCCCAAGGGATATGATCAATCCAAAGGTGGTCAAACATCATTAAAACATATCTAACTAAAAATTTAATTTTTTTTATTACTGGTTGACCTTGTTAATTATTTTTCATCACACTGGGTGAGTCTGTAGCTACTGACTGGGCAAGTTTGGAGATAATAGGCAAGTTTAGAGCTCTAAGTGAGTCTAAAGCTATTGAGGAAGTCCAAATATTTGGGTGAGTCTAAAGCTACTAAGTTAGTCCAAAGCTCTAGGTGAGTCCAAAGCTACTAAGTGAGTTTGAAGCTCTGGGTGAGTTTGAAGTTACTGAGTGAGTTCAGAGCTCTAGGTGAGTTTGAAGCTATTAAGCTATCCTAAAGCTCTGGGAAAGTTTTAAGCTATTGAGTTATTTTATAACTCTAATTGAGTCTGTATCTTTCCTTTCACTTTGCCTTTGACATCAATGACAATACTCCAATAATATCCCCCTTTCTCATTGATGGCAATCCTGTAGAAAAAATAGTACGTAAACTCACCCTTGATGTAGTTCTCCTTAGTTTCCCCCTTTATTTAATTATTCCCCTTTGACATTAATGGAAAATGGATGTTCATTATACTTCCATCCAAACCTAAATCATGGAAAAAATCCATGTCATCTTCTTCAACATTACCATAACTAAATGATTGTCTTTCTGCTCTTCCCTATCCTTTTGCATAAGGACTTATTATTTTATTCTATTCTATCAAATTAGATTAAATTGAATATTTTTGACATCATCTACATCCATTTGAATTATCTCTAACTAGCTAAGTTATTACTCCTCTTTTCCACTTCCCTTTCTATCTACATATCATGCTCCATATGTTCATTAACATTCCCAAATTAATCACTTTTTAGATTTGAGGTACCTTCTATAATCTACACTTGATGCTGGCCCATGCTTGTTATAATATGTCTGCACCTTATTGATTTTATTCTACTCTATTATTTCTTCTCTAACTTGTTTCTAATAATAGCACCATCACTTGTACCATCACTCTCACAAATAATAGTCATTAACTAATCTTTCTCTTTATCTTCTAAATGCATATCACTAAAGAATATATGAAGCCAAAAGTTAATGAAATGATTAATTCCCCCTAAATATATGCTTATTATGATCTTAGTGATACCTCTTGTGCATGAAATGTAGTTTGCACAAGCATAGGTCTCTCCTTATTTTCTTGATCTTGCTTCTTTTTCCATACTTTTAAAGTTTCTTCCTTTTTTTTACTCATGGATTCCAATTTATTATTCATCCTAGGAGGTTTCATAAAACCAGTTCTATATAAGCATGTTGTATGTACAAAGTTGTTACACTTATAACATCTGGAATTATAATCTACTAAAGGAGAAATGAATTGTTGTTTCTATTTGAAGACCCATAAGAACTATTATTTTTCCATACAAAATCATTTCTTGCTCATGCCTTAAAATCTCTTACTTTATGACCAAAATTATTATAGAAATATCAATAACCATATAAGTAGTTTGTGTACTTTATCACATTATTCTACCTTGATGGAAATGATATTATGAGATCTTTAATAGGGATGTTCTTGCCTCCATTTTCTCTATGAGGAGGGTTGACATGCTTTGTCTTATTTTTGATTTTTATATTCACAAACTTCTTAAGTACATCTACATAACTCCTTGGCTTTTGTATATTTTGAACTTTGCACCTATTTAGTGTTATTTTGGTTCTCATCATAGATAATGCCATACTTAATGAATGGTGACCTTTGACTATTTAGTTTGTTACTAAACACTCTAGTCTTTTTCTCAAATTTTGATATGTTCTTCAACTCATTTATTTTCTTGTCCAATTATAATTTCAAGGCAATTATTTTAGATTCTTGCATTTTACACTTGTCTTCCTTTATTTTCAATGTGGCTCTTATTTCCTCCTTGATTATTCTCATTTCTTCTAATTGAGTTTTTAAGATATTGATGACCTTATCTGATTCTTCAACATTTTGTGTCATCTTTGATTTCAATGCAATATCTTCCTCTTCATAATTTTGAATTTGTACTCTTTGTTTCAAATTATTTTTATTCAACTCTTCTTCAATATCTACCACTCCATAATTTTTGATATCATCCTCTTCTTCCAAGGTGTCTATACTTATAGAGGCTTTGGGTTTTGTTTCTATTACCATGAATAGGGTTTCCTCCCTATCACTACCTAATATTTATTCATCACTCTCCTTTATTGAGCTACTATCCTTTTTATAATAAAGAATTTTCTTTTAATTATTGGAATTTTTATTATACCCACTTTGTTTGAAGTTTTTCTTGAAGTGAGGCATGCTTTCTTTCTTTTTCCTTTCATCATTATTATTTTCTTCATCTTCACTATCATCCTTATGAGGACACTTGGTAGCAAAATGTCCTATCTTACCACAATTAAAGCATTTTAAGGGTAACTTACCTTTGTATTTTTTGGACCCATTTTTAAGATTTTTGGAAAAATAGAGTCCCCTTTTCATCTAGTTCATCATTGGTTTCATCATATGATTTAGTTTATTTGTTTTTTGCCTTTTTTGAGGCTTTGAAGGCTACCTCCCTTTTAGATGGTTTTCATTTTTTAGTCCTCATCTCATATGCCATGAGAATTCCATGTAACTCATCCATTGTTAATTTTTTTAGATCCTTTATTTATTGGATCATAATTTTTTTGCACTGAATATTAAAGGTAAAGACCTTAGAGCCTTTTGGATGATTACATGTTCTTTGAATTTTTGAGCAAGCCCTCTAATAATGTTGATAATTTAATCTACATGAAGTAGATAGGCCACAATGTTTTCATCCTCTCTCATCTTCAAAATTTTTAATTCTCTTATGAATTTAAAGCTTGACCATCTTTACTTTATTATCTACCTCATATATGGTCTTAAGTTTTTCCCAAATCTCCTTAGCTGAGTTGCATTGCATTACTTTTACAAATTAAGATTATGATAAACCACACAAAATAACATTCATGTCTTTTGTATTATTTTCACTACCCTTCTTTAATATTATATCTATAGGTGGAGTCTATGGTGCTATGTATCCATCCATAACTTCTCACCAAATGTCAAAACTAACGGCCATTATATATGTCCTTATCCTTATACTCTAGAATGTGTAATTTGTCCCATTAGATAATGGAAATTTGTTGGTGGAGAAACCTTCCTGAACCTAGTGACTGGCCATGTGTGCTTCTAGGATATGACTTTTAGTGGTTAAACTGATCAAAAGGAACCTTTCTCTAATATCAAATGTCATGCACACACCAAACTGAGGGGGGGGTGAATCAATGTGTAATAATAATTTAATTTTTTTATAATTAAATTTCATAAATAAATCATTCACATAAGAAAAAGTAAATTCACAACACATAATTTACATGGAAAACCCTCAGTGGGGAAAAAACACACTTGAAAGGTTGCTTGGATCTACTATCCAAATCCAACTATAAGATTAATAATTCTTTAAAAAAAAGTTTTGTAGGCACCTAACTACTTGGAGACACCAATCCCCAATGCAAGGAACTAGCTTAGCAAGAGACATAGATCTCTTTGAAATGAATCACCAACATCACTACCAAGAATTGACTTAGAAAAAGACACTGATATTTTTATTTTGAGACACCAATCTAACTTAAATAATTTCCACCTTCTCACTATTGCTTTGTCAATAAATGGTGGCATAATCAAGTTTTAATCTTCTCCATATTCTCTCTCTTCTCTCTCTTCTTATCCTTGTATATAATAGAAAGAATTATTTCTTCTTCAAATCTACATGTGTTTGCATGATATATATTTTTATTCTCCACACACTTTCTTCCTTATCTTCTTTTTTAATCTTCACATGTCTCACACTTTAACTTCCATTCATTTCTATTTTATACTTCTTCTTGCCTTTTGGAAAGGGTGTGATTTCTCCCAAGGGATACAATCTCTCCAAAGGTGGTTAGCCATCATTAATACATATCTAACTACAAATTAAAAAAAAATTATTTTTCATTGGCCTTGTCAAATATTAGGTGAGTCCATAGCTATTGAATGGGAAAGTCTAGAGCTACTAGGTGAGTCCAAAGCTACTGGGCAAGTTCATAGCTTTATGTGAGTCTAAATATACTGAGTGAGTCTAAAGATATGGGAAAGTCTGAAGCTATTAAGTGAGTCTAGAGCTCTGGGTGAGTCTAAAGCTACTGAGTGAGTCTGACTCTCTAGATGAGTTTGAAGCTACTAGGCAAGTCTAGAGGTCTAGGTGAGTCTAAAGTTACTTAGTGAGACTGAATCTCTAAATGAGTCTAAAGGTACTAGGCAAGTCTAGATCTTTGGGTGAGTTTAAAGCTACTAAGCTAGTCTAAAGCTATAGGTGAGTTTGAAGCTATTGAACTAGTCCAAATCTCTAAGTGACAATTTCCCTTTAACATCAGTGACAATATTTCAAAAACTAAAACTTACACATGCCTATACTCATGCTTGTATATTACACCATGTACTTGATATGCTATGTTACATGACAATTTTTATAACACATACATGTAAGGACTAATATGATATGCTTATGGATTATACTTAATTTATTCACATTATCACTTCCATGAGTGTAATTATTGATTTATATTATATTTATTGTGGAAAATTTCCTTGATTATAAGCTTATGTGCCACTAATTTTTATTTATTTATGTCTGAACATTTAAATATGTCCTCCCTTTGAGTATGAAACATTTGAACATGCCCCTTATTTGTAGTCTCATTAGACCCATTTTGTGTGACATTAGGTGATATTATGTGTGTGATTGATAATTTTTTGATCTGATATTATTAATTTATAAATGTTTCCATGATCCATATCATGCATCTTAGGGATTTTTTGGATCACATACCATGAGCTTCATTGATATATCTACTTAGACATGATACCCCTATATAATACATGATTCACACATAAGTAATACATTTATCTTATCTTTTTAAGGTAAGGTGAATACTTGATTACATCCCACTCATCTCAAAATCAATGGAATATTAGTGGGCATATGTCATAGAGATATGACTCCACATATACATAGTATAATTTTATACAATTTACATGATTCAAATATACACTTGGGTTATAATCCTTTACATTTGGTACTGATTTTATACACTTGGGATATATTTTTTATATTTGTGACATATATTATACATAGTTATAGAGTAGAGGTTACATTTTTATAGATGTTTCAGATTGAGACACATTAGAGGTGTATATGCCATGCAAGTTCACCAAAAATTACAAATACATATTCAAAACACTTTACCAAAAAGTACTATTTTTACCAAGAAACAAAATTTTGAGAATTTACCATCTATAAAAATTATCTCCTTTGAGTATTTAGATCAAGATATAATTCCCTTGATGGCCTTATCACTACTTCAATTTTTTAGGTTTAGTTAGGTATATCACTTAACTTGGATATATTATACTTCATTTGAGTTGTGCGATTGAGATTCAATGATCTCAATAGTCATGTCAAAAATCATCCTAGAACCAGATTGGGGTCATAACTAGATTAAGGGAATAATTACCCTCCTAATTTTACTCTTAAAATCTCTAAATTTTAGGTTTGAACCTCTTTTGGCTCTAATGATTTGTAATGAAGCATATTTATGAAAGCAAAGTACCAAGAGTCAACATGGTTGCATCGTGTAACATCCCCACAAGCATTTACTAGAATAAAGTAGTAATTTTTTAATTAAATATTTAATAAATACTTATTATTTGATTAGATTACACCCTAAGAATCTAATTAGTTATTTTCAACATACTAACTAAGCATATCAAACTTAAGTAAACATGAACAACTATATTTATTGATCACTATCAACTTATGTAAATAAACATAATTGCATAAGGAAAGTAATCATAATAAAATATAACCATGACTAGTACAATAATATAACCTCTAATGTTAATGTATAATAATAATCAATTGCATTTACATTAGGCATGCTACCTCAAAATATGTATAATAATAGATACAATGCTCCATGGATCTTGAGTCACACTAACTCCTGTATCTTAAATAATCTCAAGTGTCGTCTCCAAGTAAGTAACACTATGGGAAGGGAAAGCATCATCCAAGTGATTTTAAACATCAACCATAAACCATTGATCCCCCACACAATCCCTTAAATAGGGAGTGGCCCTCCCTTCATGGATGGGTAGATAGTGATGATGCGATAATCCAGAGAGACTTGCTAGTACCTGTGTGTTGTAAGTTTTCTACTACATGATGTGTACCATAAAGAAATACATTCTAACATGATATATCACAAGCATGCAAATAATACATATGAAATGACAATATCTATGTAACGTTACTTTAGACAAAGTTTTCAAATAATATATGATCTCTAGGATTAGTCAAATTTATACACACCACTTAATTGGATTACCTTCATTTGACATTGATGATGCTAATTAAATTGGTGAATTTTGTCTCACTATTTAATTAGAGCCACTAATGCTATATTTGGTTAACATATATTTATAACCAATAGGTTCATGTAATTATTTTTACTAGCAAGTACAAACATATGCTACTTTTATAAATAATTACTATACAAACATTTAGTCCATCAAATATATGAATGAACCTCATTTATATTATTTATTTCATAAACAATATATATGACAAGCAATTTTATTTACCATATGGGTATAGTACAAGTCATTCAAAGAGTCTATTTTTCTTTAGTAAATGTTAAGTACAAAATTAACTTTTTTATAACATAGAGTTCATACCACTCAATATAACCAATATTCATAATTTTTATAAATATTTAACAATATTCACTTCTTCATCCTTTTTGGAACTTAGGCTATGTTCTTATAGTTATATTTTCCTACCCTTCAGGATTCTATGACTTAACTTATTAGCCACTACTATAACTATAGGCATGCTACCTATTCTATACACATATATGAGGACCTAGGTTCTCTTATACATATATTCTATATATTTATATGATCATATTTTATATATATATATATATATATATATATATATATATATATATATATATATATATATATATGATTAACATTTTGACCTACTAACACAACTTTTTCATCATTATTTTTAAAGCCTAAAAGATAAAAACTTCCAAGAAAAGGCTTGAGAACAAATAAGGCCTTAATATTTTCAAAACCCTTGTTATCATAATTTAACATCAAAAATAATGAATCCAACTAGGTTCAGTTTTATTCCTAATCTCATATTTATGCTATTTCTAAAATTTAAGTAATCTATTCAATAATCCAAGTTACCAAGTACCATGGAAAAATAATCAATATTTTCCTTAACACAGTGACATATGTTTTCAATTTAAATCAAACTCTCACAATTTCCATTTCCAAACATAACTTATTCAACTTCCTATGTTCTTAGGTTATAAATCAAATTCACTGTTTGAGACTGATCTATTTAAAAAACACATAGTTCTTATAATCTTACTCAAACACATATAACTATAAGTCTCATAACAAATCACACAATCTATTATGTGTATAAATATGTGCATTATATTTATTTGCACAAACTGTGGCTGTATGTATTACTACTCATAGTATTTATGCATAGTCCATTCATATGCATTCGATTCATAGTGTTTGAAACAAAAGTCTTATGTTTATATGAATCCCTTATCCCACCAATCCATGTGACAATCTTAAACATACAGTTTATATATATATATATATATATAATGTCTTCCTTGTTCAAGTTATACACAAACATAAATATATATACTTGCTCAAATTTTAAAGAATACATTTACTATATATATCCTTGAGATATATTTATATATACATATATAGTATATAAATATCCATACTATATTTTTGTATGAATTCCACTTTTTAAAAAATGATATCATCTATATATGTTTATATGTCACATATGGTACATTGTATATGTCACATATGATACATGGTTTATATATATATATATATTAGTAGTCTCTTTTTTCCCCATAATGATTTCATTTTTTTATTGTGATAACATAGAATAAAACCCCTTTTAAAAACTTGTTCAACATTTTCATAGTTTTGATATGAAATATAAAACAATTACATACAAGAATAAAAATGTCTTATTTCCAAATCTTTTATCAATGCATACAAAAATTTGTTTTACCTATATTTTGACTATCACTAAGATATCTTCATAATGAAACAATAATATCCTTTTTTCTCAAAATAGATACCTGTTTATCATTTTATTGGCCTAGTCAATATATTTATAAAACAAGGATAACTCTCTAATCCCATACTATATATGTATATTTACTTGACTGATTATGTAGGTATAATATGTTATAAAAAAACTCATTCTTTATTTGCATATAACTATTCCCTCAGGTTATCATTTTTTTGAATTAGGGCAATATGCCATTTATTTTTAAGACTTCATTTAAACCTATGATTTAACATCATTTCATTTATAAATCAAAACAGTTAGGATTTGAGGATAATGGGTTAGCTTCATGGATGGCCAATCCATCCATAGGGCTAATCCTATATCCATTCAAAAATATATTCCATTTCCCTGACCCTAAGTATCATAAATCATACACTAAATTTCCTTTAACAATTGAATGTAATAATAATACCAACCTTCTCAATGATTCTATTTGAAACTCTAGGAACTTGAAATCCCTTTGCTTTGTTACTCTATACTTTTCCTCCTTTTTTTTCCAATGTATCTCCTTTCATTCCACAACTCCTCTTATTATTTCTCCTCATCGACCTCCTTCCATTCAAACTTTGCATGCCAATGTTAACTCATTTTGGAATCCATGCAAAATATCCAAAATTTCCTCTAAATTTTACTAATCCACTATTATATTTCCATTAAACATTCTATAAATCCTAATTTATCCCTCTTTTGAACTTTCTCCAAAATTATTAAACATTTATTTTGTTTTATGATTTTTTACATGATCACTTCACTATAAGCCCCTGAGTATATCCACTACTCATGTCTATTTTAATCATTAACATAATGATATCTATACTTATAATTTTAATGGTATCTCATGCATGAAAATTAAAGACTAGGTTTATATTAGACTTAGCTCTTAGGTTAGTATTTTTAGGATAGTTTAATCTCTTTGAATATAAAATAAAACAAAGGTAATTATCTCTTTATCAAAAAGATATATAAATATATAATTGACTCTAATTATAATAAGATAGTTGTTTTAGTTAATTACTAGTGTATATATGGGATATATATGTCTTACTTTATTTTAATAGCTTAAGTTATATTGATATTCTCAAATATCAATAATAGTAAGATAAATTTTTAATAACATTTTTATAGACATTATACTAGTCTATATATAATAGCAATTAGATATATTTTATTTTATTTATTCTAAAAAATCATAGACAATCATAAGTAAAGTAACCTTATGTAATATTACTAGAACATTAAGCTCTAAGTCTACCTAAAAAATATAATCACATACAAGATTTATTCCATAACTACGTACTAAATTTAAAACACGTAAAATCTAATATCTAATAATCTAAACACACAATGCATATAACATTTTTTAATCTAATGTGGTGTGTACATGGGTCTTAACAATTCCTCTATCATCCTTCACTATCTCCATCTATGCCACCCTCTATGATGATGCTCTCCCTCCATCTTGATATTAGGGATAAATTATCCTACATCCATCTCATGACAAAAGGGTAGTTAGTCAAGTATATCATGATACATATAAAACAATGCTATAACAACAAATGTAACATAATCATTATGTATAAAATTCATAATTAGCCATATCATAATAATTAACTCATAAAATATAAGTAACATACATATGTCTCATAAAAAAATATGACTTATATTTTAGTTAAAAAGTAATAATCAATTTAATCAACCTTATTAATCCATAGATAATTCGGTAAATCATTTTAGTGAGAGAATCAAGATGTAATATCTTTCCCCCTAAAACTAGTCATCATCCCAATGACACTTATTCAAACCATAGTTATGAATAATAAACAAAGTTTAATTGAATAAAAAATATAGTATCTACTATCAAATCAAGCAAACAAATGTGGAAATAGCCTTTAGAACTTATCATTAAAATATTGGTCCCACTAAACCTTACATTGTGACACTTCTCTATTACACAAATTAAGTTTGTGAGTGCAAATTACTATGATTAGTTCTATCATGACCACCTTGGTATCCAAAACCTTCAAAGTATTTCAATCCAACACATGTGAAGGATAAACTATATACTTCTTAAGATAAGATACATGGAAGATATTATGCAATAGAGTTAGGGCTAGTGGCAATGCAATCCTATATTCTATAGGATTGACCACTTATAAAACATTGAAGGGTCCCACATATCTTAATGAAACTTTTACTGACTTTTAAAATTTAATTGAGCTCTTTTATGGCTTAACTCATAAAAATACTTTATCACCTACTGTATACTATCTAGATATTCTCTTTAGATTAACATAACTCTTTTACTTATCATTGGCCTTAAATAATCTTTGCTTGATTATTTTAACCTATTCCTCCATTTATAAAAAACATTTTAGGTCCAAAGATTACCTTGTCTTCTAACTTGTCCCAACTGATTGGTGTCCTACACGTTCTTCCATAAAGTGCTTCAAATAATCCCATATTCAAATCATATTGGTATGAGTTATTATATGCAAACTTAACCAATAAAATTTATTCTTCCCATTTGTATTGATGATCCATGTAATACATATAAAGGAAATCCTCTAACACTTGATTAACTCACTCAATTTGACCATCAATCTATGCATGATATTAAGTACTTATATTTAGTTACATACCCAAAGCTAAATTCAAAGTTAACCAAAATATAGAAATCATTCCCAGATCATGATCTAATATGATCTTCTTTAGAAAACCATGCAATCTATACACTTATTTTATGAAAATATTCATAAGATTTGGTGTATCTCTATCAAATTACCTTAGATAAAATGCACTACCTTGGTTAATTTATCAACTACAACCAAGATAATGTCATGCCTATTCTATAATAATGGTAATACTTGGATAAAGTCCATACTAATCATCTATCAATTCCACTCTAGTATGTCATGTGGATATAATAATCCAATCAAATGCACATATTCATATTTCACTTGATGACATTCTAGACAATGTGACATAAAGTCCACTACATATTTCTTGATTCCCTTCTACAAATAAATTGGTATAAGCTTTGATAAGATTTATTAATCCTAGATGTCCTGAATATAGGGCATTGTGTAACTATTTTAGCCTTATGATCATAAAATTTTCTTGATCTAACACATACATCCTTCCATTATAACTCAAAAAACCATCACTCTCAAAGCTGTATACTTTATACCCAGGATTTTGAGCATTCTTAGTCAAAACTTTCCTAACTTTGTCATAAAATTCATCTCATGGTGAGATATCAATCACAAGATCCCTAAAAGTACTCTTGATAGTATCTACGAATGTTATGTACCTTCAACGATTCAAGGCATCAACAAATATATTCTCTTTGACTTTGATGTAATTAATATCAAAGTCATAGTTAGATAAAAACTCTAACCAACACCTCTGATGAGCATTCAAATTTGGTTGGGTGAAAATGTATTTGAGTCCCAAGTTATTAGTCTTGATCTCAAATGGTTTTTTCAACAAATAATGTTTCCAAACTTGAAAAACATGAACAATTGTTAAAAGTTCAAGATTATGAGGGGCATAATTCACCTCATAAGGCTTAAACTTTCTTAATTTCTAAGCTACTAATACACCATACTACAGAAGGGCTCCTCCTATTCCATCCCCAGATGTATCTGTGATCATTAAAAATTGACCATTGGGATCAATAAATCTTAACACTAGTGTTAAAGTAAGGATTCCTTTTAAAAACTAAAAAACTACTTCACATTTAATTGACTAGATAAAAATCTGATTCTTACACTATAAAGAGGTAATTAGGTTAGCTATCTTGGAAAAAATTGAGATGAATTTACTATAATAACCTAATAATACCATGAAACTCTTAACCTTATGTACATTCCTTGGTACCAGATACTCCATGATGGCTCTTATCTTATCCAAATTAATATGAATTCCATATACTTTGATAATATGTCCTAGATATCACACTTTCTTTTGAAAAAATGCACATTTAAACAATTTTCCATTAGCTTGTGCTTTCATAGACATTGCAAAATCAGCTCCAGATATTGAAGATGCTCTTCTTCATCCTTAGAGTATATTAAAATATAATCTAAAAAGACCAAAAAAATGATCTAGTTAATCTCTAAACACACTATTCATGAGATTCATAAATGTTATAGGTGCATTCATCAACCCAAACAATAATACTATGAACTAATAATCCCCATAACAAGTTCTAAATATCATTTTTGGAATATCTTCATATTTAATCCTTAATTGATGATATGTAGCTCTAAGATCAAACTTATAAAAGACTATTTCTCCTCACACTTGATAAAAAATATCATCTATTCAAGGTAGTGGATACCTATTCTTCATGGTCACTTTATTCAACATTATATAATCAATGAAAAGTTGAAGAGTGCCATCCTTATTGTTAACTAAGATAACTAGTATACACCATGGTGACACACTTTGTCTAATCAACCCTTTAGATAATAATTCTTAAATTTGTGCCTTAAATTCTACTAATTCAATGGTTTTCATTCGTTATAGAGCCTTATAATGAGGTTATGATCCTGGTGTGATATCAATAGAGAAGTCAAATTCCTATTTAGGAGGCAATCTTGACAATTCTTCTAGAAGCACATTATGAAAATTCATAAGAAAAGGATAATATTCAATTGATGGTTCCTTAATTTCCTCCATTTTATTTATCTTGATGATAAATGATTGAAATCCCTTACCTTGGGCCTTCTTGAGTTGCATTACATAAATATACCTAACCCTTAACTCCCTTTTCTCACCCTGAATTAGTATCTAATTTTTAGAATCATCAAGACACTCAACCCTTTTCAGATAATAGTCAACCTTGGATTTGTGCTTTGCAAGCTGGTTGAATCCTAAGATCACATCATATGACCCTAGTGGTGCTACATAAATATCCACAACTATTCTAAAATTTGACAACCTAATTTTTTCTTCTACTAAATACTTATCAGCCTGGACTTTAGAGTCATTCCCATATTGTACTAACCATGCATTTTCCATTACACTAGCTTTTATAGACAATTTATTTAGAATTCTAGGATCTATAAAACATTTTGTAGCCCTCATATCTATCAAAATAAAAATTAGATGTTCAAATAAAATACTTGATAGTTCTATGGGTGAAGCTTAGAATTCAACTTGTTGATTATCAACCACTACATGAATACATTACTAAAAATTTCCTTGCTAAGGGGTAGAACATTTGTTTATCAACTTATCCTGGGTGAATTCATGTGTAAAATGGTTTCATAGATGAAGTAACCTTCTGGTGGTCCCTTCTTATCATATTATTGGTTTTTCTTGAAACCACTCTTGGAACCATTACACAATTTCTTGTTACCTGAACCACTATTGAATTTAGTATTATGATTCTTGAAATAACTCTTAGAGTCTCCACTCCTCTACTTCTCATTCTTCTTTTTGAAAGTTGGCTTTTAAATTCTAAACTTTTTATTAAACTTGTCCATAACTTGAGCAAGATATTCTAACTTTTACTCCTACTTGACTGTTTGCGCAAAGACTTGGTTCATGGTAGATGGTCCATGAATGTCCATCTCTCCACCAATATAGGGTTTTAATTTGATGATAAACTTCTTAATCTTGAATCTCTCATCTGTCTAATATTGAGGTACATATTTTTAAAATTTAGTGAACTATTCTGAGTACTCATTTACTGATAATTTTATTTGCTTTAAATTTGAAAATATGTCAACTTTTGGTCAAAATATAGCTGTGGATGCCACCATGATCTGAATATTATCACAAACTACTCCCAATTAGTGGTGGTCAAGTTTAGATTAATTTCTAACTTCTTGTTAGCCCACCATATAGATGTTTCTCCTGCTAATTGATAAGATCCCAAAATAGCTTTAGTGATCTCAGATTAGTATCAAATCTTGAAATACTTCTCCATTTCAATCAACCATACTTAACCTTCATTTTCCATAATGGTTCCATCAAATTTAGGTGGATTTACCTTTTTCATATCCCTTGTCAATTCCACATTGACATGTGTTCTTGCATCTTGAGGCACTTCCTCATGTCTCTACTCTTGAGGTATTTCTTACTCAATAAGATGCTCTTTAGGCTCATCCTATTAGGCCTCTTCCTCATGTCCATGAATTTCCTATTCCAAGGCTAAGACTTTATCTTTAGTCTCATTCATGGTCACAAGAATATGATCTAACTTTGCTGATCGTTCAATGACAAATTGGTTAGAATCAAATGGAGGGTTATTATCATTGAAATTCAAAAGACCCTCACTCAATGATCTTGATCAAACCATTATTCATTCTAGTAATAGAAGAATATAATAATGTTAGTGGATTCATTAAATCCTAGAGTTTGAGCCATAACTTTGATACCACAATGTAACATCCCCACAGGGATTTAATAGAATAAAACAATAATTTTAAATTTTTTTACTAAACACTTATTATTTCATTATATTATGCCATGATAATATAATTAGTGATTTTAAACACACACACACACACACACACACACACACACACACACACATATTTAAAAGCCCGATAAACTTTTTAATGTGACCGGTGGCACTGGCTAGACACGCCTAATACCAGTACCACGGGGTGGGGGGAGACTAGAACATGACACCAGTAGAGCCACAATAGAAATACTTAGCCAACCAGGCTAGGGCCCCCGCCTATGATTTTAAACATATTAACTAAGCATATCAAACTTAATTAAACATGAACAACTATATTTACTAATCACTAGGAAATTATGTAACCAAACATAATTGCATAAAGAAATTAATCACAATAAAATCCAGCCATGACTAGTATAATAATACAACCTCTACTACCAATGTATAATAATAATCCATTACATTTTAATTAGGCATACTACCTCAAAATAAGTACAACAATAGATACAATGCTACATGGATCTTGAGTCACACTAACTCCTATATCTATGATAATCTCAAGTGTAGTCTCCAAGTAAATACTATATTGGGGGGAGAGAGCATCATTTGAAAACTTTTCCACACTAACCATAAACCATTGATCTCCTACACAATCCCCCAAATATGGAATGGATATCCCTTCATGAATTCGTAGATAGTGATTGTGGGGAAATCTAGAGAGACATGCTAGTATCCGTGTGCTATAATATTTCTATTATATGATGTGTATCATAAATAAATACATTCTAACATGATATATAACAAACATGTAAATCATACATATGAAATAACAATTTCTATCTAACATTACTTTGGCTCTCTAAGATTTGTCAAATTCATACACACCACTTGATTGGATTACCTTCATCTAACATTGATGATGCTAATTAAAATGGTGAATTTCATCTTCCTATTTAATTAGATCTACCACTATATTTTGTTAACATATATTTATAACCATTAGGTTCATGTAATTATTTATACTAGCAAGTACAAATTCTATTTTCAAAAATAATTACTATACATACATTTAGTCCATCAAATATATGAATGAACCTCAATTATATTATTTATCTCATAAATAATATTTATGAAAAGTAAGTTTATTTACCATACAGGTATAATATAATTCATTCCAAGATTTTATTTTCCTTTAGTAAATGTTAAGCACAAATTAACATTTTCATAACATAGAGTTCATATCCCTCAATATAACCAAGATTCATAATTTTCATAAAGATTTAACAATGTCAACTTATTCTTTTTAGATCTTACTCTACGCTCGTATAGTTATAGTTCCCTATCCTTCAATATTTCATGACTTAACTTATTATTCACTACTATAACTATAGTCATGCTACCCATTCTATAAATATAAACTATACGTGTATAGGAGGACCTAGGTTCTATTATATTTATATGATAATATTATATATATCCCATAATATATATAATTTAATTTATAATTAAAATTCTGACCTACTAACATAAATTTTTTGTTATTCTTTTTAAAGCCTAAAAGATAAAAACTTCCAAGAAAAGATGTGAGGAAAAATAGGGTCTTAATATTTCCAAAACCCCTATTATCATAATTTAACATAAAAAATAATGAATCCAACTAGGCTCAATTTTATTCCTAATCTCATATTTCTACTATTTCCAAAATTTAAGTCATCTATTCAATAATCTAAGTTACCAAGTATGGTGGAAAAATAGTCAATAATTTTCTTAACATAGTGAAATATGTTTTCAATTTAAATCAAAATCTCACGGTGTCCATTTACAATTATAACTTATTTGAATTATTATGTTCTTAGGTTATAAATCAAATTCACTATTTAAAACTGTTCTATTACAAAAACATGCAGTTCTTATAATCTTACTCAAACACATATAACTATAAGTCTCATAGCATATCACACAATCTATTATGTGTATAAATATATGCAATATACTTATTTGTGAAGACTGTCATTATATGTATTACCACTCATAATATTTATGCATAGTCCATTCATATACATTTGATTCATAGTGTCTAAAACAAAAGTCTTATGTTCATATGAATACCTTATCCCACTAATCCATGTGACTATCTTATATATATATATATGTCTTCCCTATTCAAGTTATATGTAGATGTGTATATATATATATATATATATATATATATATATATGTCTTCCCTATTCAAGTTATATGTATATATATATATATATATATATATATATATATATATATATATATATATATATATATATATATATATATATAACTTGAATAGGGAACACACACACACACACACACACACACACACACACACACACACACACACACACACACACACACACACACACATTTATTTATTTAAGATAGTCACATGGATTAGTGGGATAAGGTATTCATATGAACATAAGACTTTTGTTTTAGACAATATGAATCGAATGTATATGAATGGACTATGCATAAATATTATGAGTGGTAATACATATAATGACAGTCTTCAAAAATAAGTATATTGCATATATTTATACACATAATAGATTGTGTGATATGCTATGAGACTTATATATATTAAATGTATTCTTTAAAAGCTAAGCAAGTATGTGTGTGTGTGTATATATATATATATTCTTAGCTTTTAAAGAATACATTTAATATATATATCCTTTTGATATATTTATATATACATAGATAGTATATAAATATCCATACTATATTTTTGTATAAACTCCATTTTAAAAAAATGCTACAGTCTATATATGTTATATGTCACATATGGTACATGATATATATATATATATATGTATATATATATATGTATATATATATATATGTATATATATATATATATCAATAGTATTTTTTCTTCCCATAAGGATTTCATTGTTTTATTTTGATAACACAGAACAAAACCCGTTTTAAAAACCCATTCAACATTTTCATAATTTTGATATGAAGTATAACCCCAGTACATACATGAATAAAAATATCTTATTTTCAAATCTTTTATCAATGCATACAAAACTCTATTTTACCTATATTTTGAATATCACTAAGATATATTTATAATAAAATAATAGTATCCTATTTTCCCCAAATAGAAACCTGTTTAACATTTTATTGACCTAATTGATATATTTTTAAAATAAGGATAGATCACTACTCCCATATTATATCTGCATACTTACTTGACTGAGTATGTATGTATAATATGTTTTAACAAAACTCATTCTTTGTTTTCATACAACTATTCCCTCAGGTTATCATTTTATCGAACTAGGGAAATATGCAATTTATTTTTAAAACTTTGTTTAACCCTATGGTTTAACATAATTTCAATTCTATTTTTTTTTTTTTAGGATGTTGGGATAATGGGTTAGCTCTATGGATGGCCAAGCCATCCATAGGGCTAAGCCTATATCCATTCAAAAATATATTCCATTTCCCTGACCCTAAGTATCATAAATCATACAAATAATTTCTTTTAACAATTAAACATAATAACAATACCAACCTTCTCAATGCTTATATTTGAAACTCCAAGAACTTGAAATCCCTTTGCTTTGCTACTTTGTACTTTTCCTCCTTTCTTTTGCATGTATCTCCTTTCCTTCCATACCTCCCTATTATTATTTTTCCTTGCCGACCTCCTTCCATTTGAACTTTACATGTCACTATTCACCCATTCCATAGTCCATGCATAATATCCAAATTTTCCTATAAACTCTAAGAATCCATAGTTATGTTTCCATTAAACATTACATAAGCCATAATTTCTATCTTTTTTGAACTTTATCCATTATTATTAAACATTTATTTTGCTTAACAATTGTTTGCACGATCACTTTGCTATAAGACCCTAAGTATATCCACTACTCAAGTCTACTTTAATCATTAACGTAATGATATCTATACTTATAATTTTAACATAGTCTCATGCATGACAATAAAAAACTAGGATTATATTAGAATTAGCTATTAGGTTAGTATTTTTAGGATAGTTTAATCTCCTTGAATATAAAATAAAACAAAAATAGATAAATAAAAAAGATAGATAAATCTATACTTGATTCCAATTACAACAAGATAGTTATTTTAGTCAATTAGTAGTGTATATATAGGTTATGTATATGTCTTACTTTATTTTAATGGCTTAAATTATATTGATATTCTCTAATATCAATAATAGTAAGCTAAACATTCATTAATGTTTTTAACGATATTATAATAGTCTATCTAATATCAATTAGACATATTTTATTTGATTTACTCTCAAAAATCATAGACAAACATAAGTAACCTCATGTAATATTACTACAACATTAAACATTGAGTCTACATACAAAATACAATCACATCTAATATTTATTTTATAACTATGTACTAACATTTAAAACATGCAAACTCTAATATCTAATAATCCAAACACATAATGCATATAACATTTTTTAATCCAATGTGGTGTGTGTAAGGGTCTTAACAATTCCTCTGTTATCCTTCACTATCTCTATCTACACCAACCTCTCTAATGATGGTCTCCCTTTGTCATGTTTTGAGGGATAAATTATCTTACATCCATCTCATTACAAGAAGGTAGTTAGTTAATTATATCATGATACATATAAAACAATGTTATAACAAAAAATGAAACATAATTCTTATGTACAAAATTCATAATTAGCCATCTCGTAATAATGAACTCATGAAATATATGTAATGTACATCTATCCCATAAAAAAATATGACTTGTAATTTATTTAAAAAGTAACAATCAATTTAATCAACCTTATTAATCCAAGGATAATTAGG
This sequence comes from Torreya grandis, assembly GCA_037957365.1. Lineage (NCBI taxonomy): Eukaryota > Viridiplantae > Streptophyta > Pinopsida > Cupressales > Taxaceae > Torreya > Torreya grandis. Next base: position 2,498,666 of record JARHVA010001299.1, on the reverse strand, counting down.
TAAATTACTTTAATGAGAGAATCAAGATGTAACACATTAACACACATGTGTACTCTTTCTTTTCTCTTTTTATTGAAGCATTTTAATTATTTAATTTTAGATTACATGTATTGATTTATACTATAACATTCTATTAGTTACAAGCCATAGACCAATGAAAAATTTCACTAGGGCTCAAGCTAAGTCAAGGTGTGTTGTATACACCTGAGTACACATTTATTTTATTTAACCTAGTAATTTCATCCTTTTAAAGTAATAGATTAAATTGAGGAAATTTAGATACTATAATATAATTATTTATAGCATCTCAATCTTATACACTTTAAAAATACCAATTAGGGCTTTATTCTTCAATTTTAGGCCATTTAGTTGCTAGAAACTTTGCATTCACCATCTCACTGTGCCTAACTACTTATCTTAAAGTTAGACACTATCATTATAATGACATATATCACCTATACACTACACAAAAATTAAAATATAGTTTATATCTTTCACTGTTAGTTATAGGCCTTCAACAATTTTCTATCATACCAGACACTTGCATTTTCACATGAACACTAATGTCAACATTAGTGTATAGTTTCCTTATCAAATGTTCGTGCCTCAAAAATCATCCAAATTGAAAATATTTACAAACTTATGAGTTGAAATATTTATATTATCTAACCATTCCATAAGGTACTTTTAAAAGGTGTGATATAAATATAAAATAAAGACCATTCATCTTTATCAAGAACACATCTATAAAATACCAAGCAAGCACCTATTTAATCTCATTCATTCAATTACACAATTGAGTTATACTACCCTATTCTTCTTTATTTATATATCAATCATATGAGTAGTCATATTAAAGGTTTAAAGCATAAAATAACAACTCATGAATGATATTTGTCAAGTTACAATCTATATCATTCCATGCTATTACATAAAATATATTAAACCATTGTACACACACAACCCACACTTATGGGAGAATACATATGTTTGAGGCCCTCATTAGATTATTGAATATGTAAAAATTTCTCATTAATAAAGGGGTACTTTAGGTAAAATTGAATTAGAGAACTTACTAACCCATTTTTGTCAAGGTGACCTAACCTAAGGTGAGGAACTAGGGTTTGAGCTATACACAATCATAAAAATATTATGAATGCGATATAAATACATCAACATAACACCATAATAGGTCCATTCAATCACTTCTCAATACATTAAAATTTAGGTACATGACATAAGCTTCAATCCATAGACATAAACATTGATGTAAGTGTCCATAGTTTGACAGAAGTGTTTAAGCCTCCAAAAATAATATTTCTAGAATCTAAAAACTAGGTCCTGAGCATAAACCTACCTACTTTCACCTTTAGAAAACTTAGATCCTCCTACACATATGCAAATAAGCTAAGTATTATCCTTATATTGTGTTATAATTACCATAATATCAATTCATATTGTACTTTCCATATTTAGTAATTTTATAGATTCATAATATTATGTTATCCGAGTTAATTTAATTGATCTACTTTAGAATAGTTTTATTCATCCATTTGATTTTAATATTTTACCTCTTCAACCCTTAAAAAATAAAAAAAATATTAAACACTACTTGCCTTCCTATTAATCCTTATTTTAACAAAAGGTTAAACAAAAAACTACCTTAGATTTAATTTCAAACTTCCTTCATGGCATGGCATCAAACTCCTTTCATAATGGTAGGTCATCAAATTACATTCATTATAAGGCATTACACTTGATTCAACATAGAAGACCATCAAAATATCTTCACGGTAGGGGTCAAACTCCATTCAATATGGTAGGACATCAAACCCCATTCATGGTAGGACATAAAACCCCATTCATGGTAGGACATCAAACTCCATTTAAAATGACATTCCGTTAAACTCCCTTCATGGTAGATCGTTAAACTACAAATGTGGGTGTTTCTCTAAAGCAAGTTGGTTGTCATATTTTAGTTCTATTTATTGATCACAATAAAAAATTATAATAAATAACAATCTAAATCAATAATATTTATTTACTTCATTCCATAGGATAAATACAATGCATGCTAACAATAATTTTTCTTTATCTCAAATTCAAAACATGGACACCACCTTTTATACTCTAAAAAAAAAATAGATAATAGAATAGATGACCATTGTGATACACAATATTTGGAAATATATTATAATACACCTCAAAAAATATGAAAATTATACAAGGTCACATTTTCATTTATTTAGAACACATGAATACAAAAATGGACATTCAAAATCAACAACATTTGTAACATAATTTGGATAAAGATATCATTAATGAAAATTTCGATGCAATAATTCATATTATTGTAGACACCAAAAATGAGTAAAATTTGAATCAATTGCATGCGCTGGGAAATTTGAACGCTAACTACGTGCGCTGGGAAATCTGAACATTAATGGGCGCGCTGGGCACATCCCCAGTGGGTGCACTAGGCGTGTCCCCAGTGGGTGTGTGGGGCGCGTCCCCAGAATTTGATTTTTTAGGTCTACGAGCTGCTCTTCCAGACTTGGAAATTGCTAAACAGGTGGTGGAGAAGTAGACATGAGGGACAGACCCCGGAAGGAATGGAGGAGGGGTTGAGAAGAATAATGGATCAAAATTTGTGGTTGATGCAAAAAATGGAAATTCTTTTTGTGGAAATGACCCTTTTTGTGGATTTCATGGTTCCCAGTTGAGGCAAGAAATTGAGAAAGAGAAAAACAAAGGCGACTTTAAAAAGGAAAAATCCTCAGAAGGGTTGAAGGTAGGGTATTCTAAACAAAGGATGTGGTCATCTCTGTTTGGCAAGAAACCCACTGGAAAATCCCCTTTCCCACCGGTGACTGCAAAAACATGCTGGGAGAAAGATGAGTATGAAGTTTTTATTCCATATCCTTTAATAGATTTTTCTGTGTCCTCCATGGATTTCACCTTAGTAGGTAAATTTTTAGGAGCAAGACCAGATTTTGAATCTCTTACAAAAATGGTTAAAAGGAAATGGGTCATTCAAGGAGAGATAGTTATTGCACCTATGCTGAATGGCTTCTATTCTTTTACCTTCAACTGTAAAGAAGACATGAATATGGTTCTGTGTGGAGGACCATGGATGTTTGGAAAATGCTCTCTTAGTATCAAAATGTGGGAGTTGAATATGGATTTCTTTGACTCTTTTTTCTTAACAACTCCCATCTGGGTTAGACTCCCTAGACTCCCTTTAGAGTTTTGGCATGAGGACATTTTCAAAGGAATAGCCAGTTCTTTTGGGGAACTTATGGCTTTGGATAAGGCTACGACAACCAGAACCAAACTTCAAACTTCCAGGATGTATGTTAAAGTGGTAGATTTAAATAAGCTCCCAGAAAAAGTGGATCTAATCTCCAAGTTTGGCAAAAAATCTCAAGGAATTTTTTTTGAAGATCTACCCAACTCTTGTTATGCTTGTAAGAAACAGGGGCATTGGGTAAAAAATTTTCCATCCAGAAGCAAAACTCATCTTAATGGTGTTTTGGATGGGAAAAAGTCCACGGTCCAGCTAAAGAAAGTTTGGAAACCCAAAGAGGATCAGGGATAAGAACAAATGAATAATGAAGAAACTAAAGATTTAAATGCTGAGGAGGGTAAAGAGTTGTCTTTTGAAGATCCTAAAGGCCCACTTCCTGAGGTTGATACAAAGATCTCTCTTAAGAAAGAAAATTTTGAGACAGAAGGAAATGGATGGCAATCAGAAACCATATTACCCACACAAAGCAAAGAAGATTTGACAATTTTATCAAAGCAAATCGTCCTTTACCAAAGGGTAGAGGATCGATGGAGAGAGGTAGAAGGCAAAGTAGTGCTAGAGGATGGAGAAATCTCAGCTAAAACTAGAAATAAATTAGAGGTGAGAGATCCTCCTCTTTCTCAGCCAACAGAGATTCAGGTTGATAATGAATCACCTTTGGAAGAGCTTCCTGTGAATGGTAATGGAGAAAATTTAAAACATTTTCCAAACCAAAGGAAAAGGGCTGAAAAGAAGACAAATACTAAGGGAATAGAAACCAGAAGTAGCAAAAAAGATCAGCTAATGAAGGTGAAACACCTTGTTTCTATTCTGGATAAACCTGGAAAAAGAGATGTGCAGAATGCAAAAGTGAAACTGGATGTTGGTTGTCCAGATAAACCTGGAAGAAGACCCATAAGGAAAATCAGAGAGCTAGAAAGCAAGCAGAATATAGCTGATGGAAGGCAGGCAACAATTCTAGATTTTACCCCTAAAAAATAGTTATTAAATCTTTATTTGGAAATTAGGGGGCTGAATGTACAATGAATATAGAGGTTATGCCTGAATAACCTTAGGTTGTTGCTACTTTTTAGTAGGTTTTAGGAATGTTTTTCCTGGTGCTTGTTAACCCTTTATCTTTCTTGTTTCTGTAATAGGGTTTTGGGGCCCCTTCAAAACTTGTTTTTACCTTAATCTAAAAAAAATGAGTAAAATTCCCTTTTACATAATATATTTTACTCATTTTTTCATGTTTGGTCCATTTTAAAAATATATTTAGCTATTTTAAAGACACTTCCTACTCCACAGTACTCTTTCTTTGGCCTTTTAACTTTCAATGTTCCTCAACATTAATCCATTTCAAATTTTGAGCATTATATAACTATCTTATAAATTACTTTCACCCTTCTTGAGCATGTCTATCATGAGATGTATTCAATGGCTGTTGGTCTACTGATTAATATGTCCCCTTTATTTTTGTGGGTCCTTCTGCCTTGGATTGATTTTTCACATCTTGTATTTCACATATCACTATTTTATATATTTGGTCATTTGTCATTTCATGACATAAATAATATTATATATAAAAATAATTCATAGTAATTTACCAAGTAAGAATAAAACAAAGAGTGTTACATAAATTAGAGACTATAATTGATCAATTATTTTTACTACACTTCAGAAGGAGCCTACTCATTGAGCTATAATTGGCTATTATTTACTTCAATTTTTTTTGAAATCATCCACATTTATCAAAGGAATATTTAAGTGAGTGTTTATATAATTTCATCATAATTTATAGGGAAGAGTAGGTTGCCACCCTTACTCGAGATTCTATTTACATTGCAAAATAACTATGTGGGGTCTAATTCTAGCATGTGGGAAATGTAGTTACAACTACATTGAGGTTGATTGACCCAAATAGTTTTATATGTTTTATTTTACATGTGTTATGGTGAATTAGTATAGATACTCATTTTTATTTATATATCACCTCAATATTTTATAATTTGTAAGTACCTATCATGGTTATACCCTTCAGTTCTTAGACCTTCTCACTATTGAAAGGATTTCATCCACTATATATATTGCATATTGTTTATATCTTAGTATAAACATATGTTATTTTAATGAACAAGCCTTATATGTTTTTCAAAATGTTATAAACCTACTTATTATCATCATTTTTAAGTTTTGGACTAGTACCTATTTTCTAGCTTGTCAAGAGACAACTATGTCGACATAAGTGTCTTATGCCTTGAAGTCATAAAATTTAAAATCATAATATATCATTATGGTAAAATTAATTATTTAAATTTAATATATTTCATGAAATGATTGGTATATATGCATGATAAATCCTCATTCATTACTAACCTATAAAATTCACACCTCTCACATGAAAACTTATAAAAACATTCAATCAAACATTCAAGTGAAAAATACTTGCCTATTATTTTTTATTTCAATATCAATCATAGGGAAAATCCATTTATAGGTATAAAGTAATAAATGAGCATCCCATGGGTGCTATTTGATAGGTTATAAACTAGGTCACTGTATTTACTTGCTTTTCACATATTACACCCTTGTGCACACACAAACCAACACATTAGGGAACAAATACATCGGTATAAATTACTCTTATAAGTAGTGGATATGTAAGCAACACCCATTGATATAGGGTTATTTTTAGTTAGATTTACATCATGATCCCACTAACCCATTGTCCCATAGTCACTATGAATATGAAAAATTAGGGTTTGATCATTTGATAAGGAGAGACAACCTATGAGTGATATATGAGTACACTAGAGAAAATGTGATAGAAAACCTAGAATATTTTAGATAGTTTCATCTAGATAAAATAAATATTTTATACTCAAAAATTTCATCTAATTTATATATATGCATTGATGTAATTGTTTAGATTTGATGTAAGCATCTGAGGCCACAAAATGCAAATTTCCAAAATTTGATGATTGATCTAGAATCTAGATCTAGTCTAATTCCAACCTATTTCATAATAGATCTGCATGCATACAATAAAACAACTAAGAATTCTTATTTTTTATTTATTACAATACCAAATCGATAGTTGTATTTATTATTTTTAGCATTTCTTAGCATTTACATTCAAGATATTATTTATCTAACTTACAATTAATTGGTTTACTATAGATCTATTTATCACCCTTGTACTTATTCATTTATATATTATTAACCCTATACTATATTGATCCATCTCAATTTAGGTTTAAAAATTTGGTGAACTTGACCTATGTGAATTTATTTTTTTTCTTATTCTTAAGGTTTTCAATTAGCTAGCGTTTCAGTTTGTTGTACTTTGTTTCAAATTATAAATTTTTCATATCTAAGAAATGGAAAATGTTTATCAAAAAATCATTTTCAAATGAAAGACAAATAATCATTAGTCACTCATATTAATAAAAAAAAAGATCTTAATGGATGCATTTTTTCATGTTACAAGATATGAAATCAGCAAACATGTTAAAGCTAAGACATCTATTGGAAATAAGCCACACCTAGACCAATGACGGGATGGCCATAGAGGGGATAATAACTTAGTTGGTAGATAAATATAGAATCAAATGAAAGGTCCTAGGTTTGAGTCCTAGCTGGTCCATATGAGATGTAGCTCAACATGTGATAGTAGAGCTAGGCTAAGAGCCCCAAACACCTATAGTATAGCTTAAGGGGGGGTGTTGGAGATAAGCCACACCCAGACCAAAAATGGACTGGACATAGAGGGGAAAATAATTCAATTGGTAGAGCACTCCAATAATAAATGGAAGGTCCAAGGTTTAAGTCCTAGCTGGTCTATATGAGTTGTAGCTCAACATGAAAAATAAGAACCCTTTCAAAAATACAAATCCCCCTGAGACAATTTAAATCTCCTAAAAAATTAATGAACACCCCAGAAAAGAGTAAGTCAACATAAATTTGGAACTCTATCCAAAATAAATTTGGTCCATATGATCTATAAGGTTATACAACATTTTTGGTAGCTTAAACATTATTGTAGCAATTTATCTTCATTATCTAGATAGCTAGATAGTTTTCTTCTAGTTTGAGGCCATATGGTTTTCTTCATCATAAATCCATAAAAGGACAAACTAGGAAATATATAAAAACTATCTATAAAACCTATAAAACATTATAACCAACTCTAAAACCCATCTCAAGTGAATCTAGGGGCTACAAATAGCCAAAAAACAAAGTGACATATCCACAGTATGAGTCCTAGAAATAAGGCCTGATGAGGTACTCATATATAACATATATCCATGAAATAGAGAAAAGAAGAAAACCCATAGGAATAAAAATCCTAAAATGATGTAAAAGAGAGCAAATAAGGAAAGGAAGGAAGGACTTCATGTGGAATCCCCCTAAGGATAACTTCCTTCACCCCACACAAATATATATATATATATATATATATATATATATATATATATATATATATGGAAAGGATGTAAGGAACCATCTACATAGATGGTGAGATAGTCCTAAAAATAAAATGTTCTTCCCATTAATTTACCTTCCTCCTGAGTTATATGAATAATATGACCCAAAGACACATCACTTGTAGAAATATCAATGCTAATAGGAGATAAAATACCCTATAAGAGTCTACCAAGACCTCCATGAGTGTAGCCCATAGAGTGAAGTATGCAAGATCCAAATCTAAGAGTATGTTTCTCAAAGGAACACAACACATAAGTAGGTGGATCCAAATTCAGACAAGTAAAAAATGCATTAGCAGGAGTATTAACAAGATCTAAATCAAAATGTGCAATAATAATAGGTTCATTATGAGAATCACCATCAAAACACATATCCTTATAAAAAAGGTGTAGGTGATGAAGGAACAACAACTGTGGCACATTAAAATTCATCCTCAAGAAGTTGTGATGGTGTCTCATCCATGATATTCAAAAGTGATGGTGAAGGTGCCACATCCTCAAGAATCATGTCCTCTTGATCAATGAAATAAATAGGATTAAAAAAAATATATATGAGGAATAATAGGTACCTCAATAAATCCATTGTTAAAATACAAGTCATCACTAAAAACTGAATAAGTTTGAATAGTGAGAGTTGTAGGAGGTAAGAATACCTCATCTAGATCACCATCAAGAAGTATGTCCTCATAAAATGAAGAGGAATCCTGATTCATGTCACTAATAAAGATTTAATCCTCACTAAAAGGAGAAGAAGGAAGTGCCAATAGGGCCTCACCCATGTCACTGTCAAGACTCAAATCTTTAACAACATCAGTGTCATCATCAAAATATAAATCCTTGCTAATAGGAGGAAAAGGAAGTAGGACAGAAAAAGGTGCAAAAAACCCAAAAGACTCAGTATCCTTCTCAAATAAGGATACAATAGCATCCTAGGATTAATTTTGTGATGTGGTGCATTTTTCATAGAATTTAAAACTATCTAAAACATGGATGAAAATCAATTGAAGAGCCTTACATAGATGTAATCTAGGTAAGATCTTCCTCATCTGTAAAGTGGGGAGTGTTACCATGCACCATTATCCACACACGTTTTAGATGCAAGTGAATTTTCATTTTTATCTTCCAAATAATGTATTTGGATGTGTTAAAGGTCTCAAATAATTAGGAATCCATTGTAAAAAATAAGGATAACATCACTAATAATAACCCTCTCAAAAATACAAATCCCCCAATGATAATTTAATATCTCTCGACAAAATTAATGAAAACCCCAAAAAAGTATAAGCCCCCCAAAAATTGTAACTTAATTTAGTAATTTTTTAAAATATAAATGAAACCAATGGATTAATAATAAAAAAACATACACTTAAATTTTTTTTATTGAATTTAGAGTCAAGGTTCAAAAGTTATAGTCTTTACAAGTTTTTCCATCATTAAAATGGGTCAAATAAGTAAACATGACACAAAATTAAATGAAATAAGAAATAAAAAATGTTTAAAAATTTCATTAATATATAAAAAATATTTAAAATGATATTTCCATCAATTGATTTTTTAGAAACCAAGCATAGGTTGTCAAAATGGGTGAAAGCTAGCTTAAGGAAGATTCTTTACAAGATCCAAAAAAATTGGCTGAATGTGTCATGTTGTGATGTCTCAAAATGTGGTACATATTGATGAAAATGGGTCATACCTATTAAATGAATAAATTATACCTAAAATAATGTCCTCTCCAATAATCATACCTAAAATTTCAAATCACATGACCTCAAACCAGAAGAAAATAGACCAGCTATCTAAATGATGAAGACATATTGTTACAGTAATGTTCAAGCTACCAAAAGCATTGTATGACCTGATATAAAATGATTATAAATTATATTTTAAGAAATATTGTATTTTAATATAAAAATAGGTTTTATATCTAAAAAATCAGACTTGTACCACCTGTGTTGAGAGAAAAATGCCCTGGTGGTAGTTATCCACCAACAAACTAGCGAGCAGGTTTTTGAGTAGAAAGGATTTACAAATTGATATATGAAGATTATAATAAATTTTAGAGAAAATAAAACTTATATTTATATTCAAATATGCTTTTATATTGGGATTTTGATGCATGTATGGTCTAAAACCATTAAACAAATACACAAATTGCCTAAAAAGATTCCAAAACAAACTTAAACATGGGTCTAGCAAAATAAGTACCTAATGGTAAAGCTTAGGATCTACATGTCCTGATAAATGGAAAAAAAAAAAGATATAAGATACATATAAAGTAACTCCACTCTACCAAGAATAAATTTTTATAAATGGACAAACTCTTGTAGCAACAAACTTATAAATGGATGGTTACAACACCTATAGCTCTAATACAATGAAAAGAATGTCAACAAGATCATTACAAGCTCAAGATCTAAAGCATTAACATAAAAATCACCACAATAAGAGTTTTAAGAGATTTAAATATAAAGGAAATATCATATAATATCCATAAAATAACTTCTAGATGTTACAAATGAGAAGCCTTACATATATAGGCAAGGAAAAATAAGAATTCAACCTGGCCAATGTGGGATAAATACACAAAAGGAAAAATTAAAAAATAGAAAAAAATATCTATAGAACCTATCAAACATGAGAACCAACTCTAACAACATCCTCACCTAGTGATGGTGAATCCTTAGGTGGTACTATAACTGATATCATACCAATCAATCTACCAACATCTAATGGGGGCATGGATTATGTATTCCAAAATTTGTTCCTTGAAACTAATATTACTATATATTACATGGAAAACATCAATAATTAAAACCAATTATAAGTTTTAATGCCTATATCCACTCAAATTATGGGTACACCTCCTTTGGTGAATTTTCAAACTTAAAACCTTAATGACCAAAATGTGCAAGATCTTGTTGAAACTATAAAACTTTTGCAAGCCAAGGTTACAAATATTGAATAATATTATATGAAATAACCTTAGGAAATTAATTCAAAAGAGGTGTTTCATAACCCTATTTCACCTAAAATATCTTTGTACCCCTTTTTAGATGGTTTTGTTACAGCTAAGCTCACATTTTATGATGGCAAGGGTGATCTTGAACACCATCTTTGATCTTTATATGTGACATGCCTTGATTATGACTCCAATGATAAAGTTTTGACTAAATCATTCATGAGGATCCTTAAGGACTATGATATAATATGGTTTTATGACTTACCAATACAACCATTTAAAGCATTAAAACCTTTTTAGATTAGTTTTTGGCACACTTATCTATCAATATTACCAAAAAGGTTTCTTATACCCAAATTGCAAAGGTAAAATAAGGAACCAATGAACCTATCAATTAATATGTATTAAGGTACAAGATAATGTTGGTTAAAATTACCAATTTAATGGAGGGTAAAATCTTCAAGACATCTTCAATCAAAGTTTTCTTTCCCCATTACATGAGTCTATTATTTTTAAAAATTTCAAATCTTTAGATAATTTATGTTGCATTATTCATGATCATGAAATGAAACTTATCTCACTGAATAAAAATAAGTATGTAGAAAACACAATGACCACATCAAATACCAAGTTTACTATCAAACCAATTTATAAGGTAAAACCCATAGAACTTAGAAAGGAAATAAATACTATGGTTAATAAGGTGTCACAACCACCTAATTGATTTATTTTATCCAATTCAACAATGAAATAATTTACACACTTACCTGAGTTTCCATCTTCATTAATTAAAAATCTTGTGAAGTGTCACATCATATCTTTCCCTCATCATATAGAGGTTGATATGAGTCAACCTTTACCCAAAGGATATGATTTAAATTATCATTATGACTTTCACCAAGTCTCTGGGCATTCTATGGATGAATGTTTTACCTTGAAGCATAAGATCCATGACTTTATTGATGACAAAAAATTACATTTGATGATCCTGTAAAGGAATCAGGTTCACAACTTGGTTATCACTAGAATCAAAATATATTTAACAATACTATACAAGACCATTATAATAAGGATCCAAAAGTGAAAATGACATATAATGGACATCCTCCTCCATCGCATTATGGACACCTTTTAGATGGGATTGTTGGTACTTATATGTGGCATACACATTTTATGGTTCAAACTTCTATTAATTTCTATGACTATGAGATTGTAGATGATGAGTTAGATCTACATTCCTTATTCATTCAAGAATGCATTGATCACCAAATTATATAAAATGTAATAATTGACAATGTTGAAAGAGATAATAGTTACAACATGAAATTACTTACACATTTGGGTTATAGACATGGTGAATTACATATTTCAACTAAATTATTTATAGTATTTGATGGGACCTCACAAAATATTCTTAGTGATATTGACTTACCTTTACAAGTGGTCTAGTACATGTGGTTACTATAGGAATAAGAATCTAAATAGGTTAGTCCATTGTTAGTGAATACAAATCTAAAATAACTTATATGAGCATAACATATTAATCATATTACCTAGGGTGATCAAATATTAGCAAAAATAAAAGATAAATAGAAGCATTTACCTTCCTTGAAGACCCCACTTGTTAACAAGTTTGAAGAGGCTTGAGCTTAGCTTATGAACTAGTAGTCTCTAGCAATGGTGGCCCCATATATGGGTAACGTCTCTCCTTTTCCACTTGAGGTTTGTCTTGGAAATGTTGAATATTTTTTGAGTGATGGCCTTGAGATTTGGAAGGGATTCATTTAACTATTTTGTCATGGTGAAAGAGTGTGAAGACCCTTTTATTTATAGAGTTGGCAAATGATTGTGGACAATCCATATTTAGATGGAGATCAAGGGCCCAAGATTAGTCCTCCATTATCATAAATGAGAGAGATAGAGTGTGGAATAAAAAATATGGAATATGTCATATAAATGTAAGAGATTAAAATCATGACTCTTCCTTGAGTGTGTAAGAGGGGTGTAAGAAGAAGAATGTGGAAGAGGTGTATAAGAACATATAAGAGATATTACTTGAAGAGTTGGTATGATGATGTCACTTTAAGTGAGACAATTTAATTTGTGAATTTATAAAATATATAATTCAAAATTCATGAAATTTTTTGTTAGATGAATGATTAGGATAATAAATAAAGGTGATTAATTAAAAATTATAAGAATGGTGCACTTATAATGTTATTTTGTTAATAAAATATTTATTTAATTAACCTGTAGTAACTTTTGTAAAGGGTCAATTTGATTTGGAATGTGTTTGATAAGATTAGTGTTTTGATATGATCCATTTCCCTAATAAGGGATGTGTCATTGTGATTATGAATTAAACTAGTAATTGTGCAGTCAAATTGTATCCTTTGGTTTTTTTTGATTAAATTTTCATGTGATTATGGAAAATTGTTTCAATTACAGTTTAACATGGAAGTGGTTAAATGAAGTGTCTACATTTTTATCTTATTTGAGAAGGCATTGTGAGACATAAGGCACAATAACATCTTCTCAAATAATGAAAAAATTGTTAATAAGAAGTTTACCATGCTTGAAGAATGACGTGTTCACTCTTTTCTTTTAAGAGTTACAAGTTGATAAACCTAGATTGATTCCCCAAAGGGCACTTGATTATCCATAGATTCCCCCTTGAGGGAATAGTTGGGGAACATTTTAAAATGGATGGGCCCTCAAAATGAAGAAAACACATTGTCCATATACAAAAGAGGATGGATAATGTTGAAGGAAACATGATGAAAAATAGTCAAAGAAGCCAAAAATGGGCCTCCAAGGAAGAATAAAATAGTTTGATATTACTCTATATATTGAAAATGTGATACATTTTGATTTATCATTTGATATATATATTTGATCATGTGTGATAAATGTTTATGAATTTTTATATATGCTCATTTATTGATATGTATCATGAGTAGCATATATATTAGTAACATGATTTAATTATCTTATTATAGGATAATATACAAGGAGATTTATTACTGTAACATTGCTTGTGAGACTATTAACACTTGATTTTTGATGTATCACCTAAAAATATGCACCATGATATAAAACACCATGGTGTCTAGGCTACAATTTGCATAAGGACTAACCCTTGATCCAATAAACAATTGACAATAATATACCAATGATAAAAACCATGATGGTAATGCTAATGTATGATAATGGATGGATTCAAGTACAAATGCATGGAAATAAACACCATGATGAAGACCTACTAGTACAATGGATTGATTTGAAGTGAAAATATAAAAAAGAAACAAGTAAGAAAATAAGCATGCAAACATAAATTGAAAAGAAAAGAAACATAAAACATCCTGTTTCTCAACCAAATGAAAAATTCAATAACATGGATCATATTTATAAATGAATCACAATAACATTGAATGCCAAAATAATAATAACTTGATTAAAATAAAAATGTAAACAACTTAAGATTGGTATATTAATAATCAAGTCATAAGTGTAAAACATAATGCAATAAACCAAGATTAGGTTAGGTACAAATATATACAATTGAAGAATAAGATATAAAATATCCAAACTTAAGTATAAAATATAATGCACCAAACCTAAGGCAACTAAAGAAGATGTAATAAATGCATCGACAACAATAAAAAATAAACAACATTGATAAACACTTAAACACAATAAAAATAAACAAATAATTAGTTAACCATTTATGTGTGTGAAAGTAAGCCATTACTCTTGGAGATTCTACCCTTCATCTCTAGTGGATAATTTATAGGACAAGATGAAAACTTGGATGAAAAGGGGGGAATGTAATAAAAAGAATGGGTTGCCGAGCTATCTCTAAATTACCCATGCAAGTGGATGCTACCTACATAGTGTAATGGAATTTAGGTCAAATGTAGTTCTCCCAAGGATGTTGGGAATAAAAATGATGAAAAGTAATAGATTTGATTGTATAGGAAGAATATGAAAAGTATACTAATAATGATGAGAGCATTAGATAAATAAGGAAAAATAAAATGGCAATGAGATTTTTTGAGTGGACCCAAGATGCCCCATGCATCCAAGTGCTACCTACATAGTCCATGTGGGCTTCAAATTAATGTAGTTCTCTCAAAAATGGGAGTGTAAATGAAAGAATGGAAATGGTAAATTAGAAATGATTGTGATTAGATAAGAAGTTTCCACCCATGATATGTTGTAAACTATAACATCCAAAATAGGACCAAAGGTCACTGGTGAATTAGATGATAGGGTATACAAATATTTTGCAACTTTATATCTCTCATGGATATTTTAAGCCCTTTTTTTGAATTTTTTATTTTTTACTATTTGTTTTGGGTTTTTTAAAATTTTTAGGGTTTTTCACATTTTTAGAATAATGTTTTTACAGGAAAGGATTTGGCTAAAGGGAAGTAAAAAAGGGGGATCAAAAAATGGAAAGAGTGTGGATTAGGTTGCTCATAAAATGACAAGAGCATAACTTAGGTTAATCTCAAAATGGTGAGATCACAGCTTATGTTTCTCTCAAAATGGTGAGATTATGGCTTAGGTTACTTAAAAAATAGTGAGAGCATGGCTTAGGTTGATCATAAAATAGGGAGAACATGGATTAGGTTTCTCAAAAAATGGTGAGAGCATGGCTTAGGTTTCTCAAAAAATGGTATGAGTATGGAAAGTAGATAACTAAGATGACATCAAAAAATGAGTGCTTTTTACATAGACCATATGAACCTTAGGTTAATATAGTTATACCTTACAATGAAAGATCCTACTAATCAATAATAGGGTGGAAAATAAAGATGTAAAAAATTATAAAAAATGGTATAGGGCTTGGTGAGAGTGAAAATATGCAATTTAAATGGTCCATTATACAATAAAACCATGTGTAATCCACTTTGAGATATTTCTTATTTTGGATATGCTGATGATGACTAAATCTACATTTATTTATTGAACTTTCTCTAAACTCCAGCATCTAAATCCATATATTATACCTACAAACTAGAATCATAATGGTAATAGGATGAGGGAATGAGTTTAGGATGGATTGAGATAATGAAGGGAGGGGTAGACTAATGCCTCCAAATATGGGTCCTCATATACAATATTCAATTGTATAAGTGCTTAAGATGCATAATATTCATAGGCTCATCTATATCTTCTCCATTGGGTGTAGCCAACTTGTATGCTTCAAACCCATAGTTGGCTATGATAATGAAAGATCCTAAAAAATTAGGCTCAAAATTTCCCTTATTTTCACATGTTGCATTTGTATTATTCTAATTCTCCTTTAGCATGAGATCACCAAGATCAAATATCTATGTTTTATGTGTTTGTTATAGTTATAATGTAAAATTTTATGATATGCTTGAATATTATTCAAATATGATACTCATTTTTCATCAAGTAGGTCCAACTCTTGTAGCCATGTAACTCTATACTACTCATCATCAATAATATATTGTAATGAGATGCTAAAGGAAGGTAACTTGATATCGATAGGGAAAATAGATTAAGTGTCATAAACTAGGGAATATAGGGTGTCGCCTATTGGGGTTTAGGTATTGGTACGTGTTATACTCAAATTTTTATTTATTTCCTCAAGAAGAAAGAGTAAAACTAAAAAGAAAGGGTAAGGTTGGTAGAACCTAGATTTGGTTTGCACTCCATGATATAGATGGTTATGAGATCTCTTATTTAAATTGGGAGGATGACCTATATAAGGAAGAGACTAGAAAATGGTTGTTAGTTAGAAAGGAATGTGGATTACCTAGCAAGCTAGATCTAACAAGTACATGACTTCCTTAAAGGCTATTAATCCATATTTTAAGATAATTTAATACTAATAAAAGTTGTATAATAGATATGAAAGTAATTAATTTAGGTGAAATAAATACTATCCAAAAGAAATGTGTTTAACGAAATAACATGGAGGTAAATGCTAAACTATCAAAAGGTCAATTCAGCTTAGGGTCAACTTGCTATTTCTAGTCTGTGTAGTTACAAAGGTCAAGAAAAAAAGTTCTAGTTGAGGTTGATAGGTGGTAGGTGATTGCTAGTTGATTATTATCTTTTGGTTTAATAGTGACCATTAGTAATTAGGTTGATTGTCAATGGTTGAGATAACCATCATGGTTAGATCACTGATTATTGGTGGTTAGATAGCTGACCATTGATGGTTATTATCTATTTGGTCTGGGTCAAACAAGTTAGTTAGGAGAGGTTGATTGATTTGGTCCAAGGTTGGTTTTGGTTAGCTAATGGTTGTGAGATAAAGGGTGAGTCTCAAAAGGGTCTAGATCAGAGGTTGAGAGATTAGATGGTTAAGAGGTTGGGGATTGGGTGCAATCTATAAAAAACTAAATAACTTGGAATAATGATAATACTTAGTTGATAGTTTGATGAAGAAGAAGTTCATTAATGGAGATTAATGGTGATGATTACTAATGCTAATGATAGATTATGTTGATTGATTGACCTACAAAAGAAACTTTGACCCATGAAGATGATAGATGTAGATGGATCCTAATAATTATAGATAAAATGGTTGTGGATCGATCCCTTTTCACCTTTTGAATCTCTCTTTTTATAGGAAAGAAGGGGAGGTGGAAGTGTAGGTTCAACTCATATCTAAATTTAACTTGGACATGCATTAACTCACACAAGCTAATTATAATTTTTTTTATAGTTGATGCTAGAGTTAATTGTTCAGGTAGTGGATAGCTGATCATCGATGGTCAAGATGACCATTGGCTATTTTACCATTGACTATCGATAGTCAGACTACTAACTATTGATGGTAAGACTACTAACCATCAGTAGTCAAGGGTGAAGGTTAAAGGCTAAATTGGTCAAAAAGGTGGGTTTAGCCAATTAGATGTTTGACAAGGTAAATGGCTAGGATATGGTTTATGGAGGTTAGGTTGTGACATGTAGAACCATGGTGTGTGATTTTTTGGTGTCTACATTTGCCCCTTTTTATTATGTAGTTTATATTCACAAGCTACAAAACAAAAATAGATTATGGGTATAGGTGAAGGTTGGTTCAAGGTTAAGGTTTCCCTTTGTATGAGATGAGGTATTCCCCCTCAAATTGAGAAGAAACAAGGTAAAACAAAATTTGGTATGGGTTTGATAAAATGGTAGGTGGGTGAAAAACGCTGGGTAGGTGGGTAAAAAATGTTGGGTATGATAGGTTGGGAATTAAAGCATAAAAAACACATAAAATGTGATAGTCAAGATTATGTATAGACAATATTACCATGATTGGTAAAAATTAAGGTTAGTGCTAAGGGACAAGTGACTAGTGTACTGCATGACCACATTTAGGCCTAGTGGCTGGGTAAACTTGTTAGTCCCCTCGATAAGGTCAATGTTTTCATGGGTATTCAAGGTAGGAAAAGATCCCATGGAAAACATAAATGGGTCAAGTATCATGGGTATCCAAGGTAGGAAGTGCTCCCAAGAAGACTCAAATGGGTTAGGTATACACATAGTGGCATAAGTTCAAAAAGTGGTCAACATGGTAATGTTGTCATTGTGATCAAAAGGCCAAGCAAAGTCATCACAAAATATGTGAAAGGTTGGGCCATAATGGCCAATTCTAAGAGGGGTGGAGAAAGGCAATCTCTAATGGGTCAATGGTTGATAGAGAAGGTAATGTCCTATGATTGGGTTGGTTGCTCAAAAAGGTTTGGTTGGTGAAGAAAGGTAATCTCTAATGGTTCAATGGTTAAGGGAAAATAAGCTACTCCATAATGGGTTAGATCAAAAGGTCAAGGTTGGTGGAGAGAGGTGATCTCCTGATTGAGTGGTGAAAAAGGTTTTAGAGAAAAGATGATCTCAAAAAAGGTTAAAGGTTACTTGGTAGGTTGGTGGAGAAAGGGTGATCTCCAATGGTTGGGTTGGTTGAGTAAAAAGGCTTAGTTGGTAGAGAAAGGTAATATCCAATGGTTAAATCATTAAGGGAGAATAAGCTACTCCTCAATGGGTTGGCTCAAAAGGTCAAGGTTGGTGGTGAAAGGTGATCTCTTGGTTGGTTTTGTGGTGTTCAAATAGGCTACCCAATTTGGTGTATGATTTGGTTTGGTAAAACAATGCCCCATTTCCTAGTGGCATGAAAGTTGGTAATTGAAGGTTAAAAGACCTAAAAATTGAAGAAATACATCTTGAAAAGTGTCATGAAAGGTAAAAGGAGGATGTGAAATGCTTTGATTAGAAAAGACCATAATGGAAAGATTGGTGGGATTATAAGCATAAACCCTTCATGCTTTGTGTTGCTATTAGTTTGTTGGTTAAAATAAGGTGGCTTGATCATGAAGTGTCAAGTAAGCTTAAATATCCCTTGAGAAAAAAAGGAGATTGGTGAATATGGAACCTTCTTGTTAGAATAGTATGTCTCTTCTATAGGCTACCAAAGAGATAATATAAATAGGTTTATGTCATAAAATTTATAGACTAATTGATGTAGGAAGTCTACATGTGAAAGCCAATTATGGCTTCCACCTTAGTTTGCTTTTGTTGTGATTTTGATAGTGGGTCTTTTACTTTGTTGCTATATATGGGAAGTTGATCGATGTAGGAAGCTTATAATAAATTGATATGGTTTTGAAAAATGTTTTACTCATCCATTCTTCAAGGGAGTGGTCTAAGTTTATTTGCTTTGTTCAAGGATTTGTTATAACTATCCTTTGAGGGAGTAGTCTACCTTATATTTATGCAATTTTAGTATACTTATGTATCCATCCTTTGAGGGAGTAGTCTATCAATGCTTAAAAATGACCCATGATTACTATTGGTAATGAGTTTGCTTATTTTATTTGATTTTTTCTTTGACATAGACCTACTTATATAGGCTTAAAGGTTGGCCTTTATGGAGGCAAATAAGAAGCACAAAAAGGTGAGGTAGGCGAAAAGAGGTTTAGGTGACAATGATCATGGTAATCTATCTTATGAAAGGGGTAGAAAGTACCATGAGAATCATGCTATGGTTAGAGCCATGGTACCCATTATTTAAATTAAGGCCATGATTGTGATGGATAATCACATGATTCAATTTTAATTGGTTGCCCCTAAAATAGGGAGATCAAATTTGGTTTGAAATCAAGATATGAGCTTAAATTAGACACAAGATGACCAAGAACTTGGTTTATCCAAAGAACATGATGTAATTGCAAAGAATTTAGGGGCTTAGGTTTGAATTATACCCCAGATCCATACTCGTACAAATGGTTTAGGCCAATGAGGGGAAAAGATGTCCCCTAGTTAATTTTTGATGCTTGATTAGACATGGAAAAGAGAATGATAGATTGATAATGGTCAATGACAAGGTTTATTGGGTGATTTTGGTTTCGTTAGTGGAGAAAGATGATCTCTAAAGGTTAAATAGTTGGGGGAGACTACGCTACTCCCTAATAGGTGGTTGATTCTTCAAAAAGGTTTAGTTGGTGGAGAAAGGGTAATCTCTAGGTTGGTTGGTTGGTTGATCCAATAAAAGTTGAAGTGGAGTAGGTTGGTTGGGGGAGAATAAGCTACTCCTAAATAGGTCTATTGTTTGGAGAAAAGGCAATCTCCAAAGGGTTAGTAGTTGGTTTGGTAAGGGTGGTGGAGAAAGGTGATCTCCAATGGTTGGTTGGAGAAAAGGTGATCTCCGATGGTTGGGTTTTAGTTAAAAAGGGTTGGAAAAAAAGTGATCTCCATGGTTTAAAAGGTCAAGATTGGGTTTAGGTCTCTTGCTAAGGTCAGTTTAGGTGGTTAGAACCTTTTGGAGGGAGATTTCCCCCAATTTCTCTTCCCATAAATGGTTAAGGTGGTAAAATGATCCCAAGGCAAAGGTGTTAGGTGGGAAAGAGGGCTTAAGAGGGATGAAAATGAATTCATCCATGCCCCAAGGGTTGTTAGTTTCTATTGGGTGGAAAGGTCAGGTTAAAGGTGGTGGTTTAGGTGGAATGTTGGGTTGATACTGGTTTGGGTTGATAGATAAGTTGGTTATGACTGATTGATTTGGTTCAAAAGATGGTTTTATTGGTTGAAATAAGTAAGATAAATGGTTGATTTGGTTCATTTTCCTGGTTTGGTTGGTTGTTTGGTTTGTTGGGAAGGTGGGATGGTAAATATTTGACCCTATTTTAGAGGGAATTGAACAAAATATAATGCCACAGGGTAGATAGAGGTGAGTAGGCTATAGACTGATTGGGTATCCTTAGTTGTAGTTAACGTTAGGTTGACCTTAGGTGATGTCTGATTGGTTGGATGTTGATCCACTACAAGGTGAAGTTGAATAGGTTGGTCGATCCACTAAAATGTGAAGTGGAGTAGGTTGGTTGGTTTCCTTAATTGTGGTTTTTAAGGAAAATTTTAAAGATTCCACTTGGTCAATAAGTGGATTGGTTGAGGTTGGTGTGATTATAATTTCCTTAGTTATAGGCTTGCTAAGGGCCAAATCTGATTGATGGGCCTCATTATGTTGAGGGCTTTGGTCATGGTTTTCCTCAATAGTGAGTGAATGAAGAGGTTTAATGATTGATTGCTTGAAGAGATTCAAGGTTAGGTTAGGAGGAACATAGAGTTTATTCTTGGGGACCTCTTTATGATCAATAAGGCTTTGGATGATCATCTTAAAATTTGAACATCTATCTATGTCATTTCCATATGTGTAATGATATACACAAAATTCATTCTCTATGAACCAAAGTTGTTTTGGAAGAGAAGTGTTGATAGGATTGACTAGAGGAAGTGAAATAAAATAAGCCTCCAAAATTTTATCTAGGATTGAGGCATATGATTTCCCCAGTGGGGTATATTACCTAGGAAGAGGGTGTATTAATTACTCTTAAGGTGGTGAACTAGTTGGTTGGTTTGATAAAGTTGGTTGGTTGGGTAAGGTTTTTTGATAAGATAGGTTGGTTTGGTTTGATTGGTTTAGTTGATATTATAATATGGTTTTATTCAATTGGTTCATTTGACATGATAAGTTGGTTTGGTTTGATGGGTTGGGTATGTTTGGTGGGATAGGTTGGTTTGTTAGAGTAGATATGGTTAATTGGTTTGATAAGGTTGATAGGTTGGATATGTTGGGTAAGGTAGGTAAGGTTGATAAGGCAGGTTGATAATGAGTGGTTGATAAGTTAGATTAATGGTTTTTGGTTGATAGGTTAGGTTAATGGTTATTTATTGATGGGTTAGGTTGATAGCTATTGGTTGATGGGTTGGGTTGATAGTTGTTGGTTGATAAGTTGGGTTGATAGTTGTTGATTGATAGGTTGGGTTGATAGTTTTTGGTTGAGTGACCAAAAGGGTAAACCAAATCTTGGTTTTGAGATAAATAAGGCTACCATAAAGTAGGTTTAGGTGATTGATATGAAGGTTGGGTTAGGTAATAAGAAATTTGATGAGGTTGAGGTGGTTGATATGATGGTTGGGATAGGTAACCCAAAGATTGGTTAGGTTGATTTTGACAATAGTTAAAGGTTTTTTGATAGGTTATTGGTTGTTGATAGGTTGTTGGTTGGTTATAGGTGGGGTTGGGTGGTTGTTGATTGGTTAAAGTTGAGAGTTGATTGATTATAGTTGAGGTCAAGAGTACAAGTGGCTCATGGTGCAAGATAAGATGCTAAGGCAAGAGGGTTATTATCTAGAAATCTAACAAAGTTGGGATCTCCAGTTGAAAAGATAGGTGGGCTCCCCATCGATCAAGGTAATGAGGATAAGGTAGATAAAGGTCAAATGGTAGAAGGTAGCTAAAAAGAGGCCAATTTTCTCACAAATCAAATAGAGAGAAGACAAGAAAAAGTCAATAAAGATATAACACACTCTAAATTACATTAAATTCTATGGTTAGTTTTAGTCTCACTTGTGGCTTATGCCTTAATATTTAAGATTTGACTCAAATTTGGTTTGGTAGAATGGGTACTAGATAAGAAATATATGGTGAGGTTTTAGGTAGTGTTCAGGTGCTTAAAAGGAATATGTATTGGAATCAATATGTGACTTGGTGTTGGGGCCTAACCCCTCACTTCACACACCATAGCGATAAGGGTGTCAAGTGCTTAGCCAATATATATTAATTTCTAGAGTTTATACTCAACTAGAGAGCTAAGTTGGTTCTCCCCTTGGTGGTGAAATCCAAGTAGGATAGCTGGGAAAGGGTAAGGTGGTCACTAGGTGATGAAATCCTAGTTAGGCCTTGTCTTAAGTTATTTGATTGTTTTATTGGTGAGTGGTTTGGTTTGTGTGTGGTAAGAGTGATGTTATGGTTAATTAACTGATTAATTAAGATACTATGAGATAAACATATAAGAAAATAATGGATGTAATTGATTTTAAACCCAAAAGAGATTTTAGTTTCATTAATGAGCATAGATAGAGAGAAAATCACATAGATGCAAAGAAAGGAAACCTAAAGTAAAGACTCAAGGTCTAATTAGGTGTGATAAAATGTTATACTCAAATTTTTATTTATTTCCTCAAGAAGAAAGAGTAAAACTAAAAAGAAAGGGTAAGGTTGGTAGAACCTAGATTTAGTTTGCGCTCCATGATCTAGATAGTTATGAGAGCTCCTCTTTGGCTTGGGAAGATGATCTACATAATAAAGAGAATATAAAATGGTTTTACTAGTTAAGTAGGAAGGTGGATGGCCTAGAAATATAGATCTAAGAAGTACATGACTTCCTTAGAGGCTATCAATCCACCTTTTATGACAATTTAATGCGAATAAAATAAGGTTACATAATAGATATGAAATTACTTAATTTAGGTGAAATAAATACTATTCAAAGAAAATGCATTTAACAAAATAACATTGAGGTAAATGTTAAACTATCAAAAGGTTAGTTTAGGTTAGGGTTAAGTTGTTATTTCTAGTCTATATAGTGACATAGGTCAAGAAAACAAAGTTCTAGTTGAGTTTGATAGGTGATAGGTGTTTACTAGTTTCTTGCTAGTTTTTGGTCTGATAGTGATCATCAGTGGTCAAGATGATCATTGATAGTTGAGATGGCTATCAACAGTTAGACTATTGACCATTAATGGTTAGATAGTTGACTATTGATGGTTATTGTCAGTCTAATTTTAGTTAAACAACTTAGTTAGACAAGGTTGATTGATTTGGTTGAAGGTTAGTTTTGGTTAGCTAATGGTTGTGAGATAAAGGGTGAGTCTGAAAAGGGTCTAGATCAGAGGCTAATTGCTTAGATGGTCAAGAGGTTGGGTATTGGGTACAAGCTATAAAAAACTAGATAACTTGGAATAATGACAAAATACTTAGATGATAACTTGATGAAAAAGAATTCCATTGATGGATATTATTGGTGATGATTTTTGATGCTAATGACAGTTGATGTTGATTTATTGACATACAAAATAAACTTTGACCCATGAAAATGATAGATGTAGATGGCTCCTAATAATTGAAGATAAAATGGATACGGATCAATCCCTTTTCACCTCCTAAAGATCTCTTTTTATAGTAAATAAGGGGAGGTGGAAGTGTAGGTTCAAGAGGGGTTCAAATCACATCTAAATTTAACTTGGACATGCATTGACTCACACAAGATAATTATAAAAAATAAACTTGTAGTTGATGTTGGGGTTAATTGTTTAGGTAGTAGACAGTTGATTGTTGGTGGTAAAGCTAACTATTGATGGTTGAGCTGACCATTTGTGATTAGAATACTAATTATTGGTAGTCGAGGGTGAAGCTTAAAGGTTAGATTGATCAAAATGGTGGGTTTAGCCAATTGGTGGTTTAACAAGGTAAATGTCTAGGAGATGATTTAAGGAGGTCAATTTATGACATGAAAAACTATGGTGTGTGGTTTTCTGATGTCTATAATATGATAGGCCTATAAGGAGAGAAATAATAACAAGTGCCAATCATAGCTAGAAAAAATAATAATATCTTTAAGAATTTAGACAAGGGTTTTTTAGATGATTCAACTTGGCCATTACTTTGGTAAAAATAGGTAGTGGAAAACCATTATTTGATATGGTATTTGAAATAAAGGGCTTTGACATCCTTATTTTTAAATAATATACCATTATTATAAATGAGGTTAGAAGGGATGCTAAAATGATAAATATACTTACTAGTTACATAAGTGAGGGGAATGGCTTCAACCCACTTAGTAAAATACTTAGTCATAGTGAGGATGTGTTTATGGCCATATGAAGAAGTGAGATTTATTTTAACTATGATATTGAGTCCCCATGTGGAAAAAAACCATGGCATAGTGATCAACTAAATGATTAGGCTAGAGAAAGAAAAATATTCACATGTTTCTAACAAGGCACACACTTCTTAAAATAAGCACAAACATATAATTTCATAGTGGGCTAGTAATACCTCGTACATAAGATTCTCTTGGAAAGGAACATTCCACTAGTGTGGGCCCCATAAATCCATTTGTTTATTTTTTTAAGCACTAATCTAAACTCTTCCAAATTTAAATAATGAGGTAGAGTTACATCATATCATCTATGATAAAGTGCGACACCAAGAATGGTATAACAAGAGGTATTATGAATAAAGGATCTTTATTTTTTATGGGAAATATTAGTAGGGAGAGTGTTACCATAGAGGTAGTAATATCTATTGAAGTACCATGGAAAATTGGGACCAACAATATCACATACCATTTTATATGTTGTGTGTTCATGAGATGGTTTCAGAAGGTGTTCAATAAGAAACTAGTAATCTAGAGCATGATCTATAATTTTTATCAATGAGAAAATTATTTCCATTGCATCCATAGTCTTGTTGCTAGCCCTTAGTATCTATTTAAATTAGATGTGTTCAAAGTACTGGTTGAGGGTATCCACCATGATTTTGTAAGGAATGCCCTTGTCATCCTTGGTTTGGGTTACTCTATTAGCTAATTGATAATCAACTATAAATCTCCATGAACATGTAATTTTTTAATATTCCAATGCATTACTCGAGGAAGCCCCAAAAGGAGTGATTTGTATTCTAATATATTGTTTGTAAGAGTAAAACCAATATGAAAGGCTTTGGGAATAAGATCTCCCTATAGTGTAATAAGTAGAATGCCAGCTCTAGATCCATGAGATGTGTAGGAACCCTTAAAGTAGAGTGTTTAATGTTATGATTTAGAAGAGGTTTCATCCATATTCATGATTGAATCATTAGGGAAACTAAAAATGAGTGGCTTGGTATATATTAAGGGTGCTTAGACAAGTTGATCTACAAGTATTTTACCCTTAATCAAATTTTAATATACATATTCAATATCAAACTCACTCAAGAGAATGCTCCATTTAGCCATATGGTTAGTTAAAGCTGCCTTTGTAAGTAGATATTTGAGTGGATATATTTTGGAAATAGCAAGGGTCTTATTGCTCAGCATATTATGTAATAAATTTTGGGCTAACAACACAATTACAAAGCATTATTTTTCAATTGAGATGTAATTATGTTCATAGGCAACCAATGTGTGGCTTAAATAGTATACGACTCTTTCTTTCCCTTGAGTATTGTGTTGGTCTAAGAGTATGCAAAAGACATGTTTAATTAATGAAATATATATAAATAATGGTTTTCTAGGTGTTGGTGGAGCTAAGACTAGTGGATTTGCCAAATATTCTTTCAAATGCTTAAAGGCATATTAGTAGTCAACATTCCATAAAAGGGTAGTGCCCTTGTTTAGAATATGGGTGAATAGATAAAACTTATCTACTAGTTATGAAATAAATAATCAAATGGATTAAATTTTACCTTGAAACCATAGAGCTACTTCATATGAGAAGGAGGCATTTTTTAAATGGCCTTAACCTTGGCTGGATCAACTTCAATGCCCTTGTGAGAGAAAATGAAACCTAGTAATTTAATGGAAGTGATGCCAAAACACACTTATTAGGATTAAAATATAATTTTTACCCATGAATCCTTTAAAATATTATTCTTAGTACTTTTGGATGGTCTACTCTAGTTTTAGATTTATCTAAAATGTCATCCCCATAGTCTTACATAATGTCATTTATCATGTCATGGATGATGACATTCATTGCATGTTGGTATGTAGTACTAGCATTATTGAGTCCAAATATCATCACTTGATAATGGAACATCCCCCATGGAGTATTGAATGCTATTTTGTGTTGGTATTCTGGTGTTATTTTAATCTGATTATACCTTGAGAATCCATCCATAAGAGATAACATATCATACCCTGCTATGGAATATAAAATCATATCAATATTTGGCAAATGAAAATCATTCTTTAGGCATGATTTATTGATATATCTAATTTTTTTACTATTATCTATTTAATTTGAACCCTTAAGAATGTTTTTTAATCCTTCCTAATTAGATGATAGTATAGAATGACTCCTAGGTTATGGGTAGACTAATTATTGAAGTGAATCTCTAGATTGGGATAGCTCCCTTGATGCTTCACCAAAAAATACAACTAACCTAATACACTTGTAAGGAGTAGTTTCCTCTACTTGCCACCACTTTCACTATGAAATGACAACTTTAAAATCTATTTTTTATAGCTTCAAAATAGATACTACCACATAAGTCTTTATATATGAAGGATATGGATATTAAAATATATAAGGTGATTAGTCAAAAGGCCTAAGAGTAGGCACTAATTAAATTTAAACACTTAAACTCAACAAACCATGTACTACACTTCATATGACTAGTGGAAAGATGACTAAATCACATAGAGGCATGAAAGAGAAGGACAAATGCAATAAATTAATATCACTATCACAAAAAAATCATAAAAAAATCATTTTAAATCACTGTATGCAAGATGAATATGATATAATTTAGCTTGATTTGATTTTAAAGGCAATTACAAGTACTAAAATTGGTAGGGCTTTGCCATAACCACTTTGAGGATATAATAAATGCCTTTTAAGGCCTCATTTATAGAACAAGAAGAGAAATAAGGAGAGATATGATAATAAGATGACTTATGAACCATATCTCATGATCAGATTAGTTATAAAATAGAAATAAAGTGACACCAATCTTGATAATAATGTACTATAATCTTGCATCTTAACCCCCAAGTCCAAGTGTTGATGAGATTCCTCATGAAGAGTGGTGTGGAAGGCTATCTTGGTAGTTTTTGATGCTTCTTGAGTTTAACTCCTTCTAAAGGAATTACAAGTATACCTCTTGAGGGTAGTTACAAGTTGTCCAATTGACATTTGGCATGGTTGAGAACCTTCTATGCTACCCTTACCCTTTGCAATGCTTCTTCTCCATTAAGATTTGAACCTAAAATTCATGGCTCATTTTCATATCTTATCTTTTCTATCAAGGTCTAGATTTTTTAAGTAAATTATTTATTTTTTCTCCACCATTATTTTTTTCTTCAAGGAAGGTATTGTAGTGGTCCATAGAGGGTTTGTATAAGACTTAGAAATCAACTTGAAGTTGAGTCTTCATGCTTGTTTATTGAGAGAGTTATAGGAGACTTTTATGCCTAGAAGCTCTAAATGACCTTGAGGTTTAAGAATGGCTTTAGTTTATATTTATTTAGTTTTCAAAACTTTCATAGATTACATTAGAGACTTACCAAGGTGATTATAAGACTCTTTTATCTTTGAAAACTTGTAACTAGTCTGTAAGCTCCCCTTCTTGAGGCCATATTGGTCATCCTTCTTTATTAGGGCCTATTTTGCCACTTGTAGCATATAAAATGACTATTAAAGATTCTAAAATGACTTTAAGATGGTCATAACACCTATATATTATCTCAAAGAGCCTCTACAATTGATTAGGGTGGCTTGTATAACTCAAAACCTTTAAAATAAGCTCAAGAAGGAGGTTCTTAAGCCATTTTTTGTACATATTTATTTGATCTATAAAATGACAAGGAGAGGCATAGAGATCATCCAATCATTTATAAGTCATTCCAACCCATTTTATGCACTTTTTAAATTGATCCTTCCCATCGAGTCTCTTTAGGAGGTTTTAGTAGGATTTTAGGTGTTGATGTTGTTAAGGATTGTTCATAGAGAATAGATCCTTGATATCCAAACCAATGCCACTAGGTTTGAGTAGGGGAAGTTTAATAACTCCTAAAATAACCAATTTGACCCATGTAACTTATCCTCTAAATTTCAATGTGAAGAAAGTGATCTCTTGGGTAGAATAGGTCTATTTGTACACTCCAAAATAGATATATTGGAAAAATAGGCTAAGAAAGTGCTTAATTTGAGTTGAAGATAACTACTTAGGGTCTGAATAACACCATGTGAAGTTTTCAAGTGATATATTGAATAAAATGACACCTATGATCCATTAGAACTTGACTTAGTCCTTTGTGAGGGTTTGTGGATAGTCCTATTGAAGTGACCATAATAGTATTCATTTAACATCTTTACTCCATCTTGAAATGAGTTAAAATTCATAGGATCTACCATTAGGGTCTTATTCACCTCTTATAAGTCCTCATTTTTCAAATTCATGCAAAACATGTAATTTTCTTTACTCTTTACATACATGCTTATAGGTATGCATTAGGTCTCTTGATTGCAATTTTGAGATTTATCCTCTTCAATTGGCCTCTTGGAATTTTAGTGGTCTTTATAAGTATTGGAAGTATATTTCATGTTCTTATTGAACTTTTACAAACCTTCTTCTCTTTTACAAACTTGAAAAAATTAGACTTCTCTTCATTTAGGCCTATGATGTACCTGTAGGTGTACATTAGGCATAGAGATTTATCTCTTGTTCATTATTTGTCACATTTTAGCTTATTTAATCCAATGTAACCCTATATAAAATGTTTAATTTTTTTTTAATATCCCCTCTATGTCCCTACAAAATTCAAGTTGGATGTTCACATGAAGCCATCACAGTTAGGTTTTTGGTCTCATACAGTCCCTCTTGCAAGATGCCTTTTTTACTTCATTTAAATGTATGAAACTACATAAATTTACATTTTAATAATGATATTTTAATTAATATTTAGGCTTATAATGATTCAAGGTGTATGTTTAAACTACTTGTGGATATGAGAAGTCAATCTCATATTTGTTTCTCTAAGATGAGCCTAAGACACCTATTATTTTCTAAGGCCTTTAACAGGGCTAGAACACTCTTCCTTCCAATAATATGATGTGATTATATTATTATATTGTAAAAAGGTTTTTTATTCATTCCTAAAACTCATTACATACTATTATACACCTATTTAATTCTCACAACTTAGACTTCATGAAAAATTTATTCATTCTCTACCCATCTTCTTAACACAAGCATGTAGGTGTTTCTAAAGATTGTCTTGACCCTTTTAGTGCTCCACACAGTATTTCAACGTTTTTCATTCATTATATGAGGTTTATCATAAATTTTTAGGATTATCCTACTCATCTCCCTTAACAAACCCTATCTAGATCATCTCAACCTATAGGCAAACATGTAGGTGATTATCTATGCCTATAACTAGCCTCAAATTGCCTCTTGGGTGCTTTTGTGATGAACTTAGATGGTTTATGAATGATATAAGATGTTTTCATGTTTTTTGAGAGATCATTTATAATTTAAAAAACTACACCAAATCTATTTTTGTCTTCTTAATTACTTATTCATTCTTGAAATACCTTCTTACATGATTGGACCCTCTCATTAGAAGCATGGCACAATGAGTTGGCTCAAGAAGACCACCTTGGATGATGAATGAAAGTTGAGGGAGGATAGAAAGATAAGTGGTAATATTAGATAATAACATATTATGTATTCCCATTGCATTTAAACCCTTTTCTTTACCTCTCCATGGCCTCAAGGAGGTTTGCCTTGGCTTGCAACCTGCAACAACCCCTTTGAATGCATGATCTTATCTCTTTCCTCACTATTTTGGATCATTTTATGCTTGTATATGATATTAAGAGGTTTATAATATGAGTGATGTGCTGATAAAATCTGTTTTAAAACTACTTGAAAACACTCAAACAACCAAAAACCTACTTGTAATCTTGACTATGACATGAAAACAATGGCAAAGGGCTCATTCCTTACTAAAGGCTCATGCACACATGTTTTATCTAATTAATTTGATGACATGGATATCCAATAACACATTAATATCACCTATTCATGGTTTATATACTTTAATCAATCTCAAAAGTTAATATTTGAAGAGAAAAATGAGCATGTGGGAAAAGAAAGGGCATTTTAACTGCTTAAACTCTTAACGATTGTTCATAAAGATAAGAAGATTAATTAGACAAATAATGAAAAAAATTGGAAGAGTATTATGGTCCCCATCTCTACCCAAGATAATTTGATCCAACTCTCTCTCTCTCCTACATGAACCATCCACATACTAATGACCTTTATGAGTTTTCCAAGTAGACCTAAGAATCCTGATGGAGAAATGGACAAGGTTTTTAATTTATTTGGATTTTAAACTCCCTCCTTTTTATGGATTTGGGTCTGAGGAGACTATGAGGAGCTTGGAGAGTCTTAGACATTTCCTTTTAATGGAAAAAATTTGTAAAATATCTCCCTGATCTTGTTTTCTTTAATAATCTACTATTCTATCTTTTGAAACTATCAGAGATGATGAACTAGACAATAATGAAGATTTCCATTACCTACATGAAGATTAATAACATGCAAAAACATTTCCCATATTATTTTAACTTGAAACCTTCTCATTATCTCATAGTTTAACATTAAAAAATGATAGTTGGGAAGTTACAAAGATTCTAACATTGGCAAAGAAATTCAAAGTCATCTTAGGATAGATGTATAGACAAGTACACATATAATGACTTTATACATAGGTTAAATAACCTAAAATACATCTATATAATGGTATAAGCCTTCAAATTTGATATATACTAGTATCATCCCAACATTAGATCATACAATAAGACTAAAGCAAAAGAAATAACTTAATCTTTTCAAAACTAACTTAACTTCTCCAAAATTTTCAAAATACAATGTTGTCAACTTACTAGTTCTGCTCCTTGGTCAACTTGGTCAGCTTAGGTCATCATTATTATTGAAAGAATCATCACCTTACCTATTTTTCCATGATTAAATATTTTCCTTGACTTGACATTCAAACCTTAAAAGTTAACAAAATTACCATAATCCATGCTAAATTGCATTGTAAAAGGCTTCATTCATTGACTACATTGGAAGACTTGATAACAAGACTACATGACTTGACTTCACTTCCAACTAGGACACCCTAAAAACTCTATAATATACCAATAATTACATAATGCATACTACCATGATATCAACATGACCATGACAAATAATTCCATATGACTATCAACAAGGTTAGGAACATTATGACTAAATTTTTCAATGATACTCATCCATGGTGGCCAATTTTTACTAACATCTTTGGTGACCTCCTAGGATTGCATGCTTGTTATGCATCTATATTAGTGGACTTGGAAATTCATTAGGATATGTGGTCATGATTTATAATTGACTAAAGGAAAAATAAAATATAAATTTGACATCAGCCTTGAAACCAACTAAAATTGAACTAACTTAAGACAAACACCACACACATGCATGTGTTAAAGACACTTAGAGGAAGGAAAATAATAAAAAGTAAAGAAACAACTTATTCTATAAGTACTTGGTAAAAAAATAATTAATATAATATGTAAAAAGCCACAAAATTGACTTTAATATCATGGTTTCAAATTTATCCCATTGACTAGGATGCTCAACTCCTCTCCATCTAGCTTTGCAAGCTAAAAGGCATTATGTTCTTTATAACCAATGAAAACATAGGGCCCACTCCACAATGTATCCAACTTGGTATAACTAATAGTATTGGGCCTATCCTCATCCCATTTCAAAATAATATCTCCTTCTTGATATGCTCTTGAAACATCCCTTCTATCAAAAGTCTTCTTGATTTGGGCTTGATGGTACTCCATGGTATGCATATCATGATCTATTGTATCTTCTAAGGTCATTAGCTCTATCAACCTTATTTATATAGGACCAATATTTATATTTTTTCCATAAAAATATCAAAATATCAAGTATCCTAAGGGATGCCTCCTATTTTTTTGGAAAAATCCCTTGAAATGATCCAAATCACACTTTTCTTTTGTATTGTAGAATTTGGAACTCTGTCTATAATTTGTAATTTACAAAATTTCAAATTGATTCTTGAGATTTGGATCCTACAATACATTAACCAATATATCTATAGTTTTTAATGTAATTTACAATTTTCAAAATTACAAATTGTAGCCCAAGTTATAGATCTTGGAATACACTAATTGATAAAATATAAAAACCCATTTGTAATTTACAAATTTGCAAATTTTAAGTAGATTTATGGATCCCATAAAACAAACACCCTATAGACTCCAAAACTCAAATTTAAATTTGAAAATTTTAAATTTTAGGTATATTTACACTTCCCATGAAGCACTTTACCTGAAATCTAGAACTTAGAGAGCAATTTGAAATTTACAAAATTGTAAATTACAATCTAGGTTCCAGATCCCTCTAATAAATAAGCCTGTAGAATCTAAAACTCCAAAGGCAATTTGAAATTTTGTAAAATTTCAAATTTTATTCTAAGTTTCACCTTCCCATTTCCAAATAAGTCAACCTACACTTCCCATATAATCTAGAGATTAACATGTAATTTGCAAAATTGAAAAATTACATGAGGACTCTGAAGTTTTGCCAACTACGTCCATGAGCACATTAATTATAGAAATTTAAATGTATAAATAATGGAAATTTGGGTATTATTTAATTATTTAATTACTAATTGAGATTTAAATCTCTAATAGTGATGCCAAGCCATGACTTCATCTATGACCTCGAGCCATGCATCAAGCCATGTCTTCAAGCAATGCCACAATGACCCTTTTCCACCCCTGCATGGTATTTACTTGGTCTTCCTTATGTTTGTTAATACCATTTCCTCCAATTTTAAGATTTTAAGTTATTTTGATTTCCTACAAGGTTTGACTATAATTATTTTAAGGTTTTCATTGCATAGCCATCATCTATTTTTAGGGTTTTATCGTATTGTTGTTGATTGTGAGGTTTATATCTCAAGAGGTCATTTCCCCCATACATTATCCAAGTAGTAGAGATCCTAGGTTTTCCAAATTTCATTATGAAAGACTTAGTATTTTTCTCCCAAGATTTCACATTCAAACCTAGGGTTTTTTTCAAATTTAAGACAAGATGAATATACTTTCTTATATTCACACAACTAGAGAATATTCCTTGAAAGATACCTCCAAGTCCCCATGAAATTTATAATTTATAGGGACACCTCACATTTCCATGGGATTTTAACCTATTTCAAACACCTCCTATCTCTATGGGATTCTCCATTATTTCAAGTATCTCCCATTCCCATAAGATTTCAACCTATTCAGAATAGTTCTAAGTTCTATCGAACATTCTTATTGCTTAGAACACCTCCTAGTTCTACAAAATTTTCACTTACTCAAAAAAAATATAAGTTTTACTAGAATTTCCACCACTTAGAGAACCTCCAATCTCTACCAAATATTCTACCTACTTTAAACACCTACAAATCTTGACAGATTTGTAGTTGGTTTTCACTTAGAATTCTCTACAAAATTCATGTCTGGGAAGGAGATGAAGTTCAAATCAAAATGCCCTAGGGTGAATCTCAACCTAGAATCCAACACTACTGAGATCACTAATATATACCTAGGTCACATTGACTTACAGGACTTTTGGACTTAGATAAATGTAGAGTTCAAGAGTGAATAGATCTAGAGTATCTATGACTCTGGATTACCATAAGCAACAACTTCCCCTTGATGGTGAAAAGCCTTGAGATAGTGCTAAAACTAGAAAAACATTATGATGTTAACAAAATAAAGGCCTTGAACTAAAAAGG
Organism: Torreya grandis; assembly: GCA_037957365.1. Taxonomy (NCBI): domain Eukaryota; kingdom Viridiplantae; phylum Streptophyta; class Pinopsida; order Cupressales; family Taxaceae; genus Torreya; species Torreya grandis. Next base: position 2,464,049 of record JARHVA010001299.1, on the reverse strand, counting down.
GGAAAGGATTTTAAATCTAGACCTAGATTTTATTGATTCAATATTTGTAATACTAGAGTTTGAGAGTTATCTTGACATAACTCCAGAAACATCCCACCAATTCTTTCAAGACAATAGAGAGGGATATTAGAGAATGATAAATAAATAATGGCTTAATACCCTAGAAGATACCTCTATTATATTGCTAAAAATATTGGAAATAATTTATTTTAAGGATGAGGTTGGGGAAATAATAATATTATTGCACATGATTATTGGTAGTCTTGATGCAAAGAGCTTCTAGGAGTGGATGTATCAGTACATTTACATCATTCATCAAAATGCACAATATATCCATTGGGCACAACTCATTAGTAATTACCTCCATAAGAAATTTATGGGGGTGAAAATAATAGGTAAATTCTATATGACCTCCTACTTTATATACATATTGGCTAAAGGGAGAGTTTTTCCAAGCCTTAACACAATAGTTAGTGAGGTAAGTAGAGTGTATAACTATTATCCTAACCTCACTTTGGAGGATAGAAAGAAACACTTTAGTAGGGTAAATGATGCATTCATCTATTAAATCATAATAATGTTTGATGAAGAGTTTGGGAGAATGAGATTCAAAGATGTAACTACTCCAAAAATCACCTGATGGGGCTCCTTCTTCATTTAGTTCCCCATCTATTCCTATATCAGGGTATGTGGATTCAATTGCTTCCCTTACACACTCCCAATATATGTTAGTGATAAGTGGGCATTAATGGAGCTAGTAATAAAACTTGTGGAAACTCATAAGATTATATCCAAAAAACACAAGTTGATAATTCATTTCCCAATCAATATAGGTAGATACAAATGCCCCTCCCTACTCAAAGACAAGTGTGCTAAGGTAGAAATGACATATATGACATAGAGGGTTTTTGAGGTAAGGCCATACTATGATGTTTATGATAACATCACCAACACACTGGGATATCTATATATTCCCATGTTCCATATTTTGAAGATTATTGGGAAGATTTAGATGATGAAGAGAAGGTTAGATTGAAGGACCATTCTAGAATGACCTTAGATCATGTCAAATATTTTTATATGGCACCAATCCATGAAGGCTTGGTGGATGATGAATCCCTAGTGACAAGCATTAATACAAATAAATTATTACTCAACCCTTTCCAATAGTAAGGTGGTTAGTCCCTGAATCTTTCTCTTTCATAGATAGAACTGCACATGTGATGCAAAAAACACTAAATTGGCTTAGGAGTAAAGGGGTCCAAGTGACCAAAGATATAATAAGTATAATAGATAAGCTACTAAAGCTAAAAGAGGAAGGAATTCCACCATTAGTAGAGGGTCATAGTGGTATAATAGGAGAATAATCAAATAGTCTAGTGATCTCTCATAATAAGAAGAATAAATCCAAGGCCAAGAAAGGGTAATCCAAAAAAAATGGAGCAACAGTGGACCAAACAATAATATTCTTATCTAAGGACATAACTATGGTTGGAACATATATAGATTTAACCCCCATATCAATTATAGTGACAACTCATATCTCTGTAGTTCACCACCTACCTATTTACATTCTTCCTACAACTCCAACACCTCCACCTCCTATCTCCACTCCCCCTGCATCTCAAGTGACTCCACCCTTCATTCCTATCACTTTACCTAAACAAATAGGTCCATTTAAACTAGTGAAAACATGTCAAGTGGACACTTAGGGCCCCCCTTCAATGGATACTCAAGTTTCCACTCCACTTTCACTTCCCGAAATTATAATCCCTCTTTCCATTCCATTTACAATTCCTTCCATTCCATCCCCATTGATTTCCAACATAAATCAACAATATATAGCTATAGACTCAGTAATCCTAACTTCAATTCCATTGGTAATCCCAAATATTGGGATAATTACTACTTCATATTCATCCCCTTTCCTCTTTTGATTATATCATTTGATTATTTGGCCTCCACACTTCTACTAGTCCCCAAGTTATGAGTCCCTATGTCTACCCCCCCATTAATATCACTTCCATGTCCTACAACCCAATTAGACACATCTATTCCCATTATCCCCACCTATTTCACTTCCATAGTTTCCCCAACCCCTTTAGTGCATATAGGTGAAAAATAGGTCCTTGATGCAAATGTGGATTTATAGCTATAGATGGAGATGGAATTCCACAAACATCTACTGAGTAATCAATGATAGTATTGACACAAGATTAAACACTTGTCATCATACCTACTAGTGTAGTAGCTTTAGCTGTAGATTATCAAGTGACAATGTATACAAAATAAGATACTACACCTACTTGGTTAGCACAAATGGTGGGGAGGAAACATAATTAAATGATTTCCCCAAGTAAACTTGATTTTGGTCTTTCAGACACAAGGAATCTAAGACTACTCCTCAAACCTTATCAAGAATATTATGTGACTCAATAAGGGAAAGATATTTAGATATTTTAGTGCCCCCACTATAAAAATAGAAAGAAGATCTAGAGGTGGGGGACTATTAGGTATCGAAGATTCACCTTGGACATCCTACAAGGGAGAGGTTGAAACACGACATTCAACCTAGAATCAACTCCCTTTTTGAGAGAATAGATAGTGACAAGGTCACTAAGGATGATTTAAATAATAAGGTTTAGAAATTTATGAATGCACTAAATAAATTTATAAATCCCATAGGTCCTTAAACACAAACTGAACTAGCAAAGCCAATCTCCTAGATCATAGATCATGTAACACTTGATGTGGTGATAGAAATTGAAAGCATGGGAAGGGATAATAAATAATGGTCAAATGAGCTCATATCCAAAGGTAATAAGATTATTGATAGGATAATGGACCATTATGCAGTTCTGAGGGAAAGAAGGGTCACATTGAGAGAGATGGTTAATAAATATAAGGGATATTTAACAAATTTAAATCTTTACTATCTTAAATTAAAAACTATATACTTGATTGACATATACATCCTCCTTATTGAAAAGATACTAAAAAATTATGGAGAGAAAGAGGAATTAGACATAGCTACATAATTCTAAATAAAGTTACTCAAACATACTTCACATAAGGCTAAAGTTACCCATGACAAGGCCATTGACATGCTGTATGCCATAGAAAAATTATTGAGTAAATTATCATGTAGGCCAACAAATTATGAAGATATTATCCTTTTAGTAGAAGAGGTTTAGATAAAATTCAAAGAAGTGGTAAAAAATAAATCTGATAAAGATATATTCTTTACCTTGAGATCTATCCATCGCTACATCAAATGTCATAACACACTGGATAAGATGGGTAAAGATATGAAATAAACTAGGACTTTAAGGAGGGAAATTTTTGACACATAAATAAATTATGAGATCACCAATCTCTACTCTTTTGGAATAGATGAAGAAATAATACAAGATATCTTCAAGGCCTTTGATGCATATGTTCAAAAATTGTAGGCTAAAAAAGATAAAGAGATAGAGGAAGTATTGAAAATTGATTAATTCTTTCTATTTAAAACATTCTCATATATTCTAAAATATTATAAAGTTTCATCTTGTAAATTGAAACTACATTTTTATATCTCTTTTTTATAAATATCCATGTGTATTTTACACTTTCTATTTTGATAGGTTGGAAATTGTTAAAAGCAAACTTGCAAATTACACTTTTCATTTTAACAAGTTTTAATTTTTTAAGTTGTAAAAGCACACATTGAAAATTACAATTCCAATTTTTATAAAGTGGTAGGACTTGAAAGTTGTGAAAGTCTCACTTGGAAATTTCAACTTAAGGTTTTTCAAAAAAGTAACTTAAGTTATTTCTTATTTATCTTTTTATTAAACAATGAGTTCCACCTTGGCATCCCATTTGCATGAAGAACCACTTGTAGCTACATGAAGGAGAACTCAAGACATTACGTGAAGTTTTCTCAAGTATAACCACACCACACCAAGTTCAAGATCATGCTCAGCTCTTGCATGCTCTCTTACAAACCATTTTACCAAGTCAAGGATGCCACAAATAGAATATCACACCTCTTTTTGCATGAAGTTCCATATTTTCATGATTCTTCTATTGGGCATTAAAGTTTTTGATAACGACATCTAATTTATGAGATATTTTGTATAAATATGGGTAGGATCCCATATCCCAATCTATATTTTTGTTGTTAGTATATTATTTTGCATTTTGAATGTGTTTTTTACAAGCTATAACCTAGATAATGAAAAATAATTGAATATTTACATTTCTTGTCTGAGAAATCCCTACGTATGCAAGTTATTTAAATATTTATGGAAGTTTTAATTCTTATTTTAGTCACAAAAATTCATTTATGGTCTTTTATACCATTCTAAAATATTTTTGATCAAAATAATTTTTTTTCCCTTCTATGAAAAATAACAAAATATTACCTCTAATTTCCCATTTGCATGAGTTTATGCTCAAACAAATTTCAATCTATTTTTTGTTCTATTATGTTCATTCAAACAAGAAATAAAATACACTATAAAAATATTTGGTGCAATCACCATTTTTATTTTTTAAAATTTCATTCTCAAACTCTTTTCCTAGTCAAAACCCTAGTTTAGGAGGAAGAACACTAAAGAAGCATAATTTTTATAAAACTAGTATTTTATCAGTTACACTAGATTTAGTGTAAATAAGTTAGCCTTCTCTGTAGGTTAACCTCAATTTACCAAGGTTCTATATTTTTGAGGTTTTTCCATCATATCATTATATCTTTGCACAATGAGCTACTACATCAAGAAATGAGTGCAAAATCTATGTGATAATAGTTTTTGGCACACTTGATGGGACCCAAAAATTACAAATAGATTGGTGCTATTGTTAGTGAGAATTGTATGATCTTTGTATGAATGTAAAAATATCATGGTGACTCCACTAGCCTATAAATTCAAAATTTCAAGGTTTACATATGCCAAACAAACAAATAAGATCATCTACTAAAGGTAAGAGAGCTAATTTTTAAGAATTATCATTTCCTTCTAAAAAAAGATCAAAATCAGTCATCCCTTACCCTAGAGTATATCCTATAATTTTATTTGCATCTCCCCTAAGTACTCCTACCAATTTCATACCACTCATAGTGGCTATAAATCTAAAATTTTTAGCTTTATATAAAGGTATCCCACTCCAATTGGCCTAGTATGATGATATACCTACCTCAATTTTAAAAATCCTACCATATTTTATTGGTGAAACTTCTACCACTCCTATGGAACACATACAAGATATTGTTAATCTATGTTCAATCTACAATGTGGTATAATATGATGTTGTAATCAAGATCCTAGTCTCCTCTTTCAAAGGTAAATCCATAGAATGGTACAAAGGTCTTGTTCCTAACTCCATCTAAGTTTGGGATAACTTAGACACTATATTATGTACCCAATTTAAAGATAAGAGTGACCACATTTCCTTGGTTGAATAATTAAATGTTATTCAATGGGATCCTTATGAGTACATGACTGACTTCAATTTCCATTTGTAGAAGACATGGCATAAAATTATAGTATTGGTCAAGCCAACTCTAAACAATGATTTCAAATATTATTTAAGAGCCATGAATAGTGATATAACTATTATGATTCAATCAATGAGTGGCAACACCCTTCGTAATTTATTTGAAATTGTAATAAGGGTATATATTTTTTTAATTCAAGCAGGGAAGATTACATATGGCTACCAATTCCTATATTTTAAAAAATACCTCCTATTTTACGACCATAAGTAAAGCACCAACTTTGATTCCCATACCTACAGATGATTTATATGAGGTTAAGTCACTGCTGAAGGGTTTTAGAAATGAGTTAGTAGCAATGAAGAGGAAATAATTCTAGAGCTACAAGCCTTATCAATAGGGTAAACCAACATACCAAACCAATAGGTAGCCATACCAAGGTAGTTTGTAGCCATACCAACACAATTCATAGCCACAAGGTCAAAATATGTAAGGAAAACCTATAAACATCCATGTTCTACCTACACCAGGTGATACCAAAGTTATGTGCCTATTCAAAATAATATGGCTCAAGAGTATGAGTGGTGCTATCCTTGTTCTCAACCACATAATTAGAATACTTATCCTGATGGTGTTATCAGTCAAGTCTTGATGGTGTAAGGCATATCAAGTACACAAGGATAATAAGAATAATCCAATTCCCAACAAGTAGATACACAAGAACTTGCTTAAGGTGAGACAATTATTTTAAATTAGTAAGAGGATGAATTTTGTAGTGTAAATTAGAAGGAAGCATTATTCAGTGGTGGAGGGTTGGTGGTAGATAATACACATTTGAATAAAAGAGCAATAGAAAGCGATCAGTCCCCAGGGTGGAATAATTAAAACTTCCAAAGTTGTATCAAAACTTGCAAAGAGCAATACAATACAAAGGCCACCCTTTGTACCTTTGGACAAACAGAAGGAAAAGGTGTCAACTCTGACTATTGTAAAAGAAGACATAACTCCCACAAAATCACTGACAAAGGTTGGTAATATCCCTTTTAGTATTGTTGAGAAAATGAAGAAGACCAATTTGAATGTCATTATGTGGGAAGCACTATCCATTCCTGTACTATTCAGATAATAGACAAGGTTCCAGCCAAGGGACCTAATGCTACAATTAATTTGTGTCAACCATAAACTAACACTAAAATGAGCAAAAGTGGTAAGCCTCCCCCTTTATATATTTCACTTATAGTAAGGAAGCATCTCATTCATAATTTCATGGTATATCTAGGGGATAGTAGTATAATGATGCCTAAGAAAATAGATGATGCCCTTAGTATAAAATATACATCCATTAATAAAGGAGTTGTTCAATTAGATGGGAATAATATTCAAATAGTAAGAATAATAAAAGGGATAAATATCACTTTTTATGCTTGTCCAAGCTTGTAAATCTCTCAAGACATCTCAATTTATAGATCTTCCCCCTTAGTTTTCCATTTGTCTTTCATGAGATTTCACTACAAAGATTGGAGGATATCTATCTACGAATTGGTCTCACATGTTTCTTAGGATGAGATATGGAACTAGAGTAATAATAAGAATTGAGCCAATCACAAAATATCATATTGAGCCATACAATACTATCCTTGTGGACATGAACTATACACTATAAGATCAGGAAGAAGAAGAGGATAAAAAAATATTTAATGCCTATAGAAGAGATTCTAGACACTCATTTGGATGAATGGAGATTAACCCTATAATTTTATCCTTATGACTATGTATACAAAATAGGGTTAGGTATATATTACTTTCATGAAAATGATGCAAAGCAAACTAAAGATCTTGAAGGGATATGGTAATTGTTTTTCAAAGGTTAGAGAAGTAGGAATGGTGTAGCTAAAGGGATTGTCTTGATCTCTCCAAAAAAGGAAAGATATATCTAATATTTTAGACTTTAGTTCAACTACAAAAATAATGTAGCTGAATATGAGGCTTTAATTTAAGGCTTGTAATTGGAGAAAGAGTGAGGGATAAAATCCCTACAAATATTTGGTGATAGTGAGCTAATTATTTACCAAGTGAGATCTAAAAGCACAACTAATAATAATTTGCTAAGATCTTACAAACATAGGGTTTAGGACCTATTAGAAGACTTAATCACCTTAAATATTCAAGTGGTACCAAGAGTAAAAAATAAAGATGTAGATCATATGGCCTTCATAGGCTCTCAATATAACCTACTAGAAGAAATAAAAAAGAAAAATATCTAACATGTATGGTTGATAATAAGGCCATCTATTCTTGATAATGCAACTAATTGGCAAGTATTTGATATTGATTAGCAAATTATCAACTCTTTGAGATAATAATATAAATTCTCTAATAGGAATTATTCAAGACTCCAAGATCAATGTGGAGATTATATCATCTAATTAATGATGAACAAACTACCTATGGGTCTTGTTACACTAGAAAACATCTTTAATTCAGATGATTAGCTGAAAGGTAAAAATAATAACATCATAATAAATGAAAAAGATTGTGAGCCCATTATTATCTCAAAAGGAAAATCACTGAAGATAGGAAAGGTATGTAATGATTCTAAAAATTAATATTGTATTAAGTTGTGTCAAGAGTTTGATGATAACTTCACTTAGATTTATCATGATCTAAGAGGATTTGACCTGAGCTTAGCTTAACATATGATCGAGCTTGATCTAAATACCAATATTTTTTGATAAAAGTAGAGATAGATTAATCCAAAGATAAACCCCTAATGAAGAGTGATCTGTCTAAACTAATAGAGGTTAATATTATTTTTCCTATCAAACACTCATCTTGGGTTGTAAATCTAATCCCTATAAGAAATAAAAATGGTGAAATCAGGTTGTGTAGGTTTTAGGGATCTAAACAAAGCATCTATAAAGGATCATTATCCCCTTCCCCCTATGGAACAAATTCTACAAATTGTATCAAGATCTAAAAGGTTTTCTCTTCTAGATGGTTATTCTGGCTATAACCAAATCTTTCTATAAGAGTCAAACCAATTCAAGATTGCTTTCACCATAAAATGGCATATGTATGGATATATAAAAATTATATTTGGTCTAACTAATGCTAGTGCAACATTTTAGAAAGCCATGGATATGGATTTCAAAGGTTTGATAACTGAAATAATCCTAGTATACCTAGATGATATCACTATTTACTTAAAACATGTTGATGCACACCTGGATCACCTTAGGAATTTTTTTAAAAGGTGTAAAGAATTTGGGGTTTCCCTCAATCCTAAGAAATGCATTTTCATAGTTCATAAAGGGAAGATACTAGGAAACATCATGTCAAAAAAGGGTCTTACAATATACTTAGAAAGAATAAGTGTTATATCTTCATTAGGACTTCCAAGTCATAAGAAGGGAATGCCACGTTTTCTTATAAAAATAAACTTCATAAGGAGATTTGATCCAAATTTTAACTCTATGGAAAAACCCCTTACTACAATGATAAATAAGGGTATCATCTTCATCTAGACACAAGAGGGAAAATATAGCTTTGAAGCCATCAAGCAGGCTATTTCTTAGGCTCTCACCCTAGTTAACCCAAACTATGAGAAATATTTCATTCTCTATGTTTTTGGAGGGAAAGGAAGCATCTCAGCTATTTTGACTTAGTATAATCAAGAATAATTAGAACAACCAATATATTTCTTCAATCAATCCCTAAAAGATTATGAAGAAAATTATAGTTTTGTGGAAAAGCAAGTATATGTTATGATCAAGACCCTCAAAATTTTTAGGCATATACTCTCTAACAATAAAATTCATCTTATGGTTAGTCAGCATAGTTTCATGGAATTCCTACAGAGCTGGGAGATAAATGAAAAAAGAGCAGGATGGATCACAAAGGTCATACAATATGACATGGACATCAAAATCATAAAGCTTGTAAGAAGAAAGGGATTTTGTGAACAACTAGCTTATGATATCAAGACTAATAAAGTAGTATCTAAAATAGTATATGCTCAAAGTACAACTTAGACATCCAATCCACCTCTCTTCAATAGTTAGATCCATGACATGACCATTTTCCTATAGGTTGGTGAGTAATTGTATGATTTTCAATATTACAAGAAAAGGTATTTATGACTCCAATCTATTCCTTATGTTTTTGTTGATGGAATATTATTTAGAAAAGATATGAATGGAGTCATGCTAAGATGTATTAATCATAATCAAGTCCCCAAGGTGCTCAAAGAATTTCAATATGGAATGTCAAGTGAACATTTCTATGAAAAAACCCTGGCCATCAAAATAATGACAGGGGGATATTATTAGCATGAATTATTAAAATATTCCCACCAATGGGTAATGAACTATGAGAAGTGTGCTTAATTCATAGGCAAGTAGAGATTAACAACTTTCCCTCTCAAACCAATTCAAGCAAATCAATCATTTGCTCATTATGGATTGGATTTCATTAGTATGATCAACCCACCATTGAGTACAGGCCACAAATGGGTCCTCATAGCATGGAATATTTCACAAGATAGATTGAAGAAATTGTACTAAAATATGCCATGAAGGCATCTATTCTAGAATTTATAGATGGCATAGTCTCAAGGTTTGGTGTTCCTCACACTATTATCTCAGATAATGCCAAAGTATTTTTAGACACTCAAGTGAGTGAATGGGATGTAAATCACAATGTGTACCTAATTACTTATTATAATTATTAACCTTAGGGTAATGTCTTAGCCAAGTCTATAAATAAGAACCTCATAAGAATTATCAAATAAACAATGGAGGATAACCAAAGGACTTGGCACATAAAGTTGAAATATGTACTATGGGCTAATAGGATTACCCTTAAGATAGCCATTGGAGACTCCCCATTCATGTTATTATATGGAAGGGAAGCCTATGTCCCACTATCAATTGAGTTACCATCTCTAGAGCTCAACAACCAATTGGATTTGATTGACAATGATGAAATGATAATAAGAACCAATTAATGAAATTTATGGAAGCAAATCAAGCTCAAACAAAGAGGAATTTCAACAAAAAGGCATCTAATAGTAGCTTTAATGAAGGAGACATGGTTCTCAAATGGGATTCAGATAAGGCTAATCTAGGTAAGCATACCAAGTTTGATGCAATATGGAGTGGTCCATTTATTATAACTCAGTGCAAAGGAGGTAATGCATTCTAACTATCCAATCTCGATGGATTAGAACTACCTATCCTATAAATGAGATATACCTTAAAACTTGATTTTGAGGTAGGAATTCATTCCATTTTTTTATATAATAGGGTTAGTTGTGTTTCAAAAATAAGTGCTTTCACACAAGTCAGCTCATTGAAAGTTTTTGTTTCCTTAGTTTGTTTTGATTTTCCCTATTTTGTTATTATTTTAGTCAAATCCTAGTTTGTTCTTCACCAAGTTAATGTGTGTTAATATTAAAAATGACTCCATGCCCAATGAACTAGAAATATACTAGATATCAACTGATTAGTAGGAAATCATTATATAGAGGTTGCTAAAAATGTTGATATTTTTTCATCAAAAATATCAAAATATCAAGTACCCTAAGGGAGACATGATAATTTTCTAGAAAATTCCCTTGAAATGACCCAAATCATACTTATCCTTTGTATTCTAGAATCTAGAACTCTATCTATAGTTTATAATTTGTAACATTACAAATTACTTCCTAAGCTCTAGATCTCATAATACATTAATCAACAAAATCTAGAGTTCTGATTGTAATTTGCAATTTCTAAATTTTCAAATTGTAGCTTGAGCTTTGGATCTTGTAATGCACTAATTGATAGAATTTAGAAACCCATTTGTAATTTTCAAGTAGAATTTCAAATCCTAAAAACCAAACACCCCACTATATCCAAGATTTAGACTATAATTTGTAATTTACAAATTGTAGGTAGATTTTTACTTCTCACAAAACACTCTACCTAGAATCTGGAAAAATTGAAAATTATAATCTAGGGTCTAGATCCTACCAACAACCAAGCCCATGGAATCTAGAACTCCAAATGTAATTTACAATTTTGAAAAATTTCAAATTGTAGTTTGGGTTTTGCCTTCCTATTTTTGAAGAAGTCAACCTACACTCCCCATAGAATTTGAATGTCAACATGCAATTTGTATAATTTAAAAATCACATGAGGACTCCAAAATTATACCAATTACCTCCATTAGCACATTAATTTTAGGGATTTTAATGTATAAATAATGTAAATTTGGGTATTTTTAAATTATTTAATTGTTAATTGAGATTTTAAGATCTAATAGTGATGTAAATCCATGACTTTGGCTATGATATCAAGAAATGTATCAATCCATGTCTACAAATAATGCCAAGACAACCATTTTCCACCCCTACAAGGTATTTCCTTGGTCTTGCACTTTTTTCCATCATTTCCTAAAATTTGAAGCTGTTAAGTTATTTTCATTTCTTATAAGGTTTGACTATAATTATTTTAAGGTTTTTATTGCATAGGTGTCATCTATTTTTAGGGTTTTCTCATATTATTACCGATTGTGAGGTTTGTATTTTAAGAGGTCATTTATTTCATACATTCTCCAAGTATCAAAGATCTTAGGTTTTACAAATTCCATCATGAAAGCCTTAGTATTTTTCTCCCAATATTTCACATTCAAACCTAGGGTTTTTCCAAATTTAAGACTAGATGAATATACCCACGTATATTTACACAACTATAAAATATTCCTTGCAAGATACCTCCAAGTTGCTATAGACTTTAGACTTGTTAGGGATACCTCCCATTTTTATGGGATTTTAACCTATTTAAGACACCTCCTATCTCTATGGGATTCTCCATTGTCTCAATCACCTCCCATCCCCATGAGATTTTAACATGCTCATAATAGTTCTAAGTTCTGTTAGACATTCCTATTACTTAGAATACCTCTCAGTTCCATGAAATTTTTTCTTGCTTAGAATAAATCTATGTTCCACCAAACTTTCCACCTGCTCAGAGTACCTCCAATCTCCACCAAAGATTCTACCTACTTCAAACACCTACAAATCCTACCAAATTTTATAGTTGGTTTTCACTAATCATTCTCTCTAGAATTCATGTTTGGGATGGAGATGAAGTTTAAATAAAAAGGCCTTATGGTTACTCTCAACCTAGAATCCAACACTATTAAGATCATTGATATAGACCTAGGTCATATTGACTTAGAGGACTTCTGGACCTCGATAAATGTAGAGTTTAAGAATGACTAGATCTAGAGTATCTATGAATCTAGATTACCACAAGCAATAACTTTCCCCTTGATGGTGCAAATCCTTGAGATAGTGTTGACACTAGCATAACACTATGATGATAACATAGGGAAAAATATTTTAAATATGGACCTAGATTTTATTGATTCAATGTTTGTAATCCTAGAGTTTGAGAGTTATCTTGACATAACTCCAAAAACATCCCAACAATTCTTTCAATAAAATAGAGAGGGATGTCTGAGAATGATAAACAAATAATGGCTTGAGACCTCAAGGCTATCTCTACTAGATTGTCAAAGACATTGGTGAGAATTGATTTCAAGGATGAGGTTGGGGACATAATAATATTACTACACAAGATTACTAATAGTACTGATGTAAAGAGATTTTAGGAGTGGATGTATCAATAAATTTGGGTCATTCGTTAGAATGGACAATACATCCACTAGGCACAATTCATTAGTAATTACCTCCATAAGAAATTAATGGAGGTAGAAACATCAAGTAAATTCTATATGATCTCTTACTTTGTATATATATTAGCCAAAGGTAGAGCTTTCACAAGCCTCAACACATTACCTGGTGAGGTATGTAGAGTGTATAACTATTATCCTAACCTCACTTTGGAGGCTAGTAGGTAACACTTTAGGAGGGTTAATGATGCATTCATCTATTACATAATAATAATGTTTGAAAAATAGCTTGGGAGAATGATTCTTAGATCTAGCTACTGTAAAAATCACCTAATGGGGATCCTACTTCATTCAGTTCCCCACCTATTCCTATATCAAGGTATGCAGATTTAGTGGCTACCCTTACACACTCCCAAGATATGTTAGTGATAATTGGAAATTAATGGAGATGGTAAGACAACTTGTGGAAACTCATAAACTTCTATCTAGTAAACACAAGTTAGGAATTTAATTCCCAATTAGTATAGGTAGATACATGTGCCCCTCCTTACTCAAAGACAAGTGTGTTAAGGTAGAAATGACATAGATGACACTAAGGTATTTAAAGGCAAGGATATACTATGATGTTTATGGTAACATTATTAGCACACTATGAATCTCTACATATTCCCATGTTCCATATTTCAAAGATTATTGGGAGGATTTAGATGATAAAGAGAAGGTAAGATTGAAGGACCATTCTAAAATGACCTTAGATCAGGTCAAAGTTTTTGATTTAACACCAGTCCCCAAGGACTTAGTGGATGAAGAGTCCCCAGTGGACAAACACTACTACAAACAAGTCATTACTCAATGCCTTCCAGTAGTAAGGTAGTTAGTCCCTAATTATTTCTCTTTGATAGATAAAATTGTACATGTGATCAACAAAACACTAAATTGGCTTAGGAGTAAAGGGGTCCAAGTGATTAAGGATACAATGAGCATACAAAAAAAGATACTAAATCTCAAGGAGGAGGTAATTCTACCATCAACAGAGGGTACTTGTGGCATAGTAGGAGAACAATCAGAGATGCTAGTGATATCTCATAATAATAATAAGAAATCTAAGGCCAAGAAGGGGAAACCCAACAAAGATGGAGAAAAAATAGACCAACCAATCATCATCTCATTTGAGAACACAACTATAGTTAGAACATCTATAGTTTCAACTCCCATATCAGTCATAGTGATAACCCATATCTCTATAGTTCACTCCTCACCTATATACATTATTCTTATATCTCTAAAACCTCTACTTCTTATCTTCATTCCCCCTGCATCTCAAGTGACTCCAACTTTCATTCCTACCACTTTTATTACAATAATAGGTCCATTGTAACTAGTGAAAACAAGTCAAGTAGACACTATGGGTCCCCTTTCAGTGGATACTCAAGTTCCCACTCCACTTTCCCTTCCCACAATTTCACTCCCTCATTCCATTCCATTTAAAATTCCTTCCATTCCATCCCCATTGATTTCTAACACAACTCAATAGTATATAACCATGGACTCAATCCTCCTACCTTTAATTTTGCTAGTCATCCCAACTCTTGGGATAATTATGGCTTCATCTTCATCCTCTTTCATCTTCGTTACCTTGCCACCCCTGAGTGGCCCAACCCATTTGATTGAATCATTTGATGCTTTGGCCTCCACACTTCCATCAGTCCCCAAGTTTTGAGTCCTTATGTCTACTCCCCCATTAATATCACTTTCATCTCTTACACCCCTAGTAGACACATCTATTCCCATTGTCCTCACCTATTACATTTCCATAGTTTTACTGACCCCTTCAGTGGAGATAGGTGAAAAATAGGTCCTTGATTCAAATGTGGATTTATAACCTACAAATGGAGATGAAATTCCATAAACATTTGTTGAGAAATTAATGGTAGTATCAAAATAAGATTTAACACTTTTCACCATACCTACCAGGGTAATAGCTTTAGTTGTACATTCTCAAGTGACATTATCTACATAGCAAGTTGCTACACCTAATTGGTTATCAAAAATGGCGGGGAAGAAATGCTAACAAATGATTTCCCCAAATATAATGGATTTTAGTCTTTCAAATAGGTAAAATAAATATAAGACTACTCCCTAAACCTCCTTAATAATATTATATGAATTAATAGGGGAAAGATATGTGGAGATTATAATCTCCCCACTAGATAAACATAAATAAGATCTAGTGGTGGGGGACTATCAGGTATCAAAAGTTCAACTTGGATGTCCTACGAGTGAGGGGTTGAAACATGATGTTCAATCCAACATCAAATCCCTCTTTGAGAAAATAGATAGTGATAAGGTCACTAAAGATGAGTTAAATAACAAGGTTGAACAACTTACGACTATACTAAATAAATTCATAGAGCCCATGGGTCCATCAACATAGCCTGAACTAGTAGATCCAATCACCCAAATCATGGATAAAACAACACTTGATGTAGTGATATAAATTAAAAGCATGGGAAGGGATACTAAAGAATGGTTAGAGGTGCTCATCTCCAAAGGTAATAAGATTATTGATATGATAATGGACCATTATGTAGTTCTGAGGGAAAAAAGGTTCATATTGAAAGAGATAGTTAATAAATATGAGGGAGAAATAACAAGTTTGAATCTCTACTATCCTAAATTGATAGCTATAGAATCGATTGAAATAGACATCCTCCTTGATGAAATGATACTAAAATATGATGGAGAGTAAGAGGAATTAGATATAGCTACATAATTTAGAATAAAATTGCTCAAATATGCTACACATAAGGCCAAAGTTGCCCATGATAAGGCCATTGAAATGTTGTATGACATAGAATAATTATTGAGCAAATTGTCATGTAGGTTAATATATTATGAAGATAACCTCCTTTTAGTAAAAGAATCTAAGAGAAAATTCAAATAAGTGATAGAAAAGAAATATGATAAAGATATAGTCTTTACCTTGAGCTCTATCTACCATTACATCAAGTATCATAAAACACTAGATAAGATGGGTAAAGATATGTAAGAAATTAGGACTTTGAGGAGGGAATTTTTTGACACATCAATATATTGTGAGATTACCAACCTATAATATTTTGGTGTAGATAAATAAATAATATAGGAGATCTACAAGGCTTTTGATGAATATGTTCAAAAATTATAGGTTGAGAAAGATAAAGAGGTAGAGGAAGTATTGAAAATTGATTAATTCTTTCTATTAAAAACATTCTCATATATTGTGAAATATTTTAAAGTTGCATCTTGTAAATTGTAACTATATTTTTATAGCTCTTTTTGAGAAAGAGACATGTATTTTATACTTTCTATTTTGATAGGTTGGAAATTGTAAAAAGCAGACTTACAAATTACACTTTTCATCTTGACAAGTTTTAATTGTTTAAGTTATAAAAGCAAATATTGAAAATTGTAATTCTATTTTTGACAAAGTGGTAGGAATAGTAAGTTGTAAAAGTCTCACTTGGAAATTTCAATTTAGGGTTTTGAAAAAAAGTAACTTAAGTTATTTCTTAGTTATCTTTTGATTAAATAATGAGTTCTACTTTGGCATCTCATTTTCATGAAGAACCACTTATATTTGCATGGAGAAATCAAGGCATTACATGAATTTTTCTCAAGTATATCCATGACACACCAAGTTCAAGGTCATTCCTAGCTCTTGCATGCTCTCTTCCAAATAATTTTACCAAGTCAAGGATGCCACAAATAAAAGATCATGTGTCTTTTTATGTGAAGTTCTAGATTTGCATGATTCTTCTATTGGGCATTAAAGTTTATGATAAATACATATCATTTATGATATATTTTATATAAATATGGGAAAAAATCCATATCTCAATCCATATTTTTTTTGTTAGTAATATTATTCTGCATTTTGAATGTATTTTCTACAAGTTATAACTTGGAGAATGAAAAATAATTCAAGATTTGCCTTTTTTGTCAGAGAAATCCCTATGTGTACAAGTTATTTATATATTTGTTGATTTTTTAATTATTATTTTAGTCATAAAAATTAATTTATGGTATTTTATACCCTTATGAAAGATTGTTTGATAAAAATAAAAAAATCTTTGTCCTTTTATGAAAAATAACAAAATATTACCTCTAATTTCACATTTGCATAAGTTTATGCTCAAAAAAATTTCAATATATTTTTTATTATGTTGTGTTTATTAAATAAATCATTAAAATCCACTATAAAAATATTTTGTGTAATCATAGTTTTCATTTTTGAAAATTTCATTCTCAAACTCTTTTCCCAGTCAAAACCCTAGTTTAGGAACAAGAACACTAAAGGAGTAGAATTTATATAAAATTAGTATTTTATAAATTGAAATGGATTTAGTGAAAGGAAGATGGACTTATTCAGATGTTAACCTCAATTCACCAAGATCCTATTTCTTGGAGGTTTTCCCATTGTATCATTAGATCTTTGAACAATGAGCTACTACATCAAGAAATTGTTAGAACATTTTAATGACTAATTGGTACTTTAACCCTTAGCCTATACTTATAATTGATTAAATAATAATAATAATAATAATAATAATAATAATAATAATAATAATAATAATAATAATAATAATAATAATAATAATAATAATAATAATAATAATAATAATAAGCTATTTATTACCATGAGGTGGAAACCTCATGTAAATAAATAATCATATTATATTTATTTAATTATTTGATAAGTTTTTTATTTAACTGGGACATTAATCACTGAAGGTTTATTTAGGATATTAATTAATTGGGCTCTTTTATTTATTCAGGATGGTTGGAACTATTATTTACAATGGTCACCTCCATTAATATTTATCTATAAATAGGGTTTTAACCCTATGGTGAAGAATATCTTGATATCTTGACATTTGCGAGATATTTGGATTATCAAAAGGCTTATGAAGACTTTACTGAGAAGAAGTGACGTTAGAGTTGTATTGGGATAAATTGTTTCTATATCAATGAAAAATCACTTGCTGGGTTTTTAACCTCTTTGAGTTTTTCCTAGGATAAATATCATGTGCAGTGTGTTCATTGATATTTGAGCTAAATTTATGCTTTGGTTATTAAATCTCTTTTAGATCCAGTCTGTGTATTGCTTCATTCGATAATTTCATCATGGTATCAGAGCACATAGAGAATATTTTGATTGGAAAGCATATACAACAATTAATATCTTACCCCAAATCTCAGTCAATGTAGAAAATCTTTAATTTTTGAAGTTTTTTTAGCTTGGGCAATTGTATGGCCCATACTATGGCCCTATGTGTGAGAAAATTAATAAATTATTCTTGTGGTGATCTTGGGTGTGTGAGAGTTGTAGTAGCAGATATTTAGCAATTAAAAACTCCCTAGATATAATTCAAAGCATATGACATTGATTTATATTTTTTTTCAATAGTTGAAATGCTATTGTACGACCTGCATACTTGAAGAAAAATTCAAACTCATCATTTTTTACATGAAATTCTCTCATGAAAGCTCTAATCACCTAGTTTTACAAATTGAAGACCTCTTACAAATTTTAAAGCCTAAAAATCTCTAGTTCATCACTCTCAATTTTTTTATCTCCTCCATTGGTGTCCTATACATCTTGGGAGGCTAGAAAATTCTATTTTTAGCACCAAAATTCTATTTTTAGCACCAAAATTCTATTTTGAGTGCTTTCCTGGAATTGGAAGGAGTTTTTATGGAGATCTACAAAATTTAAAGACTTGAGAATGCCTATGTCTCTCTCTAGCTCTACCCCTACCTCCTCTTTGTGCCATTGTCATCTACAGGTAGTAGGTAAAGATAAGTATATATTTTATTGAATTATTTAAAAAACACTATAATTTTTAAATTTTATTATTCCATGCAATATAAATGGTGGCCCCCACTTTTATTTAAAATATTTTTTTATCAAAAAGTAAAAAAATATACAAAATTATTTATAGATTCAATTTTACAAGCACACGCACACGCACACGCACACGTGCGCACGCGCGCATGCACGCACACACACACATTTTATTTAAAAATCATAAAAAAAATTTTATATATAATTTTTTACTTGTAATCTTTCAAACTTTAGTATAGAAGAATTGGCTTCTATCTTTTTGCTAGAATATTGTTAAAAAAGGGGTCTAGTGTTCAAATCACACTAACATCAAATTATTTTTTATCAAATTACTTTTTCAAACATTATTTTTCAAAAATTATTAATTAGACAAATTTTTGTGTTTGCGTGCTACTTCTCGTGTACAAAATCCTTGACCCAACGACCATTTTTTATGACATTTGACGTAGTCAAAACTTGTCAACCATAGTCATGTAACCAGTTAATATTAAAGTTTTGGCACATTATTGATAAATTAGTTTAGTAAATTTTTTGTTTTGAAACTTTTTTAAATTATTTTTACACCTTTTTTTAATAATTGTACCTAGGTGGTCATTGTGAGTGTGACTCTTTTGACACCTAGAATTATGCAAATTTATTTCAATTTTTTACTTTGGTTAAAATATAAATTGTATATATAAATATATTTTCATGCTCAATTCACTTTATTTTATAAATATTTCAAAAAATTTCATTTAAAAAGGTTAAATCATAAAATTGTTCTTATTTTTAGTAAATTTTATGATACTTAGGACACATTGCTTTGTCACAAATTTGTGAAAATTTCTTGCTTTATCAAGATTTAATTTGAAAAAATATTGTGTATTTACTTTTCTAAATTTATTGTAATTATCAATAAATTTTATATTCACACTTAAAATGTTTTTTCTTAATCATTTGGATACTATCATGTTTAAAGGGAAGTCATGGCTTCGCCTCACTTTTCCTTAGACAAATCCCAAATGCTTAATGGAAATAAAGATAACATATGGAAAATTCATGTTAAATCTAAATTCATGGCCTAAAAATTATGGAATATTATCATTGGGATTGAAAAAGCCCTGTCTAGATGACATGTGACCCCTAAGCTTACCAATGTATTTCAATAAAAATCATAAGAAACTATGTCCATTATCTTTCAGAGTGTTAAGGTTAAATTCTTTCTCCACATTGGTAATAAAGAATCTCCTTATGAAGCATGAAAACTTATTAAATCCATACATGAGGGAAATTTTCTCTCAAAGATCATTAAGTTAATCCTTAAATTGCTGATAATACCTATAAAGGGTGATGAAAAAACTATGATTTTTTTTGCTAAAATTAAAAACATTAAAGCTTAGTTAGATGGTTGTAATTGTAATTTGATTCAAGATCAGTTTATTTATTCTATCATTCAATGGAATATTTATGAAAAATTTATAAATTTTATTTCAATTTTGAATTCTAAGTATCAAATTAAGATATCCCTGAAGTTACTACTGTAGACACCTAAAAAGTGTCTAACCCTTGGTCACATTCCCCCTTGGTCCATTCCTAACCCATTTCTAACCCATGCAATTACTAATTTAAAATAATTAACTTATTTTGAATTAACCACCCCCCTCCTTGGACACCTCACCCATGACACCTCACCTAGGACACCTCACCTTGGACCATTTCCCATCCTATGACTCACCCAAGACCTATTCTTACTCATCTCCAACCGCCTAACCAACTCTCGTGCGTATTTAGCCTTACCTTCGACCAAATCTCCAACCAACTATGCACTTGGTGGATGTAGAACAGGCTTGCTGGGCCTTTTACATGTTCTGCACCCACCGACGTCGATCAACTGTCGGTCGACGCCGGTGAGATCACCGATGTCAGTTTACTTAAACTGGCGTCTAACCTCTTCCAAGGCTAATCAGTGAATCACAATTTCCTTCGAATCACAATTTCTTGCCAAAATCATAGAATCTCGGGAGCTAATCACGAGTCTAGAATCTAGAGTCTTCGACCATCCACCAATCTGCTAATCTCTCAGCCAAGCCTCTCACTCTCTCCCTTAGGTGTAACAACAGGTATTCTGGCTTCAACAACTCCACCAGTGATGGGACTTTCATCACCAACAACACCAACAACAGGTACGACATCAACATCACTCTTTTAATAGGCACAGGTATGTATATGACTCTGTGTTTTCATTGTCTTTTGAATTATAGCTTTCAGGTAATATCTCCCCCCTTCAACACTTATATGACCCTAGACCAGACCAGAGCTGAATCTTTACTTCCCCATTTCTCTATTGCCTCTATCCTCGGACCATACACTCTGCCCATTTAACCAGACTCTCAGACCCAGACTCCAGACCATTCAACAAAACCCAAAACTTTGTCTCAGACCAATCAAACAGACCATAGACTCGTCCACAAACCCATCCACAGACCAAGAAACTTGACTAGACCCATTTACAGACCACTGCCCTGACCGATGCCGGTCATTACCCCAACCGACGTCGGCACCTTAATCAACCGACACCGGTAGGACCACCGACGTCGGCAACTGTAACCAGGCCGATAGCATCTTTCAGGTAAGCCTTTGCTTCTCTTTTGCATTTCAGTCTTTTTAATATTCTATCTTTTATCAGACTCTTTTTCTATTGACTAGTGGGTTGACCTCCCTTAAGGAAGTTTTCATACTTCTGGGATCAAGCTTTCACTTGGCAACCCACCATCTCCTTATCTAACGCCTTTTTGTCCAAGTCTCTTTTCTTTGTAGGTGTCATTCCTCCATAGCCAAAGAGGAGTACTCACAGCGTCTAGATTACGGTGTGCAGACTATATCCAGGTACATTCAAGCCTTGACCATATCTCTTAGTTTCTTAATTCTTCTCTTGAATATAGAAAGCAAAAATTTGAATAGAAACAACTACCTTATCTACTCCCCTGATTCAAGAAGATCAAGTAATGACCAATTTTGATTCTAAAGAGAATTCCACTCAGGATCTTCTCACTTTGAATAATGTTTTTGATAACAATAAAAGTGATAAATCTAACCCTAACTTTGGTAAAGGAAAAAATGGGAATAAGAAAATTGGTAATAAGAATCATAAACCTAAATTCAATATAAATTATAATTTGTGTGGTAAATTTGATCATAGAAGGGAAATATATTATAAAAACAAGGATATAGTTAAAAATCAATCTTATAAAAGTAACAAAGGGAAGAAAACTAATCAAAACAAAAAGAAGAATCAAAACTCTAATCAAAATAACAATCATGATTAGAATGTTATTACTTTATATGCTACTTTATTTGCTTCAAATGAAAATAAATGGATTTTAGATAGTGATGCATCACACCATATGACATATTTATCTAATATTTTGTATGATTCTAGAGATATCTCTGAAAGAATTTACTTAGGATATAATTTAATATTAGAATCAACTAAACATAAAAAATCAAAAATTTTAAATGTTATTATTAATGATGTTTTCTATGTACCTAAGCTTAAAAATACTTTGCTATCTTGTTATCAACTTACTAATGATAATTTTATTATAACATTGCTTAAAGATAGTTGGTCCATTAGAAATCAATCTGGTTCCTAGATTGTTGAAGGTGTTCAAAATAATGGTTTATATATCTTCTCTCCTTCTGCATGTTTACTTTCATCGTATAATAAGAATGAATCTCAGTTATGACATGAAATATTAGGACATGTTAATTTTAGATGTTAACATGATATGTTTATGAACAATCTTATTTTTGGACTTCCTTCTATCCCCTCTCATCATGAAACTTGTGAGGGTTTTTTACGTGGTAAATAACATACTAAACCCTTTCACAAGAATAATGATGTGAATTCCTCTCATCCTTTAGATTTAATTCATAGTGATGTTGTAGGACCTTTTGAAGTTGTATCTCTCAATAGTTATTTATATACTATTACATTTATTGATGATTATACTAGAATGATTTGGTCTTATTTAATTAAAAATAAATATGATGTTTTTTCTAAGTTTAAATAATTTAAAGCTTATATTGAAAATGCATCTAATTTTTCTAGTAAGAGATGAAGAACTAATAATAGTGTTGAACATGTTATTAAAGAATTTGATTCTTTTTGCATTCATTTTAGTATTCAAAGGGAATTAATAATTCCCTATTCCCTTCAGTAAAATGGTATTGCTAAAAGGAAAAACTGCACCATCATAGAAATGGTTAGGACTATGTTGCAATCTGTAAAAGTTCCTAAGTTTTTAGGTTGAAGTCATGAACATTGTTGTTCATATTCTGAATAGAGTCCCTACTAAAGCCTTGCATCTTTCTACCTCTTTATAAATCTAGACCAAGAATAAACTTAGTGTGGCTCATCTTAATATTTTTGGTAGTCCTACTTCTATCTTTGTCCCTAAAGTTAAAAGGAAGAAGCTTGACCCCACTTCTTATTCTTGCATTTTTATAGGATATGGAGGTAAGACAAAAGGTTTAAGAGTGTATGATCCCTCTAAATGTTAGATCATTGAAAATAGAAATGTTCTTATTCTTAAAAAATCTTTTTTGAGCCCTATGTGGATCCTTCTCAGTGTTCTTATATTGATGAACCTAACTCTCATGTTTCTCCTTGTGATGAAATGGATGCCCTTGAAGAAGTTGATCCAGTTATGGATAACTTAGAGTCTGAGGAAACCCTTAAGTTTCATGTTTAATCTAAAAGACCTAAATGGATAAAATCCCTAACACAATCTTATAATATTGATAACCTTAATAAATTAACTAAAATTCAACATTTTTATCATGCATTAATGACTATGTATGAATGTGAACCTCAATATTTTGAGAAAGTCATGGAAGATGATGGATGGAATATTGCTATGCAACTTGAATTCAATGCCTTAATTAAAAATCAGACTTAGGACCTTGTCCCTCCTCTGCATAAAAAAAATATTATAAATTGTAGGTGGAATTAAAAGATCTAATATAATTCAATTGGTAAAATTGACAAGTTTAAATCTATATTAGTTGCTCACAGGTTTATTGAAAAACCCAAGATTGACTATGTTGAAACCTTTGCTCCTGTAACAAAAATGAGTACTATTAGACTTCTTATTTCCCTTGTTGTAAATAATGATTGGGTTATCCATTAGATAGATGTCAAGAATGCATTTATAAATAGTGATTTATAAGAATAAATCAACATGACTTAGCCTAAAGGTTTCACTGACCCTAACAAAGAACATTATGTATGCAAATTTTATAAATATTTATATGGTCTAAAATAAGCTCCTCTAGCTTGGTATTCTAAGATTACTTATTTTTTAAAAGAATTGAGTTTTTCTAAATTGCTATTTAGATAATGATCTCTTTGTTAAAATTGAAAATGGTCATTTGATTCTAATTGTATTATATGTTGATGATTTGTTGATTACTGGAAATTTAACTATTTTAATTCATAAATATAAAGATAAACTAATTCAAATGTTTTAAATGACTAATTTAGGCATTATACATCATTTTTTAGGAATGGATATATTTTGGGATACAAATTTAATTATTGTATCATAATCTCAGTATGCATATAATCTTATTTTTAAGTTTAACATGCTTGATTGTAAATTTACCACTACTCCTATTGAAGTTGTTATTAAACTTGATCCTAAAATTTCATGTGAAAAATATAACCTTACTTTGCATAGATAGCTTATTGGAAGTTTGATTTATCTAACCATTACTAGGCCAAATATTTAATATGATGTCAATGTTGCTTCTAGATTTATATAGGATCATTGTTTAGATAGTTAGAAATTAGCTAGATGTATTATTCATTATATTAAAAGAACAATTAATTTTAATTTATTTTATTTTTATATTGATAATGCTAAATTATATGGTTATTATGATGCTAACTATGCTAGTGATATTTTATATCAAAAATCTACTTTTAGACATGTGTTTAAGTTTGCTGCAGGTGTTATCACTTGGAGAAACAAGAAACAACCTACTGTCTCTCTCTCTTCTATATAATCAAAGTAAATAAGTGTTATAAAATCTACTAAAGAAGCCATGTGGCTATGAATGTTATTGGGAGAACTTCATTTGGATGTTTATCAGAGTACCATCCTTCATTGTGATAATCAAAGTTGTATAGCTTTGGAAAAAAATATTATTCAACACTAAAGACCTAAACATATTAAAATTCATGTGTATTTAATCTAAGAGAAAGTCTTTAATGATGATATTAATCTATAGTTCTATCTTATGGATGAATAAGTGGTAGACATCTTCATAAAGCCACTTGGTGCTACTGAGTTTTGTCAATTTCATGCAATGTTAAGCCTCTTAGAATTTCCATTTGGGGGAGTGTGCATGATAATGCCACCTCCAAATGACCATTTTTTACTTATTATCTATAGTTCTTCTCATTTGTAAAGCATTTTAAAAACTTCACGTGGAAGTTATTTGATTTAAGTAAACTTTGTGTGGAAGTTTTACTTTTATACCCCAATACATTTAAAGCATAATTTGTAATGGAGATCCTTATGTTATAAAAGGATCCAAATATGCTTAGTGATTTTTTCATGAGAAACAATGAGATGTAATCTCATAATCATGCTATCCTAAAATTAATTTTGAGTATTTTACATATTTTAATTATTTTTGTTTCAAAAGGTGAATTTTGGCATGATGGTTTTTAAATCCTTCAAAATTTTCACATAATATAATTCCTTTATGGTGACTATGACATTTATTCCCACTTAGCATTAAGGGGGAGGGTTAGATAATTTTTAATGATTAAGTGGTGATTTAACCCTTATCCTATACTTATAATTAATTAAATAATAATAAGTTATTTATTACCATGAGGTGGAAACGTCATGTAAATAAATAACTATATTATATTTATTTAATTATTTACTAGATTTTTATTTAACTAGGACATTAATCATCAAAGGTTTATTAGGGTATTAATTAACTAGGATCTTTTATTTATTCAAGATGGTTGGATCCATTATTTACAATGGTCACCTCCCTTAATATTTACCTATAAATAGGGTTTTAACCCTATGGTGAAGAATAACTTGATATCTTGACATTTGTGAGATATTTGGATTATCAAAAAGCTTGTGAAGACTTTGCTGAGAAGAAGTGAGAAGTTGGAGTTGTATTGGGGTAATTTGTTTCTCTATCAATGAAATATCACTTGATAGGTTTTTTTTTAACTCTTTGAGGTTTTCCCAGGATAAATATCATGTGTAGTGTGTTCATTGATTTTTGAGCTCCATTTATACTTTGCTTATTAAATCTCTTTTAGATCCAATCTATGTATTGTTCCATTCAATAATTTCATCAAAAATGGGTGCAAAAATATATGTGATAACAATCACTCTTTGATGAGATAATTCAAGGGATATTAGTTTAAGAGATATGGATAACTTGGCCTCTCTTCCATAGACAAGCATATATGGTGAGTTTTCAACAACCTTGTTGGGGGTTATTCTATTAGCCTATAGGGTTATCCTCAACCTAGTGTGCCAAGATTTTTTATTGTCTTATATTGTTATCTTAATGATTATAATCAATTTATTATTTGTGGACTCAAATAGCCCATTCCTTGAGGGTAGTAATTGGAATAAGAACTTAGATTGATGCCATGATTGAGAGCCTAATCAATTATTCTTGAACCACCAAATTCTATTGCATTATCATAAATTATTATTGAAGGAACTCTAAATATGGTCAATAGGCCTTCATGGAAGTCAAGAAATAAATTTTCATTATCCTCCTTAAGATATATTGATTCCACCCACATTTTGAAATAATAAATGGATGTAAGCACCCATTTATGGCCAACACTTGAATGTGAATTTATCATGACAATGAAATCAAGACCCCATTTTATGAATAAATGATCCACTTAAATAAGATTTAGAGGAAGGGATGCAAGCCTTTATTTATTTGTGAAAAATGCACACTTTTTACACCTCCTTACCCATGCATAGGATTCCTTAAAAAAACTAGGTTAATAGTACCCAATGCTCATTACTTTTATTATTTTGGTCTTAGGTACAAAGTGACCTCCATCTAGTCTATCATGGAATTGTTCCAAGAGCTTATCAATCTGATCAATTTCAATAGAACTCAATATCAACCCATTAATATCTATTCTAAATAGGAATCCATCCACAATAACATAAGGAATGGACTTCAAACTAAAGTATCTTCTCTTTGCTCTATCCAAACCTATAGGATAGTCACCTATTTGAATAAATATTACCATATCTTATGCCCAACTTGGAGAGTATGAAGGTAAAAATATACAAGGATCATATTGAAATGAAATTACAACCTCTTATTATTATTTAAGGTATAATTACAAGTGTTCACATATCCCTCTTCCTCTTACCAACTTAGTAGCCTTGATCTCCACATCATAATCCATGATCTTGGTTATCCATCCAACCCTTTTATCATTCAGATCCTTGTTTAAAAGGAAGTATCTTATGATTATATGTGTCACCATGACATGAATTTTGTTATTATAAACCATATTCCTAAACTTCTTAAGGATCCTTATGATTTCCAACACTTGCTTATCAATGAAGGTATATCTTTCTTCATAATCTTCTAGCCCTTAACTAAAGAAAGAAATAGGATGATCAAGAAATTTATTATTATATTAAATCAACATGGATGAAATGGTGTCAATGTTATAAAATCATAAAATAATAAATCCTTTGATAAATCAAAATTAATCAATGTTGATGCTTGTGCAATAACTTGCTTAATAGCCTCAATTTTTTTTCACTTCTTTAGTCTAATTGAAGATTTGGTGTTTATTCAACATGGTTTTAATAGTAATCAAAATGTTTTAAAAAATAAGTATGAACCTTATAACAAAGTTTATTTTCCAAATAAAACTTTGCAAACCATTATTATGCTTGGGTAAAGATAAATCCAATATGGTACTCACCCTTTTAGGATCTATAACAAGCACATCCTTGAAGATACTGTGGCCTAATAATTTACCCTCGTGAACTTAAAAAATCATTTATTTGGGTTTAAAGAGATTCCATATTTCCTACATCTTTAAAAAATCAATCTAAGATGATCTAGATAATCACTAACATTATTTGAGAAAACCATTATGTCATTAAAATAGATTAGTACCATTTCATTTATTGAGCCTTGAAAATCCATATCCATGGCTCTTTGGAATGTATCCCATAAATTATAAAACTAAAATTTAATTATTTTATAATATTATGTACCCCATTTAGTATTAAAATCTATCTTATATTGATCTTTTTCTCACCAAGACTTGATTGTAACTTGAGTAGCCATCCAAGAGAGAGAACCATTGAGAACCTACAATCAATTAAAGATTTTACTCCATGGAGGGTGAAGGATAATTATACTTAAATTAAAATATATTAAAATATCTTAAATCCACACATAATATAATATCTCCACTCTTCTTTCTCACAAGGACTAGATTAGCAACCCATAAAGAGTGCTTGATATGGAATATGATTCTTGATTCTATAAAATTGGTTAGCTCTTTTCTTATTAGCATCTCAAGTTTAGGTTTGATAGGTATTTTTATTTATCTTATAGTCTTGTAAATTATATAAAACTCTATGGTATATTTGGATAATGTATGATCAAACCCCTTAAGATGACTATATTCCCAAGAAAATACATCAACAAATTCTTTACATAACTCAACAAATGTAGTTATATAAACTAAAGTAAATACCTTTACAAGCTTAAAAATATTTTATTTACATAAATACACTTTATCATGATGTTATTATTATTTATACATGCTCACTTTATCCTTTCTCATTTGATCACTCTCATTGAATATGTTCTCAAGAGTTACTAGCCCTTTGGGAAGATTATTAGACCTCAATTATACAATTTGATATTCATATTGATCCTACAATTTAGCCTAGTTTATAAAATAAAACACAACTTATTGTTGAAGGAAACATGATATTTTCTTGTCACACTCAAAAAAATTTCAATGGACATCATTATCTGGTATTGATGGCCTTACTACCACCTTGATATGTGGCTGAGTTTTCGAGTTCTTGACATCATTAGGAATGTCAAATTGAGCTCCCATTGAAGCTAACATATAAAAATGTTGATTATCCTCTCTTATAAATTATTATATGTTAAAGGCTGTAAAATATTCAATAATTTCCCATAAGACTTTAATAATGGATTTTTGACAACACTTTTAGCTTTTAGTCGGTGGACTACTAGTTCACTATCTCCAAAAACTTGTAATTGTTTCACTACTTTTTTATTTACTATTGAAGTCCATGTATAATATCCTCATACTAAACTACATTATAAGTAAAACTAAACTAAAATATGACTATAAAATATTACTTCTCATTTAAATTAGAAACTAGCATTATACCTACCCCTACTCCATTCTTACTTCTTGAACCATCAAAGAACAACTTTCATACGCCATCACTATCTTAACTTGACTTAGAGATTTGATATGGCTATACCTTATTCATTAAAACAATATAAATATAGACCAACTTATTCAACACCTCTATATAAATCATAGTCATGATTTTCTACTCCACACTCATCAAGGAAAAAATTTGATATGTCTTCAAGAGGTATAAATAGTTCTTGATAATTAAGATTATCCTCTTCATCAATGATGTTATAATTTACATATGAAATTTTTGTATTGTATGGCTCAATATGATATTTAGATATAGGTTCAAACCTAATTATAACCTTAGTGCCATATCTAGTTCTAAAAGCCATGTATGACCAATCAGATGATAAGTAACCCCCAATCTTGGTGGTGAATTATCTTGACAAATGAAGAGTAAATTAATGTATAAAATCCACTCCAACATCTTGAGAAATAGAAAAATTAGGGAAATAATTAAGAGTAAGGATCCAACCTTTGATCATAACTATAGTGTTACTAGCTAAATCATCCAATTATGAGACACCTTTGGTATTAGGCTCATACTTTAGGCCTAACTTATCAATTATTTATTTAGGCATTAGTAATGTAATTGCCTCACTATATATCACGAAATTATGTAATATAAAATCTCAAATAATCAATGAAACATAAAAATTATGTGGTTTACCATCTTTGCTTGGATGCCTACTAGCAGGTGTCAGAGTGTTTATGAAAATTGAACTCTTTCTTCTTGATAATGTTTTTGAAAGGTTGAGTTTTGATAAATACATTTGAAGTATCTCCCTCTGGTTAGGGAGAGCCAATGTATCCCACATAAGAATAATCAAATTCAACCTCTTCATTTGGTCTACGATTTTGATGCAAGAAATGCCAAACCTTGGTTATCCTCTAGTAGATACCATACTATTTTGAGTTTGCATAGTTTGGTTTATAAAAACACCCTTCACATTCTGATTTTTATAAGTTTCTTGGGTTTTAGGAGCTATATTAACATCTTTTTTTCCTTAAGACATATAAGGCATAGTGGCTACACCCTTACCTATATATTTAGCATCATTAATTTCTCTCCTTTTGGACCTTGTATTGGCTGCTATAGGAGTATCACCACTCTTACTTGTGATTCCTAATTGATTGAATACACACCATTCTTATTCTTGATAATTTAATAATGAACATTAGATTGAACTTGATCTCCATTTGTCCTTTCAATATGAGGAACTTTAGCTTGTGTCATAAAATGAGTTATTCCATTTCATGTCATATAAGCTTGATTAAATACCTCATTTTGGTTAGAAGGCTAATTATTAGGTTGATCCCATTGAGAAAACCAATTATTCTCTTGTATAAAGTTGTTTTAAGTAGGTACTAGTTCTGTAGAAGTGGAGGCAACATTTAGATTGTAGCTATTGTATGGTCTAAAATTATTAATATTACCTTGTCCTTAAGTGTTGGCTTGAAAAGGTGGTCTATTTGATTTATTGAAAAGATAGGATTGATATGGAGCTTGTTGATGTGTATAGGACTGATTTAGATACCTCTTCATAGCCACCATATCATTTGTAAGAGTATTGAGTATTCCTTATATATCACTTGATTTTTTTGGTTGAAAAGGATTAGTCAACTCATGATCAGTTATTATAGGAATGGGAGCAAGAGTTGGAATAAGGGGCTATATATTAGGAAAAAATAGCATGGGAGATCTTGGGGATATCTTTCTAGCTTGTATGAGGTTAATTTAAAATTCGATGGCAAGATCATAAGCTTAAAGTAAGGTCTATCCTCCCATTGATTATATCATAATAAATATGTCACTATTTAATTCATTAA
The DNA here is from genome assembly GCA_037957365.1 of Torreya grandis. Classification (NCBI taxonomy): domain Eukaryota; kingdom Viridiplantae; phylum Streptophyta; class Pinopsida; order Cupressales; family Taxaceae; genus Torreya; species Torreya grandis. Next base: position 2,432,684 of record JARHVA010001299.1, on the reverse strand, counting down.
GATAGTAAAGGAAGACATAATTTAGAGCAGGTCTCACAATAATTGGGATCCTATCCCATTTTTTTTAAACCTAGAGTTGAAGTCTTTCATGAATTCTTATGGATTTCTCTTGATTGTAGTTAATTATTTAAGTAGTGACAAATGATCACTCTTATCTTAAAACCTCTTACTAAATTTATCTCCTAATTAGTACTAGGAATAAAGGTAATTAGGAGCTAATGTCATATACCAGTCTAAATATTTTCCCTTAAATGAGTTTTCCAACAACCTAATGGCCACATTCTTTTGAGTGATTTTATGAATATTTTATATATTATATATATCTCTAATGTATTCAATGGATGTAATGGTGTTTTATCAAATAAAGTATGAGACACTCTTGAGGGATGAAATTGGGATATCACCATATCTTGAAATATTTAGAGTGGATCCACCATTAAAAGCAATGAAGGGCAGGTTTCTATCCATCTTGCTAGTTTTAGGAAAGCTTAGAATATAATGAAAATGGAGCTTCCTTCTAAGAGTCTTGGTGTAATGGGTATAATAAAGAAATATCTTTATCATAATTGAAAATGAAGATAATTAAACAAAATTAAAATAAATACCTTTGGCCTTTGACCTTGTAGTCACTATTGGCATGAAAATTGGATTTATAGTCTACAACCAAGAGCTAAAAACTTGTTGGAGTCACCAAATGCTGCATGAAGGAGGCTATTAAAATTTTAATTTTTTTCAATACCAAAATTAATATTAGACAATCTTATTGAAATTTAGTCCCACTAGATGTGATAAAACTATTATTTATATAATTAGCACCCATAGGAAGGTTATTTAAGCTTTAATAATTATATGATAGCATGGAATCACTCCTAGGTTATGGGTGGCATAAAAAGTGAAGTGAATATCTATATTGGGATAGTTACCTTGATGATTCACCCAAAAATAAAACTAATCTACTACACTTTCAAGGAAAAGGGATAGAAAATAACTAAGAATAGTAAGAAAAACATGAAGGTGATGCACCAAATGTAGTGTCCTCTACTTGTCAATGCTTGCACTATGAAATGATAAGTTTACAATCTAATTTTTATAGATTCAAAATAGATCCTACCACATAAGTGTTTCTATATGAAGGCTATGGATATTGCAATAGTTAAGGTGATTATTAAATATGCCTAAGAGTAGATACTAATGACATCTCAACACTTAACCTCAATGTACTGAAATTCATATGACTAGTGGAAATATGAATAACTCACATAGAGTCATGAAAGATAAGGAAAAATACAAGGAATTAATATCAATATCACAAAAAAATACTCAATAATTCATTCAAAATCACTGTATTCAAGATGAAGATCATATAATTTATCTTTAATTAATTTTAAATGTAATTTCAAGTACTAAAATTGGTAGGGATTTACCATAACCACTTTGAAGATACAAAAAATGCCTTTCAAGGCCTCATTTATAAAAGAAGAAGATAAAGAAGGAGAGATAAGAGAATAAGAGGACTCATGAACTATGTTTCATGAATAGATTAGTTATAAAATTAAAATAAAGTGACACCAAGCTTGATAAGAGTGTACTGTCATCATTGCTTGTTAGCCTCCAAGGCCAAGTGTTGATGAGATTCCTCATGAAGAGTGGTGTAAATGGCCATCTTGGTAGTTTTTGATTCTTCTTGAGTTTAATAACTTCCTAAAGAGTTACACATATACCTCTTAAGGGTATTTAAAAGTTGTTTAATTGAAAATTTTCATGGTTGAGAACCTTCTACGTCACCCTTACCCTTTATAATGCTTCTTATCCATCAAGATTTGAACCTAAAATTCATATTTCATTTTCATATCTTATCTTTACTATCAAGGTCTAACTTTTGAAAGTAAATTATGATTTTTTCTCCACCATGATTTTTTTCTTCAATTAAGGTATTTTATTGGTCCATAGAGGGTTTGTATAATCCTTAGAAATCAACTTGAAATTGAATCTCCATACTTGTTTATCAAGAGAGTTACAAGAGACCTTTATGCCTAAAAGATCCAAATGAACTTGAGGTTATAGAATGGATTTAGTTTTTGTTTCATTACTTTTAAAAACTTGCATAGATTCCATTATAGACTTACCAAGGTGTTTATAAGACTCTTTTAGCCCTAAAACCTTGTAACCAGTCTAAAACCTTCCCTTCCTGAGGCCATATTGGTCATCCTTATTTATTAAGGCCTATTTGATAACTTGAATCCTATAATATGACTATGAAATATTATAAAATTATGTGAATATGTTCATAAAACTTCTATCTTGGCTCAAATATCCTCTACGACTGATTAAGATGGCTTTTCCAACTCAAAACCTTGAAAATAAGCTCAAAAATGAGGTTCTTAGGCCATTTTCCATAAATATTTAGCTCACAAGTACCAATAATTTTCTTTGTCATATGATTAGGAGAAGAATGGATATCATCCAAGTGGTTTATAAGTCAACCCAGTCCATTTTAGGTACTTTATCATACGATCCTCTCCATTGGGTCTCTTTAGGAGGTTTTAATAGGGGTTTTAGGTGTTTATGTTGTTAAAGATTGTCCATAGAGAACATATATTTTATCTCAAAACCAATGCCACTAGTCTTGTTTATGGGATTATTAATAAATCCTAAAATAAAAAATTTGACCCATGAAACTTCTCCTCTAAGTTCCAATATGAAGAAAGTGACCTCTTAGGCATAATAGGTCTATTTGTGCACTTGAGAAAGGCTAAATTGGAAAAATAGGTTGAGAAAGTGCTTAGTTTGAGTTGGAGATAAATTAATAAGGTTTTAAAAACATCATTTGAAGTGTGAAAGTGATCTCTTAAATAAAATGACACTTCTGTCCCATTATAACTTGACTTAGTCATTTGTGAGGGTTTGTGAACAATCTCATTGAAGTGACCCTAGTAGTCTTCATTTAACATATTTCCTCCATCTTGAAATCAGTTAAACTTCATAAGATATTAAATTAGGGTATTATTAACCTTTAATAAGTCCCCATTCTTCAAATTCATTTTTAAACGTGAAACTTTCTTCACTCTTTGCACATAGGCATGTAGGTGTGCATTATGTCTCTTGATTGCAATTTTTAGAGTGATCCTCTTCAACTAGCCTCTTGGAATTTTAGTGGTATTTATAAGTATTTTAATGCCCATTAATGTAAATTTTAACCTTATAAAAACCTTCTTGTCTTCCATAAACCCCAAAAAATTAGTCTTTTCTTCATTTAGGCCTATGATAGGCCTGTAAGTGTACATTAGGCATAGAGCTCTCTCTCTCTCTCTCTCTTAATTTTTATCTATAATATTTTAGATTATTTGATCCATTTTTAACCTATAAATAATGTCTTAAATTTTTTAAATATCCCATCTAGGTCCCTACAAGAGTCAAGTTGATTTGGATGTTCACAAGAAACCATAATAGTTAGGTTTTTGGTCTCATAGAGTCCCTCTTACAAGATGTCTTTTTAATTCATTTGAATGTACAAAAATACATAAATTTAAATTTTATCAATGAGATATAAATGAACATGTAGGATTAAAATGATGCAATGTTCATGTTATAAATACTTGTGGAGATGAGAGACCAATATCATATTGGTTTCTCTAAGATGAGCCCAAGATCACCTATTAGTCTTTAAGGCCTTTAGTAGGCCTAAAACACTCTTCCTTATAATAATATGACGTGATTATTTTATTATTTTAAAATAATGCATAATAAACATTAATAAAACTCATTCCATACTATTCTGAACCTATTGAATTCTCACAAATTAGACTACATGTAAAAGTTATTCATTCTCTGCCCATCTTGTTGACACAAGCATGTGGGTGTTTTTTAACGCTGTCTTGACCCTTTTAGTGATCCACACAATATATAAACTTTTATAAATAATTATGATATGTATATATTACCTTTTTATGCTTATCCTACTCATATCCATTGCCAAGTCCTATCTAGATCATCTCAACCTACATACAAACCTATAGGTGATTGTCTAGCCCTGTAACTAACATCAAAAAATATCTTGGGTGATTTTATAATGAAATAAGTTGGTTTATTAGTGATATAATTTTATTATATGTTTTTTGAGATATAATTTACAATTTAAAAAAACACACCAAATATATTGTTGGCTTCTTAATTGATTCTTCATCTTGAAATGATTGCTTACATGACTATACCCTCTCATTAGAAGCATGTCATGATGAGTTGGCTCAATAAGACCACCTTATATGATGAATGAAAGTTGAGGGAGGATGTAAATATAAATGGTATGATAATATAATACCATATTATATATTTCTAGTGCATTGAAACACTTTTATTTACCTCTCCATGTCCTCAATAAGGTTTGCCTTGGCCTGAAACTTGAAACAACCCCTTTGAATGCATGATATTATCTCTTCCCTCATTATTTTAGATAATTTTATGCTTATATATGATATTATGAGGTTTATGAAAATATTTAGGGGTTGATATAGGCTTATTTAAAATCACTTTGGGTGAGAAAAGACTTTAAAAACCAAAAAATTGCTTGCAATCTTGACTATGACATGAAAATAATGAAAAAGGGCTCATTCCTTGCTAAAGGATCATAAAAACATGTTTTATATGATGAAATGGATCTATGATAAAACCTTAATATCACCTATGCATGTCCTCTCTACTTCCATTGATGTTATAAGTGAATATTTGAAGAGAAAATTGAGCCTATAGGAAAAGAAAGGGCATTTTGACTACTTAAACTCTTAGTGATTGTTTATAAAGATAAGGAGATTGATTAGAAAAATAATGACACAAAATGTAAGGGTATGGGGGTACCCATATATTACCAATATATTTGGATCTAAATGTCTCTCTCTTGTATGAACCATCCACAAATTGGTGGTCTTTCAAAGCTTATGAAGTAGACCTAAGAAACCTAATAGAGAAATGGCATATGTTTTTTCTTTGTTTGGATATTAAACTACCTAAATTTCATGGATTTGGGTCTGAAGAGATTATGAGGATCATTGGCTAGGATTAGACATTGTATTTCAATTGAGTACCTTTGAAAAATATCTCCTTGAGCTTGTTTTCTTTAACAATCTACCTATTTTGCCTTCTAAAACTATTGGAGATGATGAAATAGATAATAATGAAGCTTTACCTTACCTTTACAGAGGTGGAACAACATGATAAAATGTTTATTATCTTAATTTACCCTTAAACCTTCTCATTATCTCTTATTTGAATGTTAGAAAATGATATTTGGGCAGTTACAATGTATTCCAATATTGGCAAAGTAGTTCAAAGACATCTCAAGCAATATATATATAGATAAGTACACATATCATGGCATTATACAAATGTTAAATAACTTAAAATATCTCCATATAATGATATAAGCCTTCACATTTGATCTTTCTTAGTAAGTATCATCCTAACATTCGAGTATATGATAAGACTAAAGCAAATTAAATACCTTAATATTGTCAAAACTACTTTAACTTATGAAAAATGTTCAATGCACAATGTTTTAAGCTTACTAGTTATACTTTTTAATCAACTTGGTCAACTTAGATCATAGTTCTTCTTGGAAAGATCACAACTTCATCTCTTTGGCCATGATTCAAGATTTACCTTAACTTCACATTCAAACCTTAACCTTAATAAAGTTACCTTAATACATGATAAAATACATTATAAAAGGCTTATTTAATTGACTACATTGAAATATTTTATAACAAGACTAAGTGACTCTACTTCATTTTCAACTAGGACACCATAAGAAATTTGCAATCTACCAAGAAGGACATAATGCCTATTACCATGAGGTCAACATGATCATATAAAATCATTTAATATGAATATCAACAAGGTTATGAACATTATGACCAAAGTTTTTAATGATACTCATCTATGGTGGCCAATTTTGGCTAACAAGTATATAAGCACATTCATTGTGGTTTCTTACTAACTGGGACTATGTTTGATATCCACTTTGAGTAATCTATGGGATGAATAAATCCTATCTCCAATAATTTATCTAATTTTTTCTTAACTAATATGGTCATGTGAAGATGAATTTTATCAATTTTTACTTGATTGGCTTTGCATCTGAGTGTACAAAAAGATGATGTACAACTAAATAAGGATCTAATCTAGATATATCTAAATAAAACTAGAAAAAACTATCAATAAAATATCAAATGAGGGAATTAATAAGCTCACATTACCCTTTAGTAAGGGATGATTTAAGTTTGATCCATTTGGGATTGTTTGGTGTTCCAATATTGAATTCTATGGTGTCTTCCAAAATAAAAGTGGAGCCATCTTCTAGAATAGTCAACAATGAAGTGCATTAATAATCATCCTCTATTGGCTCAAATTTATCATCGAGATCACCCATATATGAAGAATATGAGTCAGAAAAGGTTGGTAATGTCCACTTAGGAAAGGCATGAAGGAAATCTTAAACCAATTATTTGAATAGTTTCTAATATTCTAAACTATTTTTTGATTGGCATGAGGCTCTGGGGATAAAGGCACCATGGAATTCATTCAAAGGAAGATGAACTTATCCATCAAATGGTACTTGAAAATTTTTTTCACCAAGGGACTCATAATTTTATTTACTTTTTCCCTATTCTAAAAGTGACTCAAAGAGATTTTCTCTTTGGGACAACAATGTTTCATTTTTTTTGGACTAAAGAAGTTCACCTACTCTTTGAAATAGGTGGCAAGGTATAATGTAATAGTGAATCCTTATTTATGATCACCAATAAACAAACCATATTTGAGGCCCAAGAATTTAAAAGTAACCTCTTCATTATATAAATCATCTAATAGTATTTGCAAGTCTTGTTGGTCCCAATTAACTAATTAGGGATGGTAGAGGAAATGAGGGGAATTAAAGGGAGTGGAATTAATGGTATAAATGGTATTAGATTCAAATACATTGGTGTTAAATAAATCATTATATATGATATAATAATACTCTACTTCACTAACAACATCATCATCATTATATAATAAATTGATATCACTCTTGAGATCTGAGGGGTTACCCTTAGGTGGTTTGTATCCAATACCTCGAGTACCTTTGTGTTTGGAAATAGATATTAGATCAATAGGTAATTTATATTTCCCCCACCCAAGACTTTACATTTATAATCTTGATTATCCATTATCCTATTTGGGATATGATACTTTTGTATTTGGTAATAAGTGATGAAATCATCATTGTGCAACTATGAGTAGTCGTTAACTTGAATTTGATATGTTTCTTATGAAGTGGTTTTGATGAAAGTAATGGGTCCATTTTGGTGAGGATAATCCTCATTTCACCATCCCATTTTATAACTTTAATTTATGTTTACCATATGATTTGGGTGTTTTAGGAAATTTCATGATATGAAAAGAATTACTAATTTTATACATTAAGGCTAAGATATTGAATGGTAATTTTTTTTGTATATTTTAGGAAATGGTCTAGATGAAGTAGATGCAAGGATAATTTGATCTAAATAATTTGGCTTAAATGGTTGAAAAACTACATATTTACCCTTTTAAGGGACATTCTTTAGTCCAAGATGATAGTTTTAGCTTTCATATTCCACCTTCAAATGTTTACAATACTGGTATGGCTGTAAATATCTAAGTATGGTGACCTTTAAACCTGAATAAGGGAACTTGATGAATTGATGAAGTGCATAAGGTATTGAATGTATCCAAGGTTTCCAAAGGAGTGAATTATATGATAATTACATATCTAAGACATGGCACAAAATATCTTGGGTTAAAGGCCCAATGATAATAGGTAAGTAAATGGTGCCCTATGATTTTATTTCCTCATTATCATATGCCTTAATCATAATGGTATCTAGTTTAGATATACTACTATATATCCAAAATTTTGGATGAGATTCAAAGTTAAAATATTCAAATCTGACCCATTGTATATGAGGACACATTTGACTTTATGCTAGGGAATGACTACCTATATATAAAGCAAGTTATTATGAAGAGGACAGAGGGGTGATAGAACACTTTTGTCAATGGAAAGTTATTGACCTATGGGTGTTTGGATTTTTTAGGATCAATATCACTTGGTACTTTGGATTGACTTAATAATTCATTCAATATGTTTTTTTGGACATTAGATGTACACAAAATATCTAAGATAGAAATTTTCACTAGTTTTTTTGTAATTGTTCCACAATATCATATGACTTGTCATTAGTTGATGCAATTGGCTTGGTATTTTAAGTTGGAGGGCCTTGAATGAGATCATTAGAGGAATATGGTAGGGGTACTTAGATGGTAACCTTAGAATGCCAAGTTGTGATTATGCAATCCTGAGTTGGTGTGTGGTTATGATAGTTATAATAAGGGGGATGAGGACCTAGAATGGTAACCTTTAGGCATTGGATTACATGAATACAAAGTCAAACCAATGAAAGAAGACTGACATATGAGGTAGGAGGTCCCAAAATAGATGGTGATGGATATTGGGTATGATTAGATATTCTCTTAGAATTATTTTTAATAGTGTCTATATGTCCACTAGTAATATGACTTATGACATTACTGTAGTCATAAGGGACATTATTGTAATTGACTTGGTTTTACTAGGTGTCCTAACCTTGATTCTAATTTTTTTATTATTTCTATCAATGTTGGACTTAATTTTGATTGCTCGAAGGCTTGTTATAGTTGTCATTATGAGTATAATGTTGGTTATGATTATTAGAGTTGTGTTATGGAAAAGGGTTTTTATAAATACCCAAATTATGATTGGATATTTAAGTAACATTTTATATCTCTATTTCACCATTTTATAATAAAGCTTGATTGAGATGGTGAAGCTATATGCATTTATAAACTAAATGACCTTTATCTTGATGGTTGTCACATAAATCATGTTATTTGTACCAAGTGGGTTTAGGTTGATATTCTAGGAATGGTTTTGGTACTGGCCAAATAATCATGTTAGATATGACCAACTTCTAAAAAAAGACATTGATTATCTCTCTAAGGTCACTAAAAACTTGATTTTGGTTAACCCCTTCTTGGAGGTGGTATTTACAAAGTGGGTAGTTGAGTAGGCATGGTTAATTGAACATGTTATGGTTGCACTATTTTGAGGTGTCTATATTTAGTTAATATGTAACCTAATTTTTTTTGTTCCTATTGAACAACTTAGGATTTTTTGATCCATTTTATTGAGCTCACACTAGAGCTTGTGGTTTAGCCTTGTTTTGAAATTGGTTCTAACAAATGATGTAATTTAAGCCTAGAAATCACATGAATTACCTAAATTCATTCATACATGGGATTTAATTGCTTATAAACATGGTGAGGCTTGATTATTTAGGGTATTACCCTGTATGCACCAATAACCTAGATTAGATTCAAACCTATTCAAATTAAAACCTAGTAATTTAACATTCTTGGCCTAATATATGAATGCAAACACATTTTAAAATAATTTCCAAAAGCTATAAAGTACTAAGAAAGATAAATTAAAAATAAAATCTTAAATATCTTGTCTAAGTAAAAATTCCAAGTTGAATTAGTGAATTTCATTTATCTAAAAAGGATTTTTTCAAAAAATATGAATTCAAAGTCAAGGGAGCTAATAAAGTGATTTATTAATTCCTAAAATTACAAAAAGGTGAGTCAAAACCTCATAAATATCTAAAGTGAGTTGTCATAGCTCATAAATATCTAAAAAAGTGTTGTCAAGACTTAATTTGTGCTTTAAACCAACCCAAGGTTAAGTTGACTCAACCTAGGTTATTTTAGACTCAACCAAAGGTTAAAAGTAAACCTAACCTTCCTAGGGTTAGAGTTAGTTTTTAGACATATAAATATAAGTGCCCTCACTTTACCCAAAGAAGATTTTTGATGTAAGGTTACTTTATAGGAATGCCTTCAAAAATCCATCAAAGTAATGTTATAATGCTAATTGATACCAAGCTTCACACCAAGCCAATCCAAGCAAAGAAAAGTCACATGTGGCCATTAGATAAATGTTACCAACATGGAGAATCATTGATCAAAGTCTCTAATTCCATATACCGAGTAAGAAAATCTACTATACCAATAAGTGAATACTAATTTCGACAAGGGAGGTAAAATTGTTGTGTGTTTTTATACTTATTTATGATTTTATTCATTATGTTATGCTCCCCATAGTTCTTAAGATTTTTTTTTTAGTTTAATTGCATTGTTATACTTATATTTTTACTTGATTCACTAACAAGGAACTAATCAACATTTGTGTGCTCTTTGGACTCCTAAGATACATAATGGCACACCTAGTGTAACCACACATTTATGAAAAAGATGAATGATGTGAAACCTTTAGAATTCATAAACAAAGCATTTAAATATTCAAGTTTAGAGTTTTGTGGTTAAAAATCTCATCTTTTTATTTTGTTTATAATCAATGACTTCAACCTATGTAACAATTACTTCACATCCTCTATTTTCTATTTACAATATTTTATTCTATAGAATCGACAACTTTACCCTATGTAATGGTGACATCAACAAATACAAATGATGACATTAACCTTGCTATTTGGAGACATTGACAAGTATATTTTCACCTGATTTTGGTGACTTCACCTATTTTTGAGTCATATTCAACAAATTTGCCTCGACTAATTGATGACTTCACCATTGTCTAGTGGTGATTTTTATAGAAGCTTATTTCTATCTATCTATTGTATAGATAAAATAAGAAATTTGTTAGAATCAATTGATTAACTCTACTACATAATCAATGACTTCACCCTTTGTAAATAGAAACCCAAGAGCAAAAAATGGAATGTTTTTTATTGGGTAACTTTTTGGCATAAAGACAAGAGAAACCCCTAAGATTTTTGTAGGAACCCAAGTGGAGAAAGAGAGGCCTAAATACTTCTAAGTCTCATACAAACTTTCATTTTAGTGATTAAAATTAACCTAACAAAACTTATCTTTTTGCATTTCAATTTTACAAGAGAAAACAAAGGTAATGGGTCAAAAATTCATTCATATCTAATTTAATGCTTTAAAATGAGCATCCACTTTAGTTTAAAGTTATTAAGAGATTTTTATTTTTTATTTGTTCTTTGTTTGTTAGCTAGTTTTAAAGTTCCTAGATTAAATTCTTTGTTTGTGGAAAACTAAAAAATTTGCATGTATACTCTCCCCTCATCCCTTTTAGGGAACTCAAGTGACCAAAATCATTTAATTTCTTATTTGTTTAGACTAGAATGGAAGGAAAATCAAGTATGATCTCTTCAAGCTTTGAGTGAATTGAGTGACTTAGAATTGACCTCTAAAGTCCTAATTTTCATTTGTTTATTTTATTGCATTGGCTCATAGGCAAGAGTTCATTTCATCCTCACAAGTTCTTTAGGGGCATATTGACCTAGGGTTTCATCTCCCATAAGTGTACCAACATAAATCCATAGATGGATATACAAATTAGACGTGTGATACTAGGATTAAATAGTGGATGAGTCATTATCCTACTAATCCTAACAAAAACCTAGATTAGTTCATGCTAAACATCAGACTTTACTAAGCAATACATGACTAAAGTCACTATGAAATGGACAAGATATTTGCATAGTTAGTGAGTATAAACCCAATTGACATAATGTAAACTTGTGTTATCCATACTTAGGACCATTTAGTGCATTTTTAGAACCTAGAGGAACTATTAGCATATGGATGGGCACAAACTGGGGCAAGGTGGTGAGGATACAAGGGAGAGATTTACTTCTATAACTATATGTTTAATGAGCTCACTCCTTAGTTATTTATATGGAGACTATATTTACTAAATAAGTTATAGTGTTTTATATATAGTTGGTATACAACCTATATGGCATCTAAGTGATTTTTTATCGATAGACAATCACATATCATTAAGGAGTATCAGCCTAATTAGGTACTCTAGTAGTTTGGCATGACACAAGGTGTACTAGAGCAACTCATATGGTTCATACACATGACCATAGAGATCAACAAAGATACCTTAACTATTCATAGGAGTGTAGTGACTACTAGTTATCTTAGTGTTTAATGGATAGTATAGTCATATGCAAGGGGGATACAAGATCTAGGAGTGACACTTGAGTATATTCATTGATGGGTATAGGTATGCCATTTAAGGTTTACCATTATAGGCTAGGTAGGTGGGTATATGGTTATGGATATTGATGATAATTAGGTTAATACATCTAGTAGGGCTAGTGAGAGTGTCAATCTCATGTTGTCAAAATAACCAACTGCTCTTGCAATCACATATAGATTGGCATCAACCTATATCTACACTATTATTTGAGCCTATACCTATGCCTAGCCTACCAATCTTATTTTACCTTCTCTCCTAGATTATGGACCCCTATTGGGTCCCCTAAGATAATGGTTTTGCTTTCTAAGTTGAAGTCACTATTTTAGCATTTTTTCACCTTTTTTAGCAAAATCACCATTTCCATTTTCACAAAAATGATGACTTCACCAAAAAATGGATGAAATCATCATTTCAACAATTTATTATGTTTTTGATGAAACTATATTTTTTAATAATGGTGAATTTGTATGAAGTCACTGAATTCCTTAGTGAAGCCACCATTTTGCCTAAAATGCAAATGATGACTTTTCCAAAATTTGTCCTAAATCTAGTAGTTAATGAGCCATAAATGACATAACTGATAAAAGTGAGGATACCTCATAATAGACCATCATGTGGTGATCACATGTACTATTTCACCCTATTATAAACATGTTGTCATTCTTATCCATGTGTCATTTCTCTTAACTAGATAACAAAAAAAATTAGAGCGTAGATTTTAAATGGGATAGGGTGAAAATGAATTATTTTTCTTCTTAGGGGTGAATATATAGCCTACCAATTTAAATTTTACCCCCAAGGCCTAAATTTCATTTTTATCACTCCAAGAAGTACATTTTTTTGCCACCATGGGCCATTTTATGGGTCATTTGATCCTACGAGCCTTATTTTTTGGTTGTGTTATAACTAGACCGTCTTATTGGGACTCTTCTAAGACCCATTTAACAACATTATTTTTTATACCTATACACCATGTTTGTTCAAACATGCATCTTTATAATCACACTTAGGCTAAAAATGTGTTATTATTCTTTGCTAGCTCATTGTAAATCCATTTTACAAGTTTTTTTGCATAATCTCTCCTTGTCAATTTATCTAGATGTGGAAAATTCTTTTTTGATCAATCAATGATATATTTTACCTTCCTAGGGGAATTTTTTTTTCTAAATATTGTGATTCAATGTGTGTATGATTATAACCATCTTTGGGAAAAACATTCTTTTTCATCAAATTTAATGATTATAACTACCTTTGGGAAAACCATTAATTTTCATCATGTGTTAATGATTATAACTACCTTTGGTCAAATCATTATTTTTTTAACCCATCTGCCCTATTAGGGTAAATGCCTATGTTATTGATTATAAAAACCTTTGGGAAAATTAGTGTCACACCTTCCATTACTGATTATAATCACCTTTGTGTAAATCAATGACCTATCCTATAGGGGCAAATACTTGTGCCACTAATTATAACCACCTTTTAGCAAATCAGTTTCCCACTTTTTGTTATTGATTATAACCACCTTTAGGAAAATTAGTGATTCAATTGTCATTACTAATTATAACTTCCTTTAGATAAATCAATAGTTCCACCCCCATTACGACTAGATCATGTCATTTTCTTCATTTTGAGGGAACATTCGATGACTCAATTTTGGCCACTTTCATGCCTAAACTGAGATTCAAATTAATTTATAGCAAATGACATAATTCAAGCCTATAAATCACCTGAATTACCCAAATTCATCCATGTATGTGATTTAATTACTCAGAAACATAGTGAGGATTATTTATTTAGGGTATTACCATGTATGCACCAATAACCTAGGTTGGATTCAACCTTAGTAAAATTATGACCTATTAATTTAACATTCTTGGCCTCATCTATTAATGCAGACACATTTTAAAAGAATTACCAAAATCCAAAATCCACTAAGCAATATTAATTAAAAATCAAATCTTAATTAACTTGCCTAAGTAAAAATTCCAAGTTGAATTATTGAATTTCATTTATCTAAAAAGGATATTTTCAAAAAATATGAAGTCAAAGTCAAGGGAGATAATAAAGTGATTTACTAATTCATAAAATTCCCAAAAGGTGAGTCACAAGCTCATAAATATCTGAAGTGAGTTGTCATAGATCATAAATATATAAAAATAAGCTATCAATTCTTTGAGTGATTTGACCCAACCTAGGGTTAACTTGACTTAACCTAGGTTATTTTAGACTCAACCAAGGTTAGAACTAAACCTAACCTCCCTAGGGTTAGATTTATTTTTGAGACCTATAAATACAAGTTCCCTCACTCTACCCAAAGAAGCTTTTGTGTGTAGGGTTATTATGTAAGGATTCCTTTAAGAAGCCATAAAATTAATGTTATAATGCCAAATTGATACCAAAATTCACACAAAGCCAATCCAAGTAAAGTAAAGCCACATGTGGCCATCAGAGAATTGATACCAATATGGAGAATAATTGATCAAAGTCTCTAATTCCATAGACCAAACAATAATATCTACTATGCCAACAAGTGGATACTAATTTTAATAAGGGAGGTAAAATTGTTCTGTGTTTTTATCTCTTATTTATGGTTTTATTCATTATGTTATGATCCCTTTATTTATTAGGTAAGAGTGTTTAGTTTCATTGCATTTTTATACTTGGAGTCTTACTTGATTCACTAAAAATAAACTATTTAAGATTTGTGTGCTCTTCAAACTCCTAATATATAATTTCCACGTATTGAGGTGGAGGATTCATTGCCCCCTTGTTGAGGTGGAGAATTAGTTGGAGTATGTTCAACCAACCATTTTGGATTAGGCATGATTAAAATATGTTGTTGAGACATATTTAGGATATTGGAAGATAGGGTTTATTGAGAAATTGGAAGAATGTTATGTTGCATCATGGATGGTTCTTGATGTGGGTTTAAATGTAATCATTGGTATTTGTTGATATCATGTTTAGAAAAATCAACAAGAGCATTGGTATTAGTCATAATATTGCCTTCATTTATAGGTGTGTTAAATAATTATGCAACTAACATGGTGCTAGAAAATGGTTCATGGTTGGGTGTGGAATGGATTAACATATATGTTAGTTATTTGGTTGGAATATTGTAATTTATTAACATGGGATTTTTAATTTGGAGAGTAATTAAGGAGTTGACTAACGTATCCAAGACTTGATTAACTTGATGTATTTAAGAGGAAATAAATTAACTTTATGCTGGAGGGCTAACTAGTTGATCCTTTCTTTTGTCAAACACCACTAGGGATTGATTAGAAGCTTTGACAAAACCCTAATCTTGGATAGAAGTAGCTTGGTTGTATAATAATGTAAGGGTGTCTATTTAGGGGTTATAATCAAATAACGTAAATATTCCACGGGAAAACCATTAGGAAAATTGGAACCCATTTATAGAAATATTACAAGGTGATCATATTTGTTATCAAAGAGTTGTGTAAGTTGATCTTGTCCATATTCAGTACTAGGTGGTGCATTGACAAGGCATATTAGATTAGGTCTATGTTATATATAATATATTATATGTGTAAGGTATGGTTGGTATTGTATTTATTTTACATTAGATGGTATATATGGAAGGTATGGGTTATGTTGTTCATGTTTGGTATTAGATGGCATGTTGGTAAGGTATTGTTTCTCTTCCTCATTCTATACATAGGAGTCATACCCATATAGTTTGTAAAATACCTCTTCATCAAAGGAAGGGTTATAGATATCCCCACTATGTGTATACTTCAACATGTTTAGGTTTATGATCTTTGTTTTGAAATAGGCTTGGATACTTGCAACTCATCTTAATTTTGTACATGGTTTCAAATATGAAGAGAACCTAAGACAATGTTTATTTAACATGAAATTTTTGAATTGAAGCATGCCTTACTCATGATTAAGGAAAAGTTACAATGAAATGTGTCAATAAAAGGCATTATAATTATAATTGTCCTAGGAAAACAAGGGTACATGAGTCAAGTGTGTTTCTAAAATCATATAAAAGTCTTATGTATATCAAAAAGTTTTTGGTATAAATGTTTAATGTTCAAATCTTGAAAGCATTTAAACATGGTATAGACTTAGAGAAATATATCTTATAACTTGATTTTCAATTAAAGGAAATGAAATTTTAGTAACCTTTAAATTTGGAATATGTGAAACTTGGAACAAAGTTGGCTTTGAAAAATGTCAAATCAGGATTAAACTAGGATTTGATTTTTGACTTTCAAAAAGATTAAATTTGGAATTGTAATGTTGATTATAATTGGCTTTGACATAAGACTAAGCTTGGAATAAAACATATGAAATAATGATTAAATTTAGATAAGAATTTGGATCTTTCATCTCAAATTGTTTTGAATTTGTAATTTAGATTTTATTTTAGAATTTGGTTCAAATTTGACATCCCAATGGTGTGATTTGGATAAGAATTATACGTGTTTGAACTAATGCTTATTTATGTATGTATGTATTTAATATGTTTTGAATTTGGACTTGAATTATTTGGTAGATTTGGTTTCAAGAATAACCAAGGTTTTAGACATAATCAATCAAGCATCATCACATGAGTATTTCAAGATAATTATAATAACTGACATAAGTTTACATCACATTCATTTGATCCTTAGATATGCTCACCTTGAGAGAGGATTATAAATATTAGGATTATTTAAATAATTAAATATAATTATTTAAATATAATTATTTGTGGTGTTTTAATCCTACCTTTCTCTCAAAAGGTTCAAATGAGTAAAGTAATCTTTGGGGGCTATTACCTTTGTATCTCTACATCAATGAATATTCCACATAAAAATATGGTATTAAAGTTTTACTTGGATTTATAGATGGTACCAATATACCTTGTGGTTCATGGCATAAAAATCTATGAATTGGACATAAAGACTTAATGGGCCATTTTCCAAAGGGTCTAGTCCCTTCATGTCTAATTCACCTTTAAGATTTTAGTGAAGTGCTACCAAAAAAGTCAATATCTAAGGGGAATTTAAATCAAAGGTTAATTGAGTGTAGCCTAAATTTATGTATCCCATTAGATAATTAGGGTTGGTATGAATACTATGGGATGAAATATCAGTCACCATGCCCTAAGGACATGGGAGAAGGAGATAAACTCCACTCTGCATAGTCAAAATAAAAAGAAAGGTGTTGCCATTCTAATTCATAGGATTTATGTAAGAGGAAAAGTGAAGAGCATAATAGGAAAACCTTTAGGATAAAAATAAATTGGTACTTCATGTTTTTGGGTTACCCAAAAGGGGAGAACACACATAAAAAGAACCATATAAGACACTCACAAGTTGCAATAAGTTAAAATCAAGAAGGGAAATGACCAAGTAAAAAGTTTTTTAGAACCCAAAATGAAATTTGTGTTTATTTTATAACTTGAATTTGAAGTGTTTTGAAGAGAAATAATAAGTTATTGTAGGTATAAAATACATTTTTTTGCCATGGTCTTGCAACAAAAGGTATTAGGAGTTTGAAAATGTGGTTTTGAACTAGCAAAGGAAATTAAAAATGAATTTGTTTAGGTCTCAAAATTTTGCCATAGGACATATTTGTTGCTTTGAATGATGATTTCACTAAAGCCTAGGATGATTTCACTACTCTATAGACCTATAAGAAAAAAAATTAGCAGAAAACAAAAATAAATTCACTATTCTTAAGTGTGATTTCACTAAAGTTTGGTTTGAATTCATTACAATTTTTCACAATTTTACTATTGTTGATGATGATTAACCACTATTATCCTACAAGTAAAAGGATAGATAATTTTTTTTATCCGAAGTTAACTATGATTTCAATGAAATATATGTTTATTTCAATATTTGATAGAAACTACAAAAAATAGAGTAAAATATAATAAAAATGATTTCATTATTCTACAGAGAGATTTTATTGATATGTATGCTGATTTAAATATTTTCTAAAAATTGCCATTTTTTTAGAAAATAGAAGAATACAAATTTGATATTATATAAAGTGATTTCATTGATATGTATGCTAATTTTGACGTTTGCCAAAAAATGCAAAAAAATAGAGAAATAAAACAATATCAATTACTATTATATAGAGCAATTTCACTGATATGTATGATGATTTCATTATTTACTAACAACTACTAAAAATAAAGAAATAAAAGAATACAAATTTATAGTTATCAAGATGATTTTGTTGATATGTATTCCAATTTTTCCATTTACCAAAAATAATATGATTTCATTGAAAAGATGTTTGAATTCATCATTACACATAAATGATTTCATTATTTTGGATTTAGATAGAAATTAATGAAGGGATCAGGTTCTTAGGATCTTTGTGAAGATCCATGGAGGGATGACTGAGGATGATTAAACACATATGGAGGAGGTTAGCTTCAGAGCTATGAGATAATATCAACACTTACTGTAAGATGTGGTGATGATTATGTCCCTCATCAAGAGATGAGATCTAGCCATGAACATCTTCTTCTTACTGATAGGAGAGATGACCATCCTACTAGATGATGTTTAAAATATTACATGGCTACCTATTTATGGGGATCTAATTTACCATATTGAGAGTGAGGAGAGGGATCAGTAGATGGAACTTATATATGTTAAGGATTGGGCCTTTGCTAGGTGGCATGCTAGTGGTTTTGGTTATGGGCCATTGTACCATAGGGCTCCAGATGAGAGGCATTTGATGACTATGATGATGATGAGAGTGTCTTATTTTACATTACCTAATTCAAGTAGTGGGTAGTTTCCTTATCTATTATTAGGTGTGTTGGTGGAAATGTTGCTTGGTAGGATAATGTTTGGGTGGGCACAAATTTTTTTATTCTAGATATACAAGGAGCTTTGGGCATTTCAATCTCATAAGAGATATGGGATTAGTGTGGGGTTTGTGCTATATTGTTAAGTATACAAGTATATTAGGGTTCTGAGACCATTAGGGTTACCATGACATGGATACATTGAGATGGATTTTAGAGTGGGATTCATGAAATAAAGGGGAGACTATACCCTCATAGGAGGTATGAGATATATTGACTAGTTTAAGGATGCATTGAATGGCTTGGTTGTGTGTGATGTGGTCTAGAGGCCATATATCAACTTTCCTAGTTGGGCCCTGTATAGCTATCATACATAATCATTATAGAGATAAAGATGGATCTATAGGAGGAGAGAGGGTGAGATTGAGATAATCTCATTTGATAGAGTTTGGAGGTATTTCAATGTAATGTAGGGGATTATAGGTCCATTCCTAAGGTATAAGAGGGAAGATGTTGAGTTTTTGCTACCCAAGCCATAGTTAGAGGAGGTGGTCCTAGATCATGAGGAGATACTTATTAGAGTAGGGGTTGATGATGCTAGTTTTGTTAATATCTATGTAGCATGGTACCAAGCCCTTTATGCAATAGCCAATTTTGGGTGGGATGATGGGGGTTGACAAGCCATGGATGTGGATCCAATTGGTGGGGGTCTAAAAGTATAGGTACATGGTGGTGACCTTGATGGACATGTAGGAATAACACTAGCTACTATATAGGCATAGATTATAAGGTTACAAGGATAGGTGGGCACATTACAAGGCTAGATTATGACATTATAGGGTCAAGTCACCACCATTATAGGTGAGAGAGATCAGTCTAATACCTCACTAGGCTTGGTGACCTAGGAGAGGGATACCTTGAGATAGAGGGTAGGAGTAGTAGTAGCACCAATAAGACCACTAGGTACCATCCCTATGGCATGGTACTTGGCCATAATGGAGGATTTGAGGTATTACGAGGCCATAGTGTTGACACAGTGTCCTAAATAACCTTGATGGGGTGAGTACATAACTAGTTTAGTAGGTGGGGAAGCTATGGTGACTTCAAGTCAGTGGGCTTCTTCAATGGGTGGACAGATAGGCATCTTAGTAGGATTGACACTAGATGGTAGTGGTAGTGTAGGTGGGACCAGTGTTAGTGGTTCCCTAGGGGCATGATATATGATATTATATGATGTATAGATATAGATGTACATGATTTTTATATTAGCCTACATGTTGGTGCAGTGAGATGTACATGATTTGAGAGAGAGATATACATTATTACATGTATTATTTATTTTGATGACATGATGTTTATGATGATATATAGATGTGGTTATATATAGATGTGATGTATGTTTCATGGTTCATGGTGTACATGTTTTGATGTTTTATGCTTTTAGATTATGAGATGTGGACTTATTAGCTTAGGCATGTGATGATCATGGATGATATTTTATTTTGTTCATGGATATGATGTTTATGATTATGGATGGTATGATTTTGGTTATTAATGGGTTGATTATGATTATGGTTGTGGTTTGATTATGATTATGGATGTAATGTTTTGATTATGGTTATTGATGGTTTGATTATGGTGATCAATGTGGTTGATGATATGATGTTTATGATCATGGATAGGTGATGTGTTAAATATTATATTAAAGTTTAATGAAGGCACATAAAATAAGTTAGATTAACAAACTAGATGTGGGAAAAGAGATAAGAATCATGAGACATATGTCTATATGAACCAATGATGAGAGGATAAGGAAAAAACATGATGCCTTTTCATTGGTAAGGACAAAACAAAAATTGAAGTTATATTGGTTTAGGGAACATAAGCCTTTTGAATGCTTCACATTAGCATGATTTGGTTGATAAAAGGGTGTCTTGATCATATTGTGCCAAGTAAGCTCATAATCCCTTGATTTTTAAATGGTATAAGGGGGAGGTAGGTGGTAGGTGAAAGGTAAATGGGTTGATAGGTAAGGTAACCTTATATGGGTTAGTTTTCCCCTTTGATAGGTGACCTAAGAACCATAATAGACAAGTCAATGTATTTGTACAAGGTGTAGATTAAATGATGTGGGAAGTCTACTAATGCTATATATGAAAGCTGATTGTAGCTTTACTAAGATAGCTTATTCTGATTTTGATATAGGGTCTTTTGTTATTATTTTTATTTTGATAAGTTTGTGAAGCTGATTGGTGCAAGAAGCTTTAACTGATTGATTTTGACAAATTTAACTTAGCCATCCTTCAAGGGAGTGGTATAAGTTTGTGTTTTTTTATTTGGCAGTTGTCCTTCAATGGATTAGTCTATCATTTAAGTAATTTAGTTGTTGGGTAACTGTCCTTCAAGGGAGCAGTCTACAATACTAGAGACATGTGACCCAAGTGATAATTTGGTATCCCAAATTGTTTTTATGTTAGGATTAGATATGGAAAATTCTATATAGGCTTCAAAATTTACCTTTATGAGGGAAAAACCTTTAGCACAAAAGGTTAATGGTAGGGGAAAGGGGTGGTTTTGAGAGACATTGACCATGAGATTCCATCTAATTAGAGACAAAAAGTATCCATGAGAACCATGCTATGGGTAGAGCCATGGTACCTATATTTATGATTAGGATATGACTATGATAGTTTAACCATATGGTTTTATGTTGTACTTAGTTATTCTTAAAGGGATAGTGATTGGTAAGTGAAGTGAAAATATCATAAATCAAGGGATGAGCTTAAGTTAGAAAAGAAGGTGAGTTTGATCTTTTTATTTTAACAAAATAAAGGATGCAGATGTGAAGCATTGAGAGGCTTAGGTTCTAGTTTGCCTTCAATAGAGGATAAATGATAAGCTCTTGATCCATACTTATGGGTTATGAGGTCTAATAAGGAGAGTAGATGTCCCTTAGTTACTTTTTGACATTTAATTATAGGTGGAAAAGACTTAGATTTGAAAAAAGGGTGAGGTTAGTTAGGTGATAGTTTGGTAGAGAAGGGTGATCTCCAATGGTTAGGGGAAAAGGTACCAAATGGGTAGGGTGGTGTCCAAATAGGTTGCCCCAACTTGGTATACCACTTGGTTTTTGGTTTGGTTGATGGAGAAGGTACTATCTAAAGGTTAGGTAAAGGAGAAAGGTAATATCTCATAGTTTAGGGCTGGTTGGTTGATAGGTTTGGTTAATAGGTTAAGGAAAAAATTCTAAGAGTTAGTTTGGTTAAGTGTGAATGTATGGTTTGGGTTAATAAATGGTGAAATCCTTTTTAAGGGAAAGTTCCCCTAGTTTTCTCTTTCCATGGATAGTTAAAAAAATATCATAAAGTGAAGGTGTTGGTTAGTAAGAGGGTTTAAGAAGGGTGAAGGTGTTAGTGGTTAATAGGTCAAGTTTATAGGTTGTGATTCAAATGGGATTTCCTCTATTATACCAAAGATAGGAAATTATAGTTGGGATTAATTTAGATAGGTTAGGATAGGTTTGGTAGGTTGAAATTGGTTTAAGTTTTTAGAGAGGGTGGTTATGGCTGAATTAAAAGGTATGTTGATTGTGGTTGATTGATTTAGTGTAGAGATTGGTTTGATTGTTTGATTTGGTTGGGTGGATGGTTATAGGTAAGGTTAGGTTGATGGTAAGTTCAGTTGGGTTAATGGCAGGTTTAGTTTGGTTGATAGTAATTTCCATAAAATTGATAAGTTAAAGAAGTAGGTTGGTTGGTTCCACATGGGTGAGTGGAAAAGGTAAGTTGGTTGGTTCCACATGGGTAGGTGGAAGAGGTTGATTGTTTTTATTGATTATTATTTCAAAGTAAAGGTGTGAATGTTCCACTTGTTTAACAAGTGGTTTGGTTAAGGGTTGGATTATGGTTTCCTTAGTTATAGGTTCACCAAGGACCAAATCAAATAGATGGGCCTCATTATGTTGAGGGTTTTGGTTATGAATTTCCTCAACAATGAGTGAAAAAGGAGGTTAAATGATTGATTTCTTGAATATATTTAAGGCTAGGTTAGGGGAAGCATGGATAATATCTTTTGAAACCTCCTTGTGATCGATAAGGTTTTGGATGAGCATCTTAAAAGAGCCACATCTATTTATTGCATGTCCATTTTCATGATGATAAACACAAAATTCATTCTCTATAAACCAAATTGGCTTTGGAAGACAATTATTTATGGGTTTGATTTAAGGAAGGATAATGATAGAATCCTCCAATAATTTATCAAGGATTGATGCATATGATTCCCCAGTGGGGTGTACTACCTAGGAAGAGGGTGCACTAATGGCTCTTGAGTTTGAAAAATAATTAGTTGGTTTGATGAGGTTTATTGGTTTGATATATTAGGTAGGTTTGATAGGTTGGATAATATTGATAATGTAGGTAAGGTTGATAAGGTTGGTTGGGTTGATTAGGTGGATTGAGGTAATTGATATGATGGTTGGGGTAGATGGCCCAAGGTTTGATGAGGTTGGGGTGATTGAAATGATAGATGTTGATAGGTTATTAGTTGGTTTTAGGTGAGGTTTGATTGATTATATGTGGGTTTTTATTGATCATGGATACTATAAATAGATGACTCTAATATGATCATCTGGTCCATTAACATTTTAACTAGTTCAGGTGATGGTTGATAGTTTGTTAGTTGGTTAAAGTTGAAGTTTGATTAGTTATAGGTAAGGTTGGGTTGATTTTAGGTAAAGTTGGGAGAATGAGTGGCTCATGATGCAAGGTAATGATATAAGGTAAGAGGGTTGTCTTCTGAGATTCTATCAAAGCTAGGATCTTTAGGGAACCCTATAAGAAGGTTCTTAATTAAACAAGGTAATGGAGATGAGGTAGTGGAAAGTAGTTTCTTGGTTGGTTTGATTCCTTAATTATTGTCTAGTAAAAACCATATGAGAAATATAAAGGAATGATGAAAATATCATAACTCAAACACAAAGCAAGAAAAAAGAAAGAGATCTCAAGGTAATCAAAATATACACTAGAGTGCATTTAGAAACTTAGGACTATTTTTATATCATTTTTGGCTTATAACTAAAAAAGTGTGAATAAGAAATTTGTTTTGTAGAATAGGTACTAAAAATAAGTCTAAGGTTAGTTTTAGGTATTAAAGGCTCTAAAAATAATCTGTATTGAAAGTTAATACATGGCTTGATATTGGGGCCTACCCCTCACTTCACACACTGTAGTGATAAGGGTGTCAGGTGCTTAGCCAAGATATACTAAATTTCAAAGTTTATACTCAACTGGAGAGCTGAGTTGGTTCTCCCCTTGGTAAAGACCTCCAAGTGGGATTGCTAAGAAAGGGTAAAGTTGCCATTAGGTGATGAAATCCTAGTCAGGCCTTGTCTCAAGTTTGTTTTGATGTGTTGATTGATTATGTGGTTTGGTAAAGTGTGTGATAATAAGAGTGAAACTATGATTAATTAATTTATTTTTAACTTAACTATATGAACTAAAATAAGAAAGTAATTAATGTATGCAAGGTTTATTTATGCCCAAAAGAAATTTCAAATTTTTCTATATGAGTATAAAATAAAGGAAGAAAGGGGCACCTAGATGATTTTAGGGTCCCAATAGGCATGCCAAAATGTTTCTCTTAATTTTTGCTCATTTCCTAATTTAGGAAGAAGATAAGAAACTGGTAATAAGGGTATGGTAGAAGAACCTAGTTGTTGATGAACACATCATCTAGATGAGTATGGAGAGCTCCACTTTGTCTTGAAAGGAATAACCTATAGATAAGAAATCGTTAACAAATGGGTTGTTAGTAATATAATTAGGTGGACTACCTATCATGAGATAGATCCAAGAAGTGTGAGGTTGCTAGGAAGCTATCAATCCACTCTTTGATTAAAATTAAGTTGGAAGAGATAAAAGTAAGATAATTACATTAAATAATAGAAAGTACTGAAATGAAATACAAGAATAAATGAATGATTGATAGATAAAATGACTAAATATAGAAAAAGCTGGTCAATACTAATGCTAAAATAGATTAGGTCAAGTTCAAAAAATTAGGTAGGGGTCCATCAACAAGTAGGGACATAGAAAGTCAGATTTGGTTGGGGGTAAGGGGTTAGAAATAGCTTGATATTATTTCATACCATAATGACCGTTAGTGGTTGGGCTGACTGTCAGTGGTGAGGCTAACCATTGGTGGTTATCTAACCGTCGATGGTTAGAGGTGATTTTTGATAGTTATGCTGACCATCAAGGTTTCTTATGGAATTTTTAAGGTACTCAAAAAAGAGTTACAAACTAGTTCAAAGATCAGATCATGTTCTATTTAAGGGTTTGGTTAGAAATGGGAGATTAGAAGATAGGTGCAAAAAAGGTATAATGGGAGAGAGAGGTCAAAAACCAAAATAACAAGATTGAAGTGCAAATATAGTTATTTATTTTTAAATGGTTGATGGTTGATGGCTAGAGTAATTTTGGTAGAGTAACAATACTTTACCTTGAGAGCAATTTAAGTAGAGGTTTGGATCTCTATTGTTGTTGTTGTTAAATTATTGGAGGAAGACTAGATATAAATATTGAATACCTATGTACAAGAATGCTTGTGATGATCAATCCTTTTCACCTCCTACTCCCCTTGTTTTATAGGCAAAGAGAGATGGAGGATAGAAGGTTCCCTAAGAGGTTGGATTATTGATTTTGATGTTTGGGAGTTCATTAGCAATGGGCAAAGTGGATATATTTAATTATGTTATGTTATCATGCACAACTAGTGTTTGTGTAGGAATGAGGAAGACATGATCATTGATGATCAACCTAGCCATTGGTAGTCAAGCTGATTATCCACAGTCAAGTGTCTAAAGGAAAAGGGGTCAAGATGGGTTTAAAAGGGTTAAGTTTGAAGGTTAGTTTGTAAGTTAATGAGTTTAGTTAACCAAGTATCTAACTAGACCCAAGGTCTGATGGGTTGGTTAGTGGGTTGAGAAGGGTCAGGTGGTCCCAGAGGGTTGTAATCTATTTTGACATCTAGAACCATTGTGTGTGGTTTTCTAGTGTCTACAGTGATACCTTAGTCAATCACATTATAGATTTTTTAGGTTATTAAGTATAAGCCTATATAATAGGTTATTTAGACAATGTTTATAATATGGTATAGATTGATCCCTTGGTTGTATACTTGGGATCAGATGTTGAGGATAGTTAGGGTGGATATGGATAAGGAGATGGATATGTTGGATATGGTCTTCCATTAGATATAGATATGGATGAGGAAATAGGGGGTAAGTTACGCTAAGGCATAAATATAGGTATAGGTGAGGCCAAGACCTCAGGTAAAAGAATAGGGGAGGTCAGGGACTCTAGCATAGGAAAATGGGAGGTAAGGACCTCGACTACAAGCATAGGGGAGGAAGGGACATCTAGTTATACTAGGTTGGCTAAGGATCAGGGTCTCATTGATAGGCTCCATCATGAGATTATAGTGATATTAGATAAGATAGATAGCCTAGATGAGGATGTAGTTGGTCTATGGGATGAGATGAAATAACTTAGGGTGAGACTAATGGATTGTAGGGTATCATTATTACATGGGCTACTGAGATTAAAACATTGAGCAGATAGGTTTCCTAGATTATAGTGATCCATGGGAAGCTTACCATGTGATATGCTAAGCTAGTTATAGCTATGAGTGAATAAGATAGAGATTATGTAAACTAGGATAGGGTAGAGCATTATTTGGAGACATAAATATGAGCTAGTAGAGGCTCAGTAGTTTGTGGTCACTCAAGGCTTGGCCATATCACTTCAATAGTTGAGATCGTAGAGGCCCAATAGATTATGACCACTAAGATCTTAGCCATATCACTTCAAGAGGTGATCTAGGCAAAGGATGAATCCCTTTACATGAAGGATGATACCTTTCATGTAAACAATGAGATGGATTATTATCATAGTTTATATAAGTTTCTAGTTCTGATAGAGGGTAAGACACCTTCCTATAGGGAGTATATGAGGACCCAAGGACCAGAAAAACTTATAGATTCTAGCATATTAAAACATTAGAGTGTTCAGTAACACAACCATCACCTAAACAGGGAGTAATGGGTCTACCACCACCTCCACCCCCTCTATGCATGGGCCAATTTTTTGATTAGAGTCTCCTTAGGGATAGATCTAAGTAGAGCTAAGATTGTAATTGTAGCCCTATATTTTTAGTATATATGAGATGTATATATTCCATTAATGGATAAAACCTTGACTTTGATATATATATATATATATATATATGTATGTATGTATGTATGTATGTATATATATGTGTACACACACACACACACACACACACACACACACACACACACACACACACACACACACACACACACACACACACACACACACACACACACACACACACACACACACACACACACACACGACATTCATTTTGCTTCATGGAAAGTGTACATGGAATCTTAATATTATTTTATGATGATTTTTAATTTTTCACCACTATGATGTTAGATGTAGATTGTTTGACCATAATATATATATATATATATATATATATATATATATATATATATATATATATATATATATATATATATATATATATATATATATATATATATATATATATATATATATAATATATATATATATATATATATATATATATATATATATATATATATATATATATATATATATATATATATATATATATATTCCATGATTTTGTTTTCTATTTTTCTAGTTCATTTTTGTGCTTGTGCTTATCTCATGGATGTAAATTGAGTATGAATATATGGTATATGATTTCTTTAGGAGTTATACATCCTTAGTTAGCATAGTGTTTAATCGTAATTTGGATATATATTTTATTTTATTGGTTAGGGTTAAGGATATAAAAATGATATGGCATAAGGGTGAATATCATATTTATAATAGGCCAATTAATGTGCTAAACTTAGATGTACCATATGCTAAATTTATAAAGGTAATATAGGCTATTAATGGAAAGTATAGCTATGTTAGATATGCAAATGACATAAAAGAAAGTACTTAGTTGTTTATAATTATAATGTAGTATTGGATATAGTATAGGTAGAAATTAGGTAAGAATATAGTCTGGATCAATTGTTGGGTTTTAGATATGGTGCTTCTAGCTCTATAGACACTTGTGTTAGCTTGGGATAGTTATGTTGACACTAGCGTTTGAGATTAATGATAGTGTCTTGTATAAAATATGTTCTCAAATAGGATGCAACCACCTAGATGCTTCCTGGCTTGGCTTCACCTTCGATTTAGTGCATTTAGATCCAAGTCATGGACTGTCACTCCTAGTGAAATAGAAATACCCTATATTTTCATCTTTAATGTGACCTTGATAAAAATGGGTTAGTGGTAACATGATGTCAAGATAAAACATAATGATCCCACTATCATAAGGCATTTACTAAATATCTAATACTATAGAAGATGGACTCAAACTCATGTAGTTATCCCCTATGTGTTGTCTTGTGTGTGAATTATGCAATGTGTAGATCAAGTAAAATAATGACATAGCTTGTAACCTCTAAATATGATCTTATGACTACTCCTTTTATACTTCAGAATTGTAACTATGTTTTTACTTTGACTAATATTAGAATATACTAGAATAGGAAAACTTTAGGTAACTTGAGTTCTTATTAAGAGTTCTTTTAGTTTGATTGTTAGGTGAGGAATGAGTGAGGGTTGATATTATATTTATACCAATCTTATAAAGAGATAACTCACATTAAATAATTTAGGCCAACCATTATAATATGTTTCATTTGTAAATTGGATGACTTTAGGGTACTAGACACTTATGTCAAGCTAGGACAATAATGCCAATGCTATTTTTTGACTTGGATGTTAGTGTCTAGGGAGAAGAAGATCAAACATAGGATCAAAAGTTGTAGAGGTATAATATGAGTACATTTTAAGCATTATGGAAAAGATGGGATGTATGTGTCATCAATATAACTCTAGTTAGACTAAGAGATAGGCCAAGAGGCATAAGATAAAGTATATGTGAGGCTTTTAAAACCAAGGCCTATGTATAAATAAGAGAAATAATTAGGGAGATGGGATTTCTAAGTGTATAATATTGAGGTGTTACATAATAAAAAAATATCTACATTATCCCTTACATTAATCTAGTAATTAAATTTCTATTTTAAAGGAAATTAATAAGTACTTGGGTATGTATACACCTTATCTTTACTTGAGTTGAATTTGAATTCTTTATTGGAGCTAGATTTGTGTGTTTTTCTAGTGCTTGACCAGTAACCAAGATCATGTTATAGCTTATAATTAATGCATATAACTTAGGTCAAAAGTACTAATAGATTGAAAGAGCAAGGTTCAAGAATACACCTATGTGTCAATATAACTACCTTGCTATTATAAAAAACTTTTACAAAATATGTATCATTAGAAGGATCTAAAACTAAGTTTAAGATAAATATAGATAATGATTTTAAAGTGAATGTATCTAAGGAGAGAGAGAGAGAGAGAGAGAGAGAGAGAGAGAGAGAGAGAGAGAGAGAGAGAGAGAGAGAGAGAGAGAGAGAGAGAGAGAGAGAGAGAGAGAGAGAGAGAGAGAGAGAGAGAGAGAGAGAGAGAGAGAGAGAGAGAGAGAGAGAGTTTCTACCTGGTAGTTGAAATTAAATCAACTGTGTAAACCAATGATATTCATAACATGGTGATTTTAGATGATCAAGTCCAAACTAAAATCTTGGTAAGATTGAGTGATTTTTCATCCCAGCCATAACAAAATATGAACCAACTAATACAATATATTGGCTCGCTAATGTCTATAAAATTCCATTGGATATCAATATGTGCAATAGTTTTGAAATCTAAATTTGATTTAGATTTTGAAATATTAGGCACAAGTTTCATAACATATGCACCTTAGATTTGTCTCATGTTAAAATTGTGTGTAATAATGCTACCATGCATAGAATTCTACCATAAATGTGTATCAAAATAATATAACCATGTACTTTGGCTAATTCATAAAATTGTGTAAGTGTGGAGGACATGATTCTAAATCATGTACCCACTATATATGGATAAATCTAAAACTGATATAAGTACCAATGTGGAGGACATGTTTCAAAAACATTCCCACATTTGTAAACTAGAGATGCTAAAAAATGAGTAGGTGTGGAGAATATGCTTCCAAAGCATGCCCCAACTAGATCTATGGGCTATAAGTATAATAAATGAATGTGGATAACATAATTATAAATCATGACCCCACTATAACCTAAAAAATGTGAATGTGGGGAAGCCATTTCATCATGACATACACCAATTAAATCTATAAATTGGTGTAATTACCATATACTATGCAAGTGTGGAGAACATGATTCTAAAGCATGCCACCACTATAATCCAAAAATTATGAAAAATGTATAATCCATGTCACCATGACATGCCCCTAATAATATTCCCCCATTTAAGCTAAGGAAATGATAGTACTTGGTAGTTATCTCACCTAAAAAGGGTAAGATAAATGTAAATCTATGAATGTAACCATGTAGCATATAAAAGGAAATATGTATACGTAGATGTAACATTGAAGTGCATAGAACTAATGTGATCACATGTAGGCCTAGGATAAATGATGAAGATCATGTAAATGTCTAGATAGTAATTGTATAATATCAACAAGAAAACAAGCACACACATAAGATCACTCAAAGCAAGTCGAAAGGCAATGGTTTGAGGAGACAATAAATAAGGGGCATGTTCCAATGTTATAAAATCAAATGGACATGACCTAGTCAAATATTCATAAATGTAAATAATGACATATTCAAATGTCCAACAATGAAATCATAGGAATATGTGCCACATACAATGGATCATATTCAAATTATCAAATAAACAAGACAATAACAATACAAAACAATCAAGGATGTAAATGGAAAGGCATAAACAATTGACATGAACTTGTCTTAGTGACCCATCGATAAAATGTGTTAGGAAAAAATGCTAAGTACATAAAATATAAATTACCCTATTTAATTTATAATCATGTATAATAATCATGTGTAAGTACATATGTAATCTCAAATATGATATTGTAGAGTGATCATCGAATCATATAACCTGTGTATATAGATATCATAGAAGATGGATTCCCCCAATTTATTGATTATGTGAGTAGAGGGAAGGCCAACAACCATAAGTGTATCATGTATCTGTGTATACCTATATATACATGTATTTATGAGTAAATGATATGCTAATCCTCAACATAAAACTAACATATAGATGATGATGAGCTAATAAAGCATGTAGATGATGAAAATGTTTTTTGATTTTTGAATGTTTATTTTTATTTTTTTGGTATTTTTTATGAAGAGGAAAGATCATCCTATGATCTCATCAAAAATATGATCATAGGTATCTCCCCACTTAGAACCTGGTGAAAGAAATTAGTAGTAATACAAAGGAGCATATATAGATGAAATATTTATCACTATAGTATATGTGATGCTTGGTATATGTATAATGGAACTATGGGATTGTGAAGTACCAAAAGAAAGAATAGAGATTCTTGGAACCCATATCCATGTATTCTATGGCTATTTTTGAATAGTAATAATAGGAACATGTTTAGGTGTTCTAGATATTTGAATATGGCATGTAGAAGATGAGGATTCTATGAAACCACTATCTATCTCTAATGTAAAGGTCTCTCAATTAATGGACACCTAGTAAAGGCAATTACTTATTTATTACCCTTTTGTAATGGATTATCCTTAACAATATTAATAATTAATTACATGGGTATGAATTTATCTTGTTTGAGAGGTTGCTCATATGGAACACCATAAACTATAATTACTTGATTATCATGAATGTAATTAATAAAACTATGCATTGTAAAAGGTATTGATCGAAGAGTATGTATCTAATGTCATCCCAACAACATGTCAAATATACTTGTATAAGGTATGATCAATAAATTAGTAACCATAAGTGTGGGATTGACCTATAAAGTTAGATTGTTCTCACCAAGAAATTTTTAGAAGGTCTTATCAAATGCTCTGATTGATCTAGTAGAAGGGTGTAAATCATGATGAGTATAACCCAAACGTGTAAGTAATGTCATGGTTCAAACATTTTCTCTTTCACCATTATCAATCACAACACTACATATGGGGTGTTTACCAAGGTATGTTTTAATGAATATATATTGTAGATTAGAGTCATCATCCTTAATTTCACTATGATTAAATTAAATAATGGGTTTGTGAACTATGGGAGGTATATGTATTATGTAAGTAACAATCACACCATATAGTGGGTATTCATAATATAATGGAGGAGGATGTGCACTATATGTCATTTGAACCTTTGGTTCCTTTTTGGAATGGTCTTGGAAACAATTTTTAACTATTTTTTATTTATAGTGATCCCTAGGTTGTGAACCTGATTCCTTTGAAATATCATCAAATGTAATTTGTTGGTCATCGATGAGGTCCTAGATATTATTATTTTGGGTAAAATAGTTATTTGTATAATTCCTAAGGCCTTTGTGATAGTCACAATTAGCATTTACATCATATCCTTTAGGTAGAGTTATATTTACATCAACCTCTATAGGATAAGGGAGAGATATAAGATAAAAATCTATTATCCATGGGAGTAATGATGTTGGAGACTCATGTAAACATGAGAATTATATCCTTGGTGAATTATATAGGACAAGTTGATTAGGTTGTTATGTAACCATGTTAATGTTGATGCAATGGATTGCACCTGGGGCAGGACGCCTAGCTCCCGACCTTCCACACGCAACAATGGAAACTCCCCTCTCACCT
This sequence comes from Torreya grandis, assembly GCA_037957365.1. Classification (NCBI taxonomy): domain Eukaryota; kingdom Viridiplantae; phylum Streptophyta; class Pinopsida; order Cupressales; family Taxaceae; genus Torreya; species Torreya grandis. The sequence continues at coordinate 2,399,867 of JARHVA010001299.1, read as the reverse complement.
GTGGGACTGGTGAAGGTAGAGGGGAGAGTCTCTAGATAAGGGCTAGCTCCCTCTGATGTATCCTTTAGGCCCTAGTTTCTACTACTGCTAAAAAATAAATGTAAAAAGGGGGGATGAAAAGGGAGAGAGAAAAATGCTAAAAATAGAACCTAAGCCTAAAAAAATGAAAAGGTGATACACTAGAAAATGTCTGACCCACTCAGCCCGAACATACACTTTTCACCAAGAAGAAGTGCCCATAAACTTCAGCTGATGTGGGAAACTCTTCTATTTTAGTGAGTCAGGGGTCTGTAGAGATATTGGGAGGAAAGAACTAGCAAAGGTGTTCTGAGACACACTTTGATAGCCTATTCACATGCACCTATATTCCTACTGTAGACACTTCTGGCAGACCTATAGAAAGGAGACTTCACAATGCACTGGACATGGTATAATCAATCTATGAAAATCATGAAAGACAATGACTTAACACAAAAGAAGAACATGGACATATACTCTAAAGTGAAAGTCTAGATAGAGGTAAAAATGCTCAGTCGTGATTCAAGGTAAAATATGGCACGTTTCGCTTTACAAGCCCGAGAGATTTTTGGGTAGAGTTTTGCCTTAAGGCTAAGAGAATGGATCCTTTCTCAAATGAGAAGCTTACAATAAATAAAAAAAGGAAGAGATCTTGGCACTTCTTGGGAAAGACTTTGGCACTCTTTTTACAAGCTGGCCCATGTGTGCTCTAAGCCTTGGGAAGAGGGAGCCATTTGATTGTCGGTTCTTGCTCTGACTTTGGCACCCCAAAATTAATAAGAAAACATGGCCATGCCTCTTTTCACCAAACAAACTACTCTTTTCCTATAAATAGACTATAATTTGTCCCCTCATAAATTCCAAATGGAGAAAGTAGGCCGTGCCGCTCACTATTTACACCATTTGATGACCATCTAGCAATAACTTGCCTCTCCTCGCCACTTAGACTGATTTTTCATTTCCTACGCTTTGTCTCATCCTAGTTCCTTTAGCCCTTAGGGCTATCTTCTGGTGGGTCACTACATTACTTGGGCTCTTTTCTACTAATTTTCAAATAAGTGACATGTGGCACGTTCTGCTGTGAAATGGGCAAGACACGTGGCAGCATCCACTTGACTCATGGAAGCTTTAGGCACCCTTTGAAGGTCTTATGGAAGAGGACATGTGTTAGCTTCCACTCTCTTTAGAAATTCATTCGAGGCCCACCATAATTCTCATGGAAGACTGTGGGTGTTGACACTTGTCAACTTCCACTGAGCCTTATAGGGGACACATGGCACATTCTGCTAGTCCTAAAAAAGCATGTCAAAGCCTTCTGTGGTTTCCACTTGGTGCCTTCCATGCTCTAGATTTATTGGTGTAAAATTTAACATTCATGGCCCTGTCACAATTTGAAAACCAACAACTAGTTCATCATGCTTGACTTTGACGTCTCAGGCTCATCACCCCTTGGACTTCTTCAATTTTCTTGCTTCGGCCTTTTTTGCAGACTTTTTTCATGAACAATTTTCCCACAGACAAAAAGTCTATAGGAAATGTTTCTACCGCTTTGCTTTTGGAATTTTCTCAGCTTCTTTTCTCCTATGGCCTTCCTCTGAATTTATTCAGACTTTTTGTTTGAAGGAATTCCTTTAGACAAAAAGTTTGAAAGAATTCATTTCTTTCCTTAGTCCTTTTTTGGGATTTTTGTTTTCCTTCGACTGCTTTCAAAGTTTCCTTTGGGTTTATTGAAATTGACCCTTCCAAAGGGTGCTTTTGTCAACCAAGTGCCCCCCATAAGGGCACTTGTCCTTCGGGAGGCTCTCTTGAATTTTTGCATTAAACTGCTCCTTTGAACCAACCGTTGAACCAATTGATTGAACTAGTTTAATGGTTCAAATGGTTGTTGAACTAAGGCATCAAATCGAGCATTGAACTGAGTGTTGAACCAAGCTCGTTGAACCAACCGTTGAACCCTTTGATTGAACCAAAAGCCATTGAACCATTTGAATTGAACTAAGCCTTTGAACTTTGCTGATGAACTTTTGTAGTTAAACCAAAGTGATTAAACCAATTCATTGAACCTTAGCCATTGAACTGCTGAACTTGACTTTGCATTGAACCAAGTGATGAACCTAGCTGACTCAACCAAGTCATTGAACCAAAGCGATGAACCAAGGCGTTGAACTGGTTCAATGGTTCAAGGGTTCAAAGCCGCTAACTCTTCAAAAGATCATGTCATTAAACCACTTTATCTCTCTTTCCTTATGAAATTTCTTTAGACAAGAGTCTGAAGAAGCTTTGTAAAACCTTGGATTCTTTGACTAGTTCTTCATTTTTTGAAAGACTACACCTGCAGAGTTTGTAGAAGTCCCTGTGAAGTCCATAGAAAACTTCACTACTGAGTCCATAGAAATAGACCTGTAGAGTCCATAAAAAACTTGAAAAGTCTATAGAAATTTGCAAGACTCATGTAAAATCAAAAGTACTGGCTCATAATATCATGAAAAAGAAGGGGACCAATTTCTGGCCTATTGGGCAAAAAATGGTCAATAAATTGGTGACTCCCAGGGGAAGCATGCCTGCTATGCTTAGAGACTAGTTTCCTTTAAGTTCATTGGGCATAGAGTCAAATGTAGCTTTGAAAGAGTTAGCAACCACCTTGATAGATCCAAGAATCAAACATGAGCCTTTTACCCCAGACATAAGGGAAAGCACACACAAGACTAAAAACACTACCTATGCAAACTGCACTTAGCGAAAGTAGGAAAAGAAACTGAAATCAAACTACTATATATAGCTAACCAGGTAAATTTTCTTCCCTCCTGGATCAAAGGGAAAACTTCTTAAGTCCCCTTCCTCATAAGAAGACTTATGGTGCTAGACAAGTGGCTAAATGAAAAGGAAAATTGGTGACTTGCTCCTCTTGCTTGTCACCTGGTTTGGCTTGCATCTGAGTGGATCAAAATCAAACATGCTCCAAACATACATGTATTATTATTGTTCTTGGAAGATTATTTAATGCTGGTCCTTCATGTTGGTACATTTCACCAAGAAATCTGTGGCTACTGGCTCATCACCATAAGCCCTTTGTTGTGTATGATCCCTCTATAATGCATCATGGTTTGATTTGTTCCCTTTTACTTCATTGAAAAATGTGTCAAACTCATCCTCTACTTCCTCTTGGCCTTCTTGAAGAAGGGTGACTATTGTGATGTTTGAAATGGAATCACAAACTGATTGCTCATCCCATAGAACATCACCTCTTTGTTTAAAGCTCTCTTCTTCAAGGCTTTCCTCAAGGAAGACTAGTATTTCCTTTTCCTACTCAAGAACTCAAGTTTCTAGATGTTCAAAGGCATCCATCTGGTCCTCCTCCAATTTAGGCTCCTCTGCGTAGTCATCCTCCTCATCGAATCAATAAGGAATCTCATCAAAAAAGGAAGAGAGCTCACCATGCTTATGTTCCTCTTTGTATTGCTAGAACATCTGCATGTATGCATGCCCTATGTCTTCTCCATCATCAATGATGTCTTCAAAAGGAGCATCGATGATGATTTCTTCTTCATTGTCACTCATGATAGCCTCCTGGGAAATTGTATATTGGATCTTCTACTCCTCACTTGCCTCCTGTAGAATAGGTTCCTCCTTGAGAAGGGGTGAAGTGGAAAAACCATGTGGAAGAGGAGGCAGTCCTTGAGCTAGAATCAAATGATTCTCCTCCTTCCATCTGGCTAGAACTTCATCAATATCAGGTGTGGCCTAATAACTCTCTTGGAGGTATGTAGATGGGGTGTGTTCAGACATGGAATGTGTTGTTGGGTCTGAATCGTCCATCACACATTGGCTGAGGAATCTCTCTCTAGATTCCAACTCTATAATTCTCTTGGCTATGTCTTCTTGGAAGAGCCTTTCTTGGAGATCATAAGAATCATGGGTAGGAGTAGCTTTATCTTCTTCAAGGTTTTGAGCAAAACCTTTCTTCTCATCTTTCCTACCTCATGATTCCACTATTTCCTTCCAATTCAGGAGCGTGCCATCAGGATCAGTGACTTGGGGGAGTTGAAGAAGACTAGGAAAGGTCTGTTGATGCATAAGGAGAGTTGTTTCAAGTGAAGGCACATTTTAGTGTGTATAATCCATTACTTAGGACCATGTACCTTGTATTTATTCATATGTTTTGGTCAAGCTCAAAATATATATGGAATCCCCTCAAATAGCTCTCTTGGTTACCCTTCAACAATGAAGGAAGTAATTCTAGAGTTTGAGGTGGTTCCATAATAACTTGAGCTCCACCAAAGTTATACAAAATGTGATTTCATGATGGCACTAGGACTGCTTGACCAGCTGATTCAACTTAGAGTTGCCATTGGTGTTGATGCAAAAGCCTCCAAAGGTTGGTTGGTTGAAGAACACACCAAAAATTCTTTAACTCTTTAGACACAACTTGTCCTAGTTGGTCCCACTGGGCGTGTCATAAAACTGTTGATGTAGTGGATTGCACTCGGGGCAGGATGCCTAGCTCCCGTCCTTCCACATGCAATAATGGAAACTCCCCTCTTCCCTGTGAGACTAGCAAAGCTAGAGGGGAGAGTCTCTAGATAAAGGCTAGCTCCCTCTGATGTATCCTTTAGGCCCTGGTTTCTCTTACTACTAACAAATAAATTTAAAAAGGGGGGATGAAAAGGGAGAGAGAAAAATGCTGAAAACATAACCTAAGCCTAAAAAAAATGAAAAGGTGATACACCAAAAAATGTTTGACCCATTCAGCTCGAACATACACTTTTCACCAAGAAGAAGAACCCATACACTTCAGCTGACATGGGAAACTCTTCTATTTTGGTGAGTCAGGGGTCTATAGAGATACAAGGAGGAAGGAACTAGAAAAGGTGTTTTGAGACACACTTTGACAGCCTATTCACATGTGCCTATATTCTTGTTGTAGACACCTCTGGTAGACCTACAGAAAGGAGAATTCATAATGCATTGGACATGCTATAATCAATCTATGAAAAGCATGAAAGACAATGACTTAACATAAAATAAAAACTTAGACATATACTTTAAAGTGCAAGTCTAGATAGAGGTAAAAATGCAAAGTCTTGATTCAAGGTAAAATCTAGCACGTTCTGCTTTACAAGCCCAAGAGATTTTTGGGTAGATTTTTGCCTTAAGGCTAAGAGAATGGATCCTTTCTCAAATGAGAAGCTTAAAATAAATAGAAAAAGGAAGAGAGCTTGGTGCTTCTTGGGAAAGACTTTGGTGCTCTTTTTACAAGCTAGCCCATGTGCGCTCTGAGCCTTGGGAAGAGGGAGCTATTTAATTGTCAGTTCTTGCTCTAACTTTGGTGCCCCAAAATTAATAAGAAAACATGGCCACACCTCTTTTTTACAAATAGACTTCTCTTTTCCTACAAATAGACTATGGTTTTTCCCCTCATAAATTCCAAATGGAGAAAGCAGGCTGCACTGCTCACTATTTGCACTGTTTGATGACCATCTAGCAATAACTTGCCTCTCCTCGCCACTTGGAATACTTTGTATTTTCTTGTGCTTTGTCTCATACTAGTTCCTTTAGCCCTCAAGGCTATCTTCTAGTAGTTCACTACATTCCTTGGGCTCTTTTTTGCTAATTTTCAAATAAGTGACACGTGGCACGTTCCGCTGTGAAATGAGCAAGACACGTGGTAGCATCTGCTTGACTCATGAAAGCTTTAGGTACCCTTTGAAGGTCCTATGGAAGAGGACATGTGTTAGCTTTTGCTCTCTTTATAAATTCATCTTGGGCCCACCATAGTTCTCATGGGATAAAAGAGAGAGACTATGGGTGTTGACACTTTTCGACTTCTATTGAGCCTTACAGGGGACACGTGGCACATTCTGCTACTCCTAAAAAAGCATGTCAAAGCCTTCCATGGTTGCCACTTGGTGCTTTTTGGGATCTATATTTATTGGTGTAAAATTTAATATTCACGAGCCTGTCACAGTTTTAAAACCAATGGCTAGTTCACCGTGCTTGACTTTGATGTCCTTGAGCCCATCACCCCTTGGACTTCTTTGGTTTTCTTGCTTCGGCCTTTTTTGTGGACTTTTTTCACAGACAATTTTCCTACAGATAAAAAGTCCATAGGAAATGTTTCTACTGCTTTGATTTTGGAATTTTCTTAGCTTCTTTTCTTCCATGGCCTTCCTCCGACTTTCTTCAGACTTTTTGTCTGAAGGAATTCCTTTAGACAAAGAGTCTGAAAGAATTTATTTCTTTCCTTAGTCCTTTTTTAGGATTTTTGTTTTCCTTTAGCTGCTTTCAAAGTGTCTTTTGAGTTTATTGAAATTGACCCTTCTGAAGGGTGCTTTTGCTGACCAAGTGCCCTCTGTAAGGGCACTTGTCCTTCGGGAGGCTCTCTTGACTTTTTGCATTGAACCACTCCTTTGAACCAACTATTGAACCAATTGATTGAACCAGTTTAATGGTTCAAATGGTTGTTGAACCAAGGCATCAAACTAAGCATTAAACTGAGTGTTGAACCAAGCTCGTTAAACCAACCATTGAACCCTTTGATTGAACCAAAAGTCATTGAACCATTTAAATTGAACTGAGCCTTTGAACTTTGCTGATGAACTTTTGCAATTAAACTGAAGCAATTGAACCAAGTCATTGAACCTCATCCATTGAATATCCAAACTTGACTTTGCATTGAACCAAGTGATGAACTTAGCCAATTGAACCAAGTCATTGAACCAAAGCGATGAACCAAGGCATTAAACCGGTTCAATGGTTCAACAATTCAAAGCTGCTAACTCTTTAAAAGATCATGTCGTTGAACCACTTTAGCTCTCTTTCCTTATGAAATTTCTTTGGACAAGAGTCCAAAGAAGCTTTATAAAACCTTGCATTCTTTGACTAGTTCTTCATCTACTGAAAGACTACACCTACAGAGTTCATAGAAGTCCCTGTGAAGTCTGTAGAAAACTTCACTGCTGAGTCCATAGAAATGGACCTACAGAGTTCATAGAAAACCTATAGATTCTGTAGAAATTTTCAAGACTCGTGCAAAATCAAAAGTACTAGCTCATAACAACATGAAAAATAAGGGGACCAATTTTTGGCATGTTGGGCAAAAAATGGTCAATAGTTAACATTGGTGGTTGTTTCATTTTTAAGCTTAGGGTGTTTTACCTTATAACTTGGTTAAATTGAAATTTTTTACTAGTTGTAGATACAACTAGTGTTTTTATTACATAATTGAATTTATTTGATGACATAAGCTTCATTTCACAATCCCATACAACATGGCATAATTCATCAAAAGATTGATTTAAAAAAAAAAAAAAATGGACTCATGTAAAGGAGAAATCAAACTTTGCTTAAAGATGTCTTGCAACTATATGTTTTCCATAGGATTGGTCATTTTGGCTAGTATTGTCTTGTATCTTAATACACATTCATTGACTTGTTAATTGGTTATTTTTTTTATGATTTTAATTTGATTATAGAAAACCTTTTTGATAATGTGAATAGAGAAGTGTGTCAAAAATTATTTGCAAAAGGTTTGAATGTTTTCATAGATTGGAGAGGTAAGTCATAAAACCACCTCAAAGCATAGTCCTTGAGGCTCCATAGAAATAATTTTGCTAAAAGTTTATCATTGAAATCATAATCAAGGCATGTTGTATATAAGGTTAGAGGATGTTGTTCATGATCACCCTTGCCATCATAAAATGTGAACTTAGGTTCAAAAAATCCAATTGGAAAAGGGTGTAAAGAGATCTCAGGTGAAAGAGGGTTATGAAACATATATTGTGAATCTATGGCATGTGAATAATTTGAATCCTTTGTGTTTAATGTTTGTAACCTTATCCTATAATGTTTTTATAAATTGAAGAAGTGATTGAATTATAGGCCCAACAAGATTTTTATTAGCAATTTGAGAAATCATCATAGGGGATAGAAACATGTTTTGAGTAGTAATAGGAATTAAAAGTAGTATTTATGTTGAACCAACAAGTTCCTAATAAATGTATCAATAGTAGTTTCAAGAAAGAAGGTTGGAACACATAATACATAACCCCATTAGATGTATTAAGTTATAGTATGAGATAAGTTATAGTACCTTCTATGGATTTACCATTATTAGGTGAGGTGCCTTTGTTTGATCTTGGTTGCTTATTTCATCTTTTATAACATTTAAAAACACATTTATTAATCCCTTGTTTTTATTGAGATGAGTAATCAGTGCTTGTTCATATTCCATTTAGAATTAGGGTTTTATACCAACATTTTCCATTACTTCACAAATAAACAAGTTTTTAAAATTTTAAATATAGTACAACAATTAGGAAAAAATAGAAAACCCTAAGTTGCCTAGGGTTTGATGTTCAAAGATCAAGTTCACTAAATGTTTAACCCTAATTTGGATATGGATCTTATTTTAGTTGTTAGGGATAAGAATATAGGAATGATAGGGCAAAAATGTGAATATTATATGTACATTATGCCAATTAATGTGCTAAACTTAGATGTATCCATATGCTAAATTTATAAAACTAAGATAGGATATTAATAAAAAGTCCAACTATGCTATATATGAAAATGACCTATTTTTGATGGTAGTGTAGTGTTAGATCTGGTATAGGTTAAAAGAAAGCATGAATACTATTGACTAATTTGACCCCAAGTCAAATTAGGTCAACCCCATATATATATTTAAAACTTTCATAGGTTCTCTTAGGTTACAAAATGTGAACCAAGGTCTTAAATAAGGTCATATAATATGTTTAGTCTTTGTCATATTTGTTCACCTTGTCTTATGTAATCCTAGGCCATATTTTGGGTCATTTAATAGATTTTTATGTAGTTTTTAAAAATAAAAATGTTTTAATATGTATACTGATGTAATTTTTTTTAGAGAATGTCAAGGAGCTATTTGAAACTAAAAATGTGATAGGTTCAACATGGAAAGAAGGAGATCATTACAAAATAGGAAATTTTATGCAGATGTACAACTTGAGAGACACACTTGGGACATGGTAGGACTTAAAGAGAGTCCCTTACAATACCAAAATTTTAGTTTCAATCTTGAGAAGCTTTAACAAATCCAAAACCACCTAAAACTAACTTCTCTCTCTCATCACTCTCTTGGGCAGGTTTACAAGGTTAATTGATTTTTAATCAGTATGGACATGAGGAAGTTCAAATGAGTGCACTTGGTGGTTGGTATTATTAAATTTTTGCTTCCATTACATGGAAATATTTTTAGGAGTGGTGGTATATGCTTCATTAACTATCATTAAGAATGTTAGTGATTCCAAACTGCTTGCATAACCCCAACACCTCAAATTTTCTCATCTTTTGCATTAGTTTATGTGAACGAATTGGTGTATGCAGTTGGTATAACATTTAAATTATTTTAATATTGGTATAATTTGGTTTGAAATGTTTTAATGTGAAAATAATAACAAAACCATCCTCCTTATGCTAAGAGTGAACACCATTGGTCTGTAGAACATTGTTTCATAAATTATAGTATTTTGCTCTTCTATCAGTGGCTTTAAGATTAAGATAGTAACCCTATGTTTCTCCCCTCATAACATGATAATTATTTTATCATTTGTAATTTTGTATTCAGAAGTTACATTAATGTATTTCTATGCCGAAGACAAAATCATAGTCAAGAAGTCTTGAAACAGTCACCTATAGGACTGTGTAATAATGTTTAAATAGTGGTTGTTAACATATGTAAACTTCATGTTAGAGCATTGAAATGTTTGAGGTTGGTTTGAAAGCCTATAAAAATTAAAACAAAGTCAAATCCACACTTAGAACCTTAATTTACACTCACAATCAGTTAAATTTGAGAAATTTGCTTAAAGGGAGAGTTTACCTTAATCTCTCTGAAAGAGGATCTTGCCTCATGAAGTGTCCTCTATTGGTGGAAGTTGATGAATTCTAAGTAAGCCTAATGTTTTAATTATTATAGCCTAAGACTAGTATTAAAACTTGAACACAATAAAAAAATTTATTGGTCAAAATAAGGTGATGTTTGAGTGGGTTAAACCCAATCAAACTCCAATTAAAAATACTTAGTGAAAGCTACAATGCATTGAACTAAAATGAACTTGAGATAATAGTGACCTATAGTAGTGAGTGAGACTATGGTCTCAAGGAATGAGATGAGATCATATATGTGTGGAATGATCTTAGTGACCTAAAAAAGGATCAAACATAATGAAGTATATCATTAAGGCATACATCATCCCCTATAGGAATCCCATGGTTCCCCAAATGAAACATCTACAGTTTGACTGTAGACACATAGTGTATTGATGGTGAGAGATAAGATGCATGGCCTACAGACATAGATAACCATTAAGGTTTGATATAACCTAATTAACTTAGGACTTAGGATAAATCAAAGGATTTGAGGTAAAATGATTTTACATAGGTCATCACCTATAGGAGTTCTTATTTTTTCTAAATTACCACCTATAGTTTGACTCACTCTGTAAACTAGCCTAGGCTAGTAAAGAAAGATGATTTGAAAGGTTGTAAAAGGTATAAGGTGGGTGAACACATTGAAATAATTATAAAAATTATACAAAACATATTAATTTTACCTTAATATGGAAGGATATAGAGTAAAGGCTGGGTTTTAAACCTCAACTTATAGTCAGTCCAAAATTTTGCATAGTCACTAGGCTTGAGAAGCCAATCTTGAGGGATTTGAAGTTTTGAAGGGTCTGGAGATATGATAAAACATTTATAACTTATAAATATGGTATTAATTACCTAATAAATCTATCTATAATATCACTTTGGTCATAAAAATAGGGGAGATGCCCTTTGTTTTGTCTCAGATAGAGGGCACTCCACTGTCAAGATCACCTTATAGGTTTAGTATATGAATGTTGGAAGGATAAAACAAAGATTATTTAAGAACTATATAATGAAGTGAAAGGTTTATATTAAGGTGGGATAGGTATATGAAGTATATTCATATATTAGAAACATTCACAAGTGGCCATATACCTAGATTCATAGTCTAGGCTTATTAGGCCTAGAACTAGGCCTAAACCCTCAGGGTGCCTAATTTGTTTCACTTAACCACATGATCCTTCCAAGCCATTTGATGAATTTATAAATATATTTTATAGTATAAAATAGATATTATTTAGTAGGTAAATCACTCAAATGGATCAATTTGGCCTAATTTGGTCTCAAACATACTCAAAATTCCAAAAAGGAGCTCGAGAGCCATTTTAAATTGCTCATATTTGTACAGATAGTTTTCATGGTGCCTGAAGAACTTAGGGGTAATTGATGAGGGTTATTAACTCAATATTTTTTTAATTTTTTAATGGGTTAAAAATATAACCTTTATGAATCATTGCTAAGAAGTTAAGACACCTAAAACCCTCCAAAAACCCTTATTTGAACTCGATGGATAAAATATGAAAGGATATGCATCTAAAAGGAGTCAAATGGCATTGAAATTATTTTGGAATTTTGTGGAAATATATTTGGATCCTCACCATCCATTTTTTTTGTGCCATTATTTATATACACATGCCTAATTCAATCTATTTTTTAGGATTTTATGTGTTTTACAGGTGTAGAAAAGAATAGATAGATGAAAGTCACTATGGAAAGTGTGTAGAGACTTAATATAACCCATCATACTCAAATATAAACATGGTTATGCATATAAAAACCTATATTATACCATTATTTATAGGTAGTTTGAGCTATCATAATGAGAAGATAGAGTGACTGCATATGAGAAAGATGATAAGTGTTGTATTGAGTTTCATTGAAATCAATATGCTAGACTAGAAGGCAAAGAGGGTCTAATGAGATACCTAACACATTTGAATAATTTGACCTCAAATAAAATTAGGTCAACCCCATATGTAGTTAAAATTTTTAAATAGGGTCCACTATGGTGTAAAATGTGCCACATGTCTTTAATCAAGTCAAACATTATGCTTAGCTTTCTCATCTTTGTCCAAGTTGGTCTTATGTCATATAAGGTCACTTTTCAAGTCATTTAATGAATTTTTATAATTTTAATGAAATAAAAAGGTTTATATAATAATTTTAATGTCCCATATGTCAGGTGCATGTTAGAGATGGTAGTTTTGAACTAAAAATTGTAGGTTCAACATGGAAAAGAGATTATCAAGTAGTTTTAGGCAATTATACAACTTGTAAAATAGTTATGTAAATTTTAATACTTAAAAAGTATCTCTTTAGGTATCATAAATTCAATTCCATACTCAAATAACTTTTATAGGTCTAAAATTTCCAAAAATTGACCTCTCTCTCTCATTGCTCTCTTGGACAAGCTTAAAAGGTCAGTTGGTTTCAACTTGGTATGGAGAGGAGGAGGTGAGTTAGAGAAAATTATTTTGGTGGGTGATATTAATATATATTTACTATGACTTTATGGTCATATTTATGAGTTTAGAGTTTTGTGCCTCGTGAACCATTGCTAAGAAGGTTGGTGGCTCTTTTCTACCTACACATCCCCAATACCTTAGTTTTTCTTATCTATTTTCATTGATATGAAAGATAAAATTGGTGTAAATGTTATTAAAGTGTATTGAAATCATTAAAAAATGGTTTAAATTTAGTTTCCACATGTGGTGTGAATTGATAAGTAGGACTATCTCATTTTGCTATTAGAAGACACCATTGAAGCTATATACCAATGTTTCACCTATTGCAAAGTTATTTTTATGTAAATGGATTTAGAAAAAAGATAGAATTTTTTAAAAAAAAATTTGAGAGCATTTTTTATCACAATAATTCATGAATTTTTTGGTCTCAATACTGTTTCATATGAAATACAAGGCCTAACACATAAACATAATTAGATTTCTTTATGACTGTCACCTACAATCAAGTGAAGCTAAACCTTGATTAGTCATGATTGATGAGTAAAATAGATTTAAAGGTTGATAAGAGACTCTAAAGATGGAAAAAATAATACTTATCCTTTAAAAAGCTCATACATTGGTTTTGAGAACCAATATTGTGTACGCAATCTTATATCATGTAGACCTATATGTAGTCTCTAATAGTGGCCTGAGTTCAACCCAAAAAGGGCAAAGTATTATTGATATGAGGATGGTTTAACTAGTTTGAGACATTAAATCAGGTTCAAAATCATATATAATACCATTGTGATAATGGTGAGATCATTATGTGAATTCAAACTTGAGTTCAATTTTTACAAGTTAGGAAAGTTTCATTTAAGACAATTTACCTTAACTTCTCCAAATCAAGTTTACTCATGCCCTAAGCCATATCATGGTAGAGTGTCTTGAGGTATGGATAGAATTAATGGTTTATATCTTGTATCCCAATATTAGAAATAACATATTGACACATGAAGTGGTTATTAATTTAAAAGAGGCTGATGGTTTGATGGATTTAAATTTAGTTAGGTTTCTACTGAAGAAGTTCAATAATTACAGTGTCAAAAAATCAAAAGTAAACCTTGAAGTGAAATAGTGGCACATGATGTATTGATGATGAGATAATGGAAATCAATTCCAAGGAATGAGATGAATATTCCCAAGTGAATTATGTCCTAATGAAACATGGTATTCATGCATCCATAATCAATTATAGGAGCCTTTGAATTATCCAAAATTGTCACCTATAGTATGACTATATACTCATAGAGTTGATGGTGATAGACAAGAAGTTGATATATCTATATACATAAAGGTTAAATCAAGATATAAATGAAAAAATGATCTTAGAGATAATAAATATAATATAACTTAGTAATCTCACATAATTGAACACCTCTATGGGTCTCATAAACTATACCTATTGCCACCTATAGTTTGACACATATACCACACTCGTTCTATCTAGTGAAGAGAGATAGTTTAAAGGTTGGTATAGGTGTATAATGTATAGATAATATTAATACCACTCTAATAGTGGGAATATAAAATTATATGTGTTTTATAGATAGAGGAATTATAACAAGAACACTAACCTATAGTCATAATCTTAAAGTTTTTGAAAACTCTAAACCCTACATAGTTAAGTCTTATAAGCCTATCTTGAAGAGTTTGTGATGTTGAGGACTCTATAGGAATAATACAACCTTTAAAATTTATAGATAACATCATAAATACCTAATATATCCTCTTATGACCTCATTTAGACCATAAAAATAGGGGGATGCTCTCTATTTTGTCTTAGACAGAGGGTACTCCAGAAGTGAGATAACTGTAGATTTGGTATATGAATGAGAGATATATGAATGGAAGAGTCCTAAAGGAATGGTGAATGATTTATAAATTTTAATTTTATATGGAGAGATATAGAGTATCACCTAATTCCTTTGGAACCACTCAATGGTGGTCATATGCACAAAAGTATAGTCTATGCCTATTAGGCCTAAAATTAGGCCTAACCCCTCAAGGTGTCTAGTTCCACTTCCATGACAATATTACCTTTACATTCTCATTGAGAGAATTTAAGGGGTGGTATAAGGTTAATAATATCCATTGGTTTGCATAGAGTTACACCAAGTTGGTCATTTTGAACCAATTCTATGACAAGGGTACCTTGAATGTAAGAGAAAGATCGAGAGGCCATTTTCAAATGCTCATACCTATACAAAACATTTCATGGTGACTCAAGGAGATAGGATTAGTTTATGAGGGTAATTAAATCCAAATTTGTGGAATTATTTCTAAGTTTTGATTTCTAAACTTTATGAACTATCACTAAGAAACAAAACCTCCTAAAACACTCTTAAAACCCTATCAAGAGCCTGATGGAGAAGAAATAGATGTAGATTAATTAAAACGTGGTAAAATGGCTTGGAAATTGATTTTTACATGTTTATCACTATCACATGCTCATTATCACCTAATTGTTTTGTACTATCACTTGTATGGATTGACATATTTTAGGGTTTTCTATAAGTTTTAGGGTGTTTCACACATGAAAAAGTGAATGAATGGATGAGATTAATTGAGGAAAGTTTGTAGGGAATTACTCTAACTACAGAAACTCATTTATAACCTTGGATAAGCATGGAAACCTCTTTGCTACACTTCACTATAGGGAGTCTTAGATAGATAAATAAAATGAGAAGTGACTACTTAGTGAGAAGATGAGAGATCTATTTTTGGATATTTTAAGGCATAAATAATGGATTAGAAGATAAATGGCTATAAATAGGTTTCCTAATACCTCTTCCATGGATTTACTTAAGAAATTGCCTATCGCCTTGATGACAAATATGAAGATTGAAGTCAAAAGGGAAGTAAATGACTACAGATAGTGAACATAAGTGTTGAGAGGGAGGATATCAGTTAAGGAAGTATTTGATGACTATCACAACTTGTTTATAACCTCCCTAAATAGTTAATATGTGTCAAGACTTCCTAGTTTAGTTTTAATTGGTCAAGTGATGCTTCATCATGAAGGCAATTTTCAAGAGGCCTATTTGAGGACTCTATGCTAGTTTGAAGAGTTTTTCATCCTTTTATAAGAATAACTTCATGGTCTATTATTGACTCCATTATCTCAAATTGTAACTAGTTTCCAAGTCTTGACACTTGGCTTTGTGACTTTTTTACTTCCCTTCTTCTCTCTCCTCTCATATGCTTTACAAATGCAATCCATTTTGTATTTTCTAAAAAATCCACACCTTATATGGTGAGGTAAGCTAGTTGGAATACTATATTTGAATTTAAAATAGATATTTCCAATCTTATTTTTAATTCACAATCTTCTTGTCTAAGTGTGTGAAGTGGTGTATAGTTGAATGTCAAGTGATAAGTATCTATCATTGCCTTATCTTTGATCTTCCATGTTTGATTCAAGTAATTATCCCTTTAATAGGTCACATAAAGTATATCTAGTGAATTTGTATAACTCTAATTTTAATGAGTATTCTTCGTGTCTTGAATCTAACATCTGGTTTACTCACCTTGAGTAGTACAATGCATATCATCTCCATGTTTGAAATACTTATGTTAGAGAAAAATAGGATATTGAGACTAGTATTATGAGTCATGTTTCATAGTGTAAGTATATGGTAATATAGTGGAGATTATTTTTTCTATCACCTAATTATCACAGATTAATTTTCATTTTCCTTATATCAATTTACATCTAATGAAGCAAGTAGTTTTGGTGATAAACTATCAAAGATAAATCTAGGGAGATAGGCCTTAAACCTAGAGGTTTACCTCTACTATAGGCAACACAAAAGCCTAGAGGTAATCCAATGTTTGACTAAATATATATTAGTCTTGAAAAACCATATCTAGGGTAAAAAATTGAGTGATAATAGCTCTAGTACACTTAGTGGGACTATTACTCAGCGTTTGGTGACTCGATTCAAGGAAATAACTATTTGTAGAACAAGTTTTATCATTTATTTATTTATACTTCATAATCTTTACTAGGTTAACTACTCGTAAAGGTATAAATACCATAAACCCACTCTTTCAACTTGAACTTCCTTTTTAAGTTCAACATCCTCAACCTATCTTGACCTTTGAGGAATAAGAGAACTTTGAAAGATAATAAGATCAAGAGAGTGAAGAGGATCTTGAGGAAAATATGGATATGTAGCATGCCTTCCCATCCTTTAACAATAAAAATATAATTCATCTCAATGCATATGATGATATACCTCCTAATACTACCATGAGTGTTCCAAATTTGAATGGTGAAGGTCATATCACCCCTAGTGAGCATAATAGGGACATATCTAACTTTTGCAACTTTCACAATGTCACCAAAGTCAACATTGCAATTAGGCTACTTGCTATGTCTCTTAGGGTAAATAACTTTAATTGTATAGGACATTTTTCAGAGGATGTATCACTAATTAGGATGAGTTTGGAGAGTTACTAACCAAAATATTTGAAGATAAAAGTGATCACACATCACTCATCCATCAACTAAATATGATTCAAAGAGGTTCTAAGGAGATTGTACATGACTTTAATGAGAGGTTTCAAAGAACATGGTATAGGCTTCCTCCTCCCATGAGACCACTTCTAAGCTTTATTTTTCCTACATATCTAAGGGTTATTAGAACTGATATAACCATCATGTTATAGTCTATGGGTGGCTACACCTTAACTAAAGCTTATGACCTAGCCATTAGAGATGTAAATGGCATAATAAAATCTATTAAACTCACTCTAAAGGTTTACATGCCTCGTATACCCAACATATCTACTACTACTCCAAGTGTTTCTCAAATCCCAAATTCAAATACCGAGACTATATATACCCCAAAGAAGGCATAATATACCATTGATTGGGAGGCAATGTCTAAATCCTTAGAAGCTCAAGTTAGGCAACTAAATATGAAATATGGAGTTAAAAAACCCATATCCATATCCTTAACAAGGAAATAGGTTCCCACCTTAGAAATATGGTTAAGGTAGAGGGTAAGGAAAACCTAACTTCAATAGGCCACATAATGTATATAACCCAATTTCTACTTCCAACACAAGAGCTCTAGTTCTAGTCCATAGTAGCTTGGTCCAAGGAGAAGAATGGTAATAATGACAATACATTGATTCTAATGAAAATGAAGGAAAATCCTTAGTTTTTCAAGGAGCGATTACTCCTCAATTGTTAGAAAAAGATGATAATTTCTTGTAAGTTGAAAAAAATGAAGAATGATGACCTCAAAGAGTGATCTTTCCAAGTTTTCAAGTGGAAGATACATTTATCCTCAATCAAAGTGATTCAATGGAAGATAATATAAGATCAAAAATGAAGGATCTTGGAGATTTTCATGGTGTTGAAACAAGTCCAAGTAATCCTCTTACAAGGTAGCAAAGTGTGAGTGTAAGTGTGATAGTCCCTACAACTTTTGCACCTATTCAAAATTAGGATGTAGGAAGAGTGTCTCAAATTGATTCATTACCTCAAGATTAGGACAATTATTTTACTTCAAGAATGAAAGAAAAGGTGAGTGTTCTTGATTTGAATTTTTTTATTCTTTGAAGAGTGATAATACTAGTCTCTCTCTTTGGTAAGTGATTCACATGCCCAATCAAAAGGAACTTCTTCAAGAATAACTATCCCAAATTCACCTCTGCCCTAAACCATCAAGACATGATGGTGTTTCCCTCACTAATTATCCTAATCACATTATTTATCCCTATTCCAAATATAAAAATCCTCCACCCTTCTACCTCACTCTCATTATAGGGGACAAACTTGTCCACAATTGCATTGTGGATAGTGGGGTAAGTACCTCACTGATGCCCAAGCTTGTAGCAGATAAATTAGGATTGAAATATGAACCATATAGCAAGGGAGACTAAAAATTTATGGGACACTAGATAAGTTAGTGGGACTTGTTAAGGGTTTGATATTTTTCTCGAATGATTATCTAAGCTTTCTTATCCTTCAAGATATAATAGTGGTTTATTTTCCTAGCCACTTTGTTATCTACCTCTAAATGGATTTCACAGCCAAGATAAGAGGATATATCTCAAAAAATTGGCACTTCTTGTCTCAAAAAATTGGCACTTCTTGTATTTAAAGGAAAGGTATGAAGAAAAGGTAACTATTAGAACTAAACCATTGGCTAAGTTTCATATTAAGCCCTATGTGGAAGTAAGCTCTAATCTCAATTATAACATCAATGATCAAGAGGAGTATGTTATGGATGATAGATCATCCTCTAATATTGAGGGCATATAAAATGTTTTCCTAGATGAGTATTGTGTTGATATTTATGGACATGATCCATACACTTTAATTAAATAAATTGACCTTGGCACATACATCATCCATGAGGAAGGTGATGGAAAATCTGAGGTAAGCATTGAAAATTCTTTTCCACAAGATGTTGAGGGTAATTACCTTGTTCATATGAATGATGATTATTCTCTTTAAATTATGGTAGATCAAGATGACGAGGAAAAAAATTCCATTATACCTACATAAGATGGAGGAGTCCATTAAGGTGACATCATGAAGAGGAAGATGACCTATGTAAATAGTTCCATTCTATAGTTTAAGAATTTGAATAAATGAGTAAGTCAAATCCCCTTCCTAATAAACATGAATCTGATAGTAAGGTTATTGATGAATCTCCTAAGCATGAAGGATAATGTCTTGTCAAGCATGAGAATGAGTACCAAACCACTACCAAGAAGACTAAAGTCATGAAGGAATCTAATGAATCCAAGGTGGAAATGTGTGTGTTGAGAAATAGTCTCAACCTCAGTCTAAAGTTGAATCACTTTTAGACATGATGGAGCAGTATGAAAAGATTAATGATCTTATACATCAAGTACATTATGTCTTAGAAGAGATTAAAGTTGAGTCAACTTTGATAAATCACAAGATCTAATTTGAGGAGTGTCAATTGAATATGATAGAAGTCAAGCAAGCTACAAGTTCAAACAAGATTATTGGAGGGTTAAATGAAGTAATAATTAAGGCTACAAGTGACACACTTGTAAATAAAACAAGATATATATATGGTAAGTCATTTGAATATATACACAAGAAAGTGTTTATGGATAATTATGTTTCACATGATGAATTTATTTCATGGAGAAGTAATGATGAAAGAGGCACTATATTTGACCCTAATTGAAGCAATGGTGAATTATTATTCACCTCAAGTGTTTGAGGTCTTGTACATATTAGGATAGGTGTGCTTTGCTTATGTTGTGTGTGTTTTTCCTAAGTGTTCTTGAGAACACAAGTGTGTTACTTTGGTGTGTTGTATTATGTGTTTGTTTCCTATTGTTTGGTGTATTTTGGTGTTATTTCAAAGGAAATGAAGTGTCAAATATAGTGTATAGGTAACTCCATATCCTAATGGATAGGAAAAGGCTACTAGTTTTTAGCATAGATGGCTTGCCACCTCTAGGAAATTACAAAAATGTTGACTAATTTGACCTCAAGTCAAATTAGTATTTCACGAAAATCATACCACTTCATTAAATGACTCAAAAAGTGAAATTGTATGATGTAAGACCAATTAGACAAAGATGAAAAAGCTAAGCATATTGTTTTACTTCATTAAAGATAATGGGGCACATTTTATAGTGTAGGGGACCCTATGACAAGTTTGAAATACATAGGGGGTTGACTTATTTAACCTCGATCAAATTATTCAAACCCCCTATGTAGTTAAAACTTGTCATAGGATCCCTTAGGGTGTAAAATGTGCCCCATGGTCTTTAATGAAGTCAAAAATTATGCTTAGCTTTGTTATCTTTATCCAAGTTGGTCTTATGTCATATAAGGTCACTTTTTGAGTCATTTAATGAAGTGGTATGCTTTTCATGAAATACAAAGGTTTTAAGAAGTGTAACATCACATATGTTAGGTACATGTTAGATATGGTAATTTTGAACTTACAATTATAGGTTCAATGTGGAAAAGAGAAGATTAGGTAGTTTTAAGCAGTTTTAGATAGTTGTACAACCTATAAAATAGTTATGGCATGTGATATTATATGGATAAGAGGAGGTGAGTTAAAGAAAATTATATTTGTGGGTGATATTAATCTTTATTTAATAAAAATTCATGGTCATAGTTCCATGTTTGGAGGTTTGTGTCTCATGAACCATAGACAAAAAGGTTGGTGACTCTTTTCTACATACACATACCCAACACCTTAGTTTCCCTTCTCTATTTACATAGATATGAACAATACAAATGGTATACATTTTATTGAAGGGTATGATGATAATTTTCAAATGGTTTCATTTTATTTTCCACATGTAGTGTGAAATAATAGGTAAGACTATCTCATTTTTTTAGTAGAAGACACCATTGAAGTTATAGACTAGTGTTTCACCTATTACAAAGTTATTTTCATGTAAATGGATTTAGAACAAGGATAAATTTTTTGATTTAAACATATAATATCATGTATAATCACAATATTTCATGAAGGTTTTGGTTTCAAGTGTTTTCCATATGAAATGCAAATCCCAACACATAAGCATAGTCAGATTTCTTTATGACTGTCACCTATAGTCAAGTGAAGCTAAACATTGATCAGTCATGATTGATGAAGAAAATAGATTCAAGGTTGATAAGATACTCTCAAAGTGTAAACAATAATACTGATCCTTTAAAATTCTTAAATATTGGTTGTGAGAACCAATTCCACATAAACAATCTTATATCATGCAAACCTATAGGCAGTCTCTAACAGTGGCCAAAGTTCAATCCAAAAAGGGCAAAGTAGCATTGATATGAGGATGGCTTAACTAATTTGAGACCTTAAATCAGGTATATAAGTATAGATAAGACCATTGTGACAATGGTGAGATCATTATGTGCAGTCAAACTTGAGTTCAATGTTTTTAAGCTAGGAAAGTTACATTCAAGATAATTTATCTTAACTTATCTAAATCAAGTTTTGCTCATGCACTAAGCCATTGAATGGTAGAGTGTTTTGAGTTATGGATAGAATTAATGGTTTTTATTTTGTATCCCAAGCCTAGAAAAAAAAAATATTGACACATGAAGGGGTTACTAATCCAAACGAGTCTAATAGTTTGATGTCTTTCAATTCAGTTAGTTTTCTACTAAGGAAGTTCAATAACTACAGTGTCAAAAGATCAAAAATAAACCTTGAAATGCAATAGTGGCACATGATGTATTTATGATGAGAGAATGGAACTTAATTCCAAGGCATGATATGAATATTTCTAAGTCAAGGATGGCCTAATTAAATACAATAGTCATGCATTGATGAGAACCTACATGAGCCTTTGAGTTCTCCTAAATTATCACCTATAGTCTAACTATAGACTCATAGAGTTAATGGTGAGAAATAAGAAGTTGAGATATTTGTAAACATAAAGGTTAATTAAATATATAAATGAAAAAATTATCTTAGAGATAATCAAGATAATATAACTTATTAATCTCATACAAATGAACACCTACAGGGGTCTCATAACTTCTAGCTATTGCCACCTACAATTTGACACATATAACAGACTAGTTCTAGCTAGTGAAGAGTGAAATTTTAAAGGTTGTCAAAGGTCTATAATGGATAGGTCATATTAAGACCAATTTAAAATTAGGAATATTAACTTATATGTATTTATTAAATATATTAAATAGAATAAGGACACCAACCTATAGTCACAGTTTTGAAGTTTCTCAAAACTCTATCAAACCTTACACAGTTAAGTCTTATAAGCATGTCTTGAAGATTTTTTGATGTTAAGGACTATAGATAAATGATATAGCCTTAAAAATTTGTATATATATACATCAATACCTAATATATCATCTCATAACCTTAGTCATACCAATCAAATAAAAGAGATGCCCTATATTTTGTCTCAGATAGAGGGCACTCTAGGAGTGAGATAACTATAGATTTGGTATGCGAATGAGAGATAAATTATTGGTAGAGAATTAAAAGATTTGTGAATTATTTTGAAATTTTAATTGGATATGGATATATATATAGGTGAACCTAAGGCCTTTAGAACCACTTAATGGTGGTCATATGCACTAAAGAATAGTCTAGGCCTAAACCCTCAAGATGTCTAGTTACACTTCCATGACCATATGAAATTTAAAATACCATTTATATAATTAAAGTGGGGTTATAAGTTTCATTAAAGCCATTGGTTTTCATAGAGTTACAATAAGTTGGTCATTTTTACCCAATATTATGATAAGGGTAGCTAAAATGCAAGAGAAAGCTCAAGAGGCCATTTTCAAATGCTCATACCTATATGAAAACATTGGATGGTGAATCAAGGAGTTATGGGTAGTTGATGAGGGTTATTAACTCCAAATTTTTTCAATTATTTCTAAGTTTGTATGCTTAACATTTATAAACTATCACTAATAAGCAAAACCTCCTAAAACCCTCCTAAAACCCTATCAATAACCTAATGGAGAAGAAACAAATGGAGATGAATTAAAAAGTTGTAAAATGTCCTATAAATTAATTTGGACATGTATAACACTCTATAATTATCCTTTAAACATAATTGGTTTGTACTATCACTTATATGAACAAGCCTATTTTAGGATTTTCTATATGTTTTGGGGTGTTTCACAGGTGTAAAATTGAATGAATAGATGAGAGTAATTAAGGGAAGTATATAGGGGATTAATATAACTCCATAAACTTATTTATCACCTTGGATAAACATGGAAATATCTATGCTACATTGTTCACTACAAGAAATTTTAGATAGATAGTGAAAATGAGAAGTGACTGCCTAGTGAGAAGATGAGAGATCTAATTTTGGATATTTTTAAGGCATAAATCATGGAGTAAAATAAAAAGGGTTATATAAAAGTGTCTTAAAACCTTTTCCAAGGATTTAATTAATAAAATTAAAGTCACCTTGATGACAAATATGAATATTGAGGCCAAGAGGGCTAGTAAATGATTACAAATAGTGAACATATGTTTCAAGAGAAAGGCTATAAATTAGGGAAGTATCTGATTACTATCACACCTTTTTTAAAACCTCCCTAATATAGTTCATATGTTTCATGAATTCCTAGTTTATTTTCAAGAAATTTGGTGATGCTTCATCATGAAGGCATTTTTTAAGAGGTGTATTTGAGGACTCTATGCCCATTTGAAGAGTTTATCAAGCTTTAGATAGACACTTGTCCAATAAGACCTTCATCGTCTATTATCCACTCCATTATCTCAAATTTTAATTTGTTTTAATGTCTTGACACTTGGATTTATGACCTTTCCCCTTTCTTTCTTCTCTCTCCTTGCATATGCTCTATAAATGCAATCTATTTTATATTTTGTAAAAAATCCACACTTAGTATAGAAAATCCCTACTAATTTTAATATTGTATTTTAATTTAAAATAAATATTTAAAATATAGTTTTTAGTTAATAATATTTTTGTCTAAGTGTGTGTATTGGTGTCTAGTATAATGTCAAGTGATAATTATCTATCCTTGCCTTCTCTTTACTCTTCCATGTTTGATGCAAGTAATTCTCCCTATAATAGGTCACATGAAGTGTAGCTAGTGAATTTGTATATCTATAATTGTAATGAGTAGACATAGTGTTTGAAATCTAATCTTTGGTTCACTCACCTTGAGTAGTATAATTCATATCACCTCCATGTTTGAAATACTTATGTTAGAGTAATCTAAAATATTGAGACTAGTATTGTAAATTATATTTCATAGTGTAAGTATATGGTAGTCTAATGGAGATAATTTTTGTGTATCACCTAATTATAATAGGTTAATTTTCATGTTCCTTATATCCCTTTACATCCAAGAAAGCAATTGTGTAGGTGATAAGCTATCAAAGAGAAATCTAGGGAGCTAACCCTTAAATCTAGATGTTTACCTCTGCTATAGAAAATCCATAGGCCTAGAGGTAATATAATGTTTCAATAAATATAGATTAGGATTAAACAACCATATATAGGGTGAAAGATTTATTGATAAAAACAAATTTTCAATAAACTTTCTTTGAGCAATTGTAAATCAATTAAGTGACAAATGTGAAGATAAGCCTAGAAGGGCTAGTGAGTGGAAACTAGAGAGGGAAAAATAAATGTCCATGAAGAGTTCATCAATTGAAGAGTATTTTATGACTATAAAAATTAGTTTTCCACAATTTTAAGATAGTGAATATGTATCAATGATTCCTAAGGTAGTTTAAAATAATCAAATGAACTCATCACCAAAAGGTAGTTTAAAAGAAGAACATAAAGAGTCTCTACACCAACTTGAAGGATAATGATGCATTTATGATGGACACTTGTCCATTATACCTTATTAACTTGTTTCCCATTTAATTTTATTGTGTTGTAACTAGTTTCCAAGTCTTGACACTTGGTATTATGAATCTTGATATTTTGTTCT